>ML675618.1:57485285-57599344 GCA_007922155.1 Mesoclemmys tuberculata | reverse complement strand
TTACACAAGGGCTTCACACAGGTAGGGACAGAACACACAAGGACATAGACAAATTGGAGGATTGGGCCAAAAGAAATTTGATGAAGTTCAACAAGGACAAGTGCAGAGTTCTGCACTTAGGACAGAAGAATCCCATGCACAGCTACAGACTGGGGACCGAAGAGCTAGGCAGCAGTTCTGCAGAAAAGGATCTGGGGGTTACAGTGGATAAGAAGCTGGATATGAGTCAGCAGTGTGCCCTGGTTGCCAAGAAGGCTAATAGCATATTGGGCTACATTAGTAGGAGCATTGCCAGCAGACCGCAGGAAGTGATTATTCCCCTCTATTTGGCATTGGTGAGGCCACATTTGGAGTACTGTGTCCAGTTTTGGGCCCCCCATTACAAAAAGGATGTGGAGAAGTTGGAGAGAATCCAGCAGAGGGCAACAAAAATGACTAGGGGGCTGGAGAACAAAGCTTATGAGGAGAAGCTGAGGGAACTAGGTTTGTTTAGTCTGCAAAAGAGAAGAATGTGAGGGGATTGGATAGCAGCCTTTAACTACCTGAAAGAGAGCTCCTGTTCTCAGTGGTAGTAGATACAGAACAAGGAGTAATGGTCTCAAGTTGCAGTGGGGGAGGTCTAGGTTGGATATTAGGAAAAAGTTTTTCACTAGGAGAGTGGTGAAGCACTGGAATGGGTTACCTAGGGAAGTGGTGAAATCTCCATCTTTAGAGGTTTTCAAACTGCAGCTTGACAAAGCCCTGGCTGGGATAATTTAGCTGAGGTTAGTCCTGCTTTGAGCAGGGGGTTGGATTAGATGACCTCCTGAGGTCCCTTCCAACTCTTATATTCTATTATTAATTTCTGGATAATAGATGTGAACAGAACATTTGAAGTCCTCCCTGCCATACTTGAACACACTTCTGGCTGCTGGAAGGGGCTCTCTATACATCTCTTTGCCCTTAAGCCTTGTTGATATTCTACTCAAGTTCCTTCCCCCCCCCCCAAGTTCTCTCTTCTTCATTAATAACTTCAGTGGTGGTCTACTGCTGCTGTTCATAGCTTTCCCAGACATTTGAAACTGACCACAGGCTTCTGAATTTCAAGCTACTGCTGGAATAAGCTGTGAGTAGTGATAGACACTGGAGTTGTCTGCAGATTCAGGAAGATGTCACTGCATAAGCTTACAACTTGAACGTTATCTTGAAGGTTCTGAATGTTTCCACTTATCTGAAAGCTTAAATTCTGCAGATATTGATGGCTTCACCCTACCCCAGCCTTCTAACTTGGGAGTGGATTTTTCAGTTAAATAGAAGAATCAAAAGAACAGGTAAACTCTTAGGTCCTATGCTAATCAAGAATACCGTGTTTATTTTCCCCAATACCAAAGAACAGCTGTCATCACTTCTATTAGGGGGCTTTCCTGTTTTATGCTGTTCAGTAGGAGAACCACAAAAACAGTTTATTTTTAAGCCTGCACTTTGGAATGAAATAGCTAGATACATAGAACATCTCAAATTATGGAGATGCACTTTCAATTTATCAAAATATGCATAATTATAAACTTCACTTTTAAATTAATATATTCTACTTCCATCATAAACTAGGGTGAGATTCCTGGGTTACATTAAGAGGCTTTGGCAGAACGAAAAACACTTTCAAGAAAGAAATGCCCCCTCAAAACAGTTCAGTGAAACTTCAGCAGTAGCAGATGAAAACCATGATACCTGTGGGATTACGACTAGCAATTACTGCCTACACCATCCACGTCATGAATATCACAACCAAAGTTGCTAACATAAAACTGGATGTGAATGAAAATTTCATATAGCAAAGCTCGAGTGTACACAAGTTAAGTTCTCTGATTAGAGCATTTCATCCAATGTTCTCAAAGCAATTTACAGTTAAGATGCACAACCACCCATTGGACTTAAGTATTTTCTCCATTTTATATGGAGAAACTGAAGCAAAGACTTCTCTGGCATCACACAAGTCAGTTGCTGAACTAGGTTTACAATTGATCAGTTAAGACTCTCATTATGCTTCTTTAAATGCAAAGGGTTATACACAAGGCAACTATATCAAGCTATATATTACAACATCATTGTCTCATAGATGTGGGATTTTTGTCACTTATGTCCATTCTCTGAGGGGGTGAAGGAAAACAAAGTCTGCTGGTGGAAAAAAGCTTTCTGATCGCAATACTAACAAGAACAGAAAGCAACAAAAAAGGGTGGAGTAACACCAAATGCTGCTCCCGGACTGCTCCCTAGAAAAACAGATAGAAGAGCCTATATCTAAAGTATTCAAATTGGTGCAGCACAATAAGAAAAAACATGTGAACTACAGAGCAGATTAAATGAACTGTTTAGATTTTGTTTACTGCTAAGATAAAAAGACAACTATTCACTGTATTTCGTTTTCTACTAGAAATACTACTTGGTGATTATAACTAAAGATATTTCCATGATATCTCAAGCAGCATTTTACAAAACTTCATCCAGAACTGAAATACCAGATTGCCTCAAGAGCATATGACAAAATATTTGTGCCAGAAATTCTGGCACCATATCATACAGATGGATTTCTGAAAAATAAGGTTCCAAGAATAACCCGCTTACAGTTCCAAATCTAAATATTTAATCCAAACATACTGAATGTTCATTTAACGTGGTGCTACAATCTCCCTTCAGTCCCCCCTTCCACACACACAGTGTTCTTGGCTAATCACAAGCTTCTGAGCTCTTAATTAAAGCTAAATACAAAGGACTCAGGAAAGCAATCTAACCTAGCCGCCCGCCAGAAACAAAAAACACAAAGCAAAAGAACAAAGGGTATACACTAATATCAGGCAGTTACTTTATGCTCATTGTAATCTCTGCCAGACATCATGATAGTCCCCAAAACGGAAGTGTCAAGATCAGGAATGAACATTCTACAGGATCAGGTACCATCTTCACATGGACCATGCCACCACATAGATTCTCAGAGTGATTTCACATAGAAATGGAACAAAAGTGGCAAAAATTGGCAGAACAAGCATCAAACAGGATGTCTCCTGAGAATGTGGGTGGACAGGGAGAGCAACAGAAAACGACAGTTTGTGCTGGCAGTCATTGAGCCACTTGCTTCAGAACCTCCACACATATGGAGTTCTGTGCTAGCATGTAACCACTCCACAACCAAGCCGCCAAAGGGTATGCACGTAGTAAGTCTAAGTTTTCATATCCAGAAAAGTCTTAACATTCCCTATTTCCTCAGTCCTGCATGTTCATATGTATAATCTTTATGTTCCATTAATGAATAGTTTTGCATCACTAGTTCATCGTATGAGCTGAGGCATGAAAACATGTCACAGTTCTAGGGCTGGTCACCAGAGCATGACTGAACAAGACTAAACACGGGTTTGAACAAGTTCTTATATACTGTTTTCAAGGGGCCAAAGCTAGTAAAATTATACAGACAAGCTTTTAAAGTCTTATCTAGAAAACATAAAGGAAAGCTTTTATATTATTCATCTAGAATTTTGCTACTTTGTTCATAGATTGGCTGTGTTTTGTTTTTGGCAGTTTGTTTTTTTAAACCACTAAATTTTACATATTCAATAAGCCAATCGCTCCTAATTTCAGCTTTCGTTTTGAAAGCTACTGAACGGAAGGACTCCAAAAAGACTAACTCAAGACTCCAACAAGATATGTTGAAACAAAATAGCAAGAAAGCAGAAGATTGTTTTTGTTTTAAAATACGTATTAAATGTGCCAGACACCCAATATATATGAATTCTTACCTTAAGTACATCTTACACTATTATAGCTGTGCTTGACATCAGCCAATTTTTGTATACATTATTATTTGCAAAAAGTACTCACAAAACACAATATTGTAGGAAAGAGCCATGGATTGATAGAGGAAATGGTCTAGATAACTTAACTGGAGTTTTCCAGTGCTATGATTCTATGAAAAAGCTATGACCAAAATTTTCAAGGTTAGCACGTAAACCCAAAGTTCTCAGTCACACGTCTAAATAATTATCATGTTATATTTTGCATATAGACTTTTAAAAATGGAATATGGATAAGATGGAAAGAGAAGTGAAACAAGAACTGCAGAAAGCGATTTCTTGATATGAAGATCATCACAGTCTGATGCACAGATGTGCCATTTTTTCCCTTGTAGGTTTTGTCTCAATATTGCCCTGGTCAAACTTTATTTTGCCTACAAGAGGCAAAGAGAAGATCACAGATAGTATGCTTACAGCTAAAGATTTGGTTGCATTCAACAGAGCCCAACGGAAAGAAACAACAAACAAAACCAAAAAAATCTAAGCCTTCAGTACATCGACGGGTACAACACTTCTATATATTTTACCCTTTCTTAGGACTTGAAGTATTTGAAACTAAAGTCTTAGTTTTATATAAAAATTACTGATATTCATTCCTACTACAAAGGCAATGGGCCAAAACACCAAGGATTCTCCAAATTTAATCCATCCAAATACCAATAGGAGTCTTTGGATTGCTAAACCCTTACTTAGTATTTAAAAATCTCACAACTGTTTTCAGTCACTCAACTAGCTCCGCTTCAAATTCATCTTACTGTCACTGAATGTGTTAATTCATCTGAGATATATAACTGCAATATTAATATTCATTACATTAGGTATAAAACATCATCACAGAAGTGACAAGCTGAATTATTGTTACAATGAAATGTAGTGTTCTAAGTTTGAAGCTAGACAAATTTAGACAAGAAATAAGGCATACATATTTGAAAGCGAGGGTAATTAATTATAGGAACAATTTATCAAGGGTCATGGTGGATTCCATCACAGATATGTAAATCAAGATTGGATATTTTTTCAAAAGGTATGCTCCAGGAATAATTTTGGGGAAGTTTTATGGCCTGTTTTACACAGGAAGTCAGACTAGATGATCACAGTGATCCTTTCGGGCTTTGGAATCTATGAATTTCTGAGAAGGGTGCTATCCAGAGCCCATCCTGTGTAAAAAATCTGTTTGAAGTACAAACAAATTCAAGATATAGCATCTAGAAAGGTTTACCCTAATCACTGGATCCTGCGAACATGCCTACATTAGTAAGGAAAGTTATGTGCTGTGAAGGCTTATTGCATCATTTTTAAACCAGCATTCATGACTATTTAAAAAAATTAATTCTCTCATTCAGAGCAAATCTGCATACCAAGTTCAAAGATCTGGAAACAAGTCATTGCGCTACCCAAGTACAAAAACACCTATATAGACTATTTTCTTTAAATGTGAAAAAGACACCAATAACTCCAAACCATTGCATGGATTCCTTTCAAAACTTTTCCATACACATTTGCCCCCCCCCAAAAAAAAGGTTAATCTATGGATTACGGCCTACCATGAAAAATTGTGTCTTACACTGATTTAATACATTTATAATGAACTGAAAATAGAAGCCTTTCTTAAAATCCAATCTGAATTTCTCCAGTCTCCAAGTATTGGATGAAATTCCCAGGCACAGAGTATTTATTTCCCCTAGGATACTCCCCTTCTGTAAACTACTGAAAGGGCAGAGAAATACAGCCAAGAGGAGAATAGTAGTTCAGCCAAAGTATATATTCAGCCTCTTTTTGGATTGCTACACATTCAGGCAATACTAAAATTATACTACAATATGCAGTTTTGCAGTGAGTTCAATAATGAAAAAAGGGCTACCAAAAAGCACAAAAAAGTATGGAATAAAAACAACCTGAGCTCCATCTATCAAATAATTATTGAAAATAGTAATCAATGACAAGTCTGATAACTTAAAAGAAAATTACATGTTAAAAATATCTTTAGTTCTACTGAAAGTCTCTCACATACCAGAACCAAATCCTATACTTCCTCACTCAAAAATGATAGAAACTCAGGACAATAAGGTGAGTAAAACCAGTTGCCAATATACAACATGATGTAAGATGACTTCAACAATGATTAATCATGAGGTAATACTCCATATTGCTTCCTCGTATATCATCATCTCAATTCAGCCTGGAATGACATGCTTAACTATAAGTGCTAACTTGTGGCTTATTTCCTTAAGTAACAGACCTTGCAGAACACAAGCACAGACAAATAAATACTGCCTTTAAAGAGTAAGTTGGCATCTTTAAATTCAGGGCAGCATTCTGAAAAATCCTGTGAAATAATGCAGTCCTCATCATATATATATTGTCAACTGTTGTCTTTGAGGGGGTTAAGAAACGTGGACAAGCGTGACCTACCTGGTGGATATAATGTACTTGGATTTCAGGAAGTCTTTGACAAGGATCCTCACCAAAGACTCTTAAGAGGGAAAGTTCTATCATGGATCAGTAACTGGTTAAAAGGCAGAAAGCAAAGAGTAGGAATAGTCAGTCAGTTTTCAGAATGGAAAGAGGTAAGTGTCTCCCAGGAATTTGTACTGGAACCAGTGCTATTCAACATATTTAAAAATGATCTGGAAAACAGAGTAAACAGTGGGGTGGCAAAATTTGCAGACAATACAAAATTACTTAATGTAGTTAAGTCTAAAGTAGACTGCAAAGATGTTACAAAGGCATCTTACAGAACTGGGTTACTGAGAAACAAAATGGCAACATTGGAAAATAGAATCGCAATGATGAGGTGCAAATTAGCTGTTACCACACATGAAAAGGCTTGGAGTCATCATGGATAGTTCTCTGAAAACATCTGCTCAATGTGCTGCAGCAGTCAAAAAAGCTAACAGTGTATTTGGAACCATTAGGAAAGGGATTGATAATAAATATCACAATGCCACTATATAAATCCATAGTATGCCCACACCTTGAATACCATACATGCAGTTATGGTCACCCAATCTCAAAAAAGATTTTACAAAAGGTACAGAGAAGGGCAACAAAAATGATTAAGGGTATATGGAACAGCTTCCATAGGAAGGGAGATTAAAAAGATTTGGACTTTTCATCTTGGAAAAGAGATGACTAAGAGGGGATAGGACAGAGGTCTATAAAATTGTGACTGGTGTGAAATAAGTGAATAAGGAACTGTTATTTATTCTTTCACATAACACAAGAAGCAGGGAGTCACCCTGTGAAATTAATAGGCAGTAGGAGTTTAACAAACAAAAAGAAAATACTTCACACAATGCAGAATCAATCTGTGGAACTCATTGCCAGGGGATGCTGTGAAGGCCAAAACTATAATGGTGTTCAAAAAAGAACTAGATAAATTCATGAGGATAGGTCCATCAATGGCTATTAGCCAAGATGGTGAGGGATGCAACTCTATGCTCTGAGTGTCCCTGCCTTCTGATTGCCAGAAACTGGGAATAGACAACAGGGATGGATCACTCGATGATTGCCTGTTCTGTTCATTCCCTCTGAAGCACTTGGCATTGGCCACAGTCAGAAGACAGGATACTGGAACCATTGGTTCGACCTAGTATGGCCATTCTGATGTTCTTAACTGTCTGTTTATCTTACAGAACCAAGTTTAGAGTACGAGGTCATTTCTATTTATTTAATCTCTTAATTCTGCCCTTGTAAAGAACACTTAAAAATAAATATCACAGCTAAAATGTTTCTTTATAATTTTCAACCTTTTAAGAATACTTGAGAACATTAAAACTGGCATTTCAGAGCCTTCAGCATATCAGTAGCCATGATGATGAAGAAGAGCCAATAGTAATCTAGGAAGCCAATGACAAAGTTAAATCAGAATTTTATCATCACATAACATGGTGGAAAATGGTTAGTCAGAAAGAACTCAAATGTTCAAAAGTAATATTTTAAACATTAAAGAAAAATGTCTGTACCTACATCTAATCATTAAAATACCATGGAATTTGGTTTATCACTAGTAAAACTCCCACATACAGTGGTAATGGTGAATCTTTTTGCTTTCAAATGCAAAGCATGCTTTCAAAAACAATTTTTAAAAAAATATTCATTTGCCAACACTATTGTTTCAACAAACATTTAGGACATTTCAATCCTCACAAGAACGTTAGAAAATATGTACATTTCTGCCTTAAGCTTGTGACAGGAAGCTAACAAGGTGATGGGTGCAGTGCAAGAAGAACATCTGCTAGTATTTTGAATTTGGCCTGTAATTATGTATAACCATCGCTATCGTATACACACTATTGCGTATCATTTGTAGATATGGAGAGAGTGATGTTTCACATGCTGGAATTAATACAAAGAAAAAAAGCAGTTATAACTTTTACTACTGCTAGATGAAGTAATAGATTGGCAGCAGCCAGGTGCTTTGTTTTCATTTTATAAATATAATCAGATATACGAAGGACAGAATATACAACAGAATTATTTCAATATACATAGCAAATGAATCATACTGCTTTCTCTCCTGTTGGCCTCAATGTTTGTTTGACGCCCCGACTGAATGCTGCAAACAATAATAAAAATAATTTAATCAGCCATATTGAAATCAAGCCACCCCAGCCTCATTAAATGGGAGCCCCATTATAGCATTTTGCAGGGATCTGGACCATATTCTCTGAGTGAGAAAGGCTGCCTAACAGGGTTACTCCACCGAGTTCTTTCTGGGCAAGTATTTCATCTCAATCCAAGCATTTTCACCTGGCCCTATACACTGTAATTTTGTTAAATGTTAAAAACCCCATCCTTGTTGTAATGTGAAAAAAGTATAGTGTGGGGTGCAAAACACTGAAGGGCCGTATGCGCTGGTCTGGAGAGCTGTGCAAAAAAAACGTAGCATGCCAGGTGCAGACTTTCCGTGTGGAGCGCAAACAGCGTGGGGAAAATGGAGTCACCCTCCTGGATATTGCTGGAAATACTTCAGACTTTGGAGAGGCTGAGCAAAGGGCTGTCCTCCTTCCTGGTGGCAGCAACGCAGCAGGATGTGAGAAGAAGATCCTGAGAGAGTGCGTTTCAGTTCCTGTTGTTCCAGTTCCTGCCTCTCATCATTCCTGCTGGTTCCTGAAATCCTGTTCCCGTTCCCAACCTGATCCTGAACTGACTCTGAGTTGATCCTATTCCATTTTGGGATGGTGATGTATTGCTTTTTCCTTTCACTTGTTCACTGCCCTCCGGGCTTTGTTTATGTGTTATTGGGGCCTTGGCTTTAAGTCTTTTTGGTAAACCCCCAAGCGGTTATTAATAAAATGTCCATTTGTTTATACATTTACATACCATTTTATTAGTCTGATTAACACATTTCTCCTCCCTGGTGATTAGATACAGGCTAGGAAAAGAACCTGTGGAAGGAAGGGGTCTTTGACAGAGATTATTTTCTTGGACAGACAGCATTCCCTTAACACCAGCATCTGCTCTCTGAAATTCAGGACCTTCTGGACAAGGGAGCCATTTGCTCAGTCCTTCCATGTAAGAGGGGTCAAAGATTAACCATTAATTCCTTATTAGGGTTATTTATTATCTGTATTACCATAGAGCCTACCAGCCCTACTATAGACGGGGAGCCATAGTGCTAGGCTATACAAGCACAGAACCAACAGATAGTCCTTGCCACTCCAGAGAGGTATCATGAAAGAGGAGAGTTTTAGGGAAAGTGTTGAAGGATATGCGTTAGAGTTTTGCAGAAGTTGACAGAGGTCTTCCAAAGCATGAAGGGCACCACGGGAGAAAGCACAAAGGTGCTTGTTTGAAAAATGAGCAAGTGGGTGATTGAGGCTGGCATCATGGGCTGATCAAAGGTGGGAGTCAATCTCTCAATAGTTAATGAGAGCTGTTAGGTAGAATGGGGATAGGAATGAAAGGGCTTTGGAAGTGAAGACAAGTAGTTTATGGTTTGAGATATGGCAGAAAGGGAGAGCCAGTGGATGAACGCAAAAAGAGAGGTGACAGGGGGGAAACAAAGGGCTAGGAGAATGATTTTTGCAACAACACTCTGAATGGCTACAAGAGGGGCAAAGTTGTCTTTATCAAGGCTAGAAAAAAGGACACAAATGCATGGGGGCTTTTGTCCCCTGATTTCTCCTAATGCAAGTTTCAAGTGGAAACACCTCTAAGTCTGTTCTCACGTCCTTTTCCTGGGTGATTTTCCTTTGCTTAATTGAACTATGAGACATCTACCATCATGTCCCCATTCACCTGGGCCACTGGCACTTTCCTTTCTTCACCGTAGGTATTCAGCATTATCTGTTTGTCTTCTCTCCTTCGATTTGCCATCTGCCACCTTAGTCTCCATGAAGATTCTGGCAATTCTGGTAACCAGAGTTTATCTGGAGGGGATACCATTATATCCCTATCTTAAATGACAACCTGATCTGGGCATCCTCTGTGCCCCTGCTAGAATAGTCATGGGACAACATGCTATGGAGTCTCAATTTCCAAATCACTTGGAAGGCAGCTTCCAATTACTTCAGCAGAAATAGGATCTGGCTCCATGATATGGCCTCGCATTTCTGAACAATTCCTCAAATATCGATTCACGATTGCCTGAGCTTTCCAAGGCCAAGTAATTTAGGTTCCTATATATGCTATGTCTGAAACTGAGAAAACAACAGATAGATGTTGCTAGTCCAGTTTAGGTGTTTCCACTATTTCAACTATTGTGTGGATAAGCCTTACGTTACTTTAGAAGACCCAGACAGCTATGACTATGTATCTGAGGAGTTCTGTTCATAAAATATTAGAGGTCCTTCTCTCTCTGTGCCCACAGAAACTTACATCACCTGAAAGAGTCTTTTGAAAGTGATTAGAGGTATGTTAATAATCAGAACGTCTAGTACTTCAGTCTCCAACCTGAAAGGAATGTGCTAAGAAGAGACTGCCTGCTGAGAAATACTATTCCTATTAACCTGTAGCTGCAGGACAACTTTATGGTTCCAAGTTCTTGCTCTTTGGCCCCTCCCCCAACACACACACACACACACACACACAAGACTGCAACAGAAAATCATTTATATGGCAGAAAAATATTGAAGCAAAAGGCAAACCAACTGATTTTTCAGACGAGAGAAATGCTGCTACAAAACTGTATGGGAAGGATGCAAATGTCAACATTGTTGACAAGAGTTATTCTTGCAAACTAAAAAGCTATATGAAAATCGGGAAAAAAAATCTTTCCAAAATATTCTGACAGGAAAAGCAAAAGCATAACAGAAATGACCACAACTGACTAAAGACAGACATGACAATCTGATGCAAATTCTGAAGGTAGCATCATCCATTCTAATAATGTGTCTATTAACACAAAGAACAATTCAAAATTTAATACTAGTAAAAGTAATAAGAAAGGTCTATTTTTAACTCATTTCTTCCTTGATGTGTTCACATGTATTTGCTGATGCTACTTAAAGGGTAGAGGCACTAGTATTTCCATCCCCCTCTTGAGTTTATAATTAAAAATAATTTGGGACAAATTCTACTCTTAGAAAAGCATGGAAAAATTCCCACTAACTACAATGGGCTTTGAGGACAGAATGTATCCCATAAAGAATGGCAAGTAGCATAAAAGCATCTTCCATGAACTCGTTTTCTAGCATTTTCTACCTTTGAGAGAGCAAATCTATTCAACCCTAGAAACAGCAGCAACTCTCACTATAATTTTCACTTGAGCAAAAGATAGTCAACTGTACCACCCAAGTTTAGAAAAAAGTTATAAAATTTTAATTAGCTTCATTCTTCATCTTTGAGGAATGTAAGAGTAGAAACTATTACTCCAAATCTGAGACAGAAAATTCTATCAGTTTTTAGAACTACTGACACTCTGTAGCCTTTCCTCATACTTACTATGCTTTCACTTCAAATTATTCTGAACAGACACTAGAACACAATCTGTGATTACAAAAAAGATAAGAAAAGAAATGTATTTAATAGACATTTTAGTTAATTGTATGACTTCAAATATATTCCACTCAAATTATGGATTATTTAAGTGTCATTAGTTGAAATAGATCAGAAGAGCTCTGTGTAAACTCAAAAGCTCGGAAGTTGGTCCAATAATAGACATTACCTCACCCACCTTGTCACACTAAATTTTTTTTTAATGGAAAAATACAATTTGTTAAGCAGTATCCTTTTGTGTAAATCCTGTGTGCAACTTTAGAGGTTGGTAGAAATGCAACCCATTGCATTTCATTACAAGTTTGGATTGCATGGTAATGGACAGTTTTAGCGCTCATATATACCAAGATTTAATATGGAACAATAAACAAACTGGGCTGGAAAAGGTAGAGGAAAAAGTCTAAAAACTTGGCTGGAAGAAAACCTGGATTTTCCTAGATGCTTACTAAGAGAAGTGGCAAATACTGAACAATAAAGAGTGACTGAGAAAAAAAAAAGTTTAAAAAAAAAAAAGTATGGCAGAAGGCTTTTCCTTCTTTTAATTCCTCTGAAAGAAAAATATTAAACCTCAATTCATTTCTTTACTGCCAAAAGTGATTTTTTAACAATTGTTTTTCTGGAGACAACACAAATGCATAGTTAATAAAAAAAAAACCTAACTTCTGCAAATCTATGTTTTATCTTTTAGATATAAAATAATCAAATTCCTGCTGTCTCAAGTATATCAAGTCCATACATTTTCCAACTGCTATTAAATAAAATCACTTCATGCAAATTTTGTTCGTAAGAAAGCCAGTATCTACACACTACTAGATGGTAAACATGACCACCTGGTTCTTTCATAGAAATCTTCACATTTTGTGTAACAGCTAGTCTAACATTTGTTAATCTAAAATACTTGGCATATGGCTGATCTGACAATTAAACAACATCCCGATAAGGCTGTTGTAAGTTTTTAATTATTAAATATTTATATTGCAGTAGTACCAAGAGGCACTGATCAGAAAATTGGGCCTTGTTGTACCAGGTACTTTACAGGCACTGAAATATACAGGGTCACTGGGTCCAAAAAAACCTTACACTTCATACCTTACAAGCCAGGTATGAAGGACGGGAGGAGTCTATCAAATATACAGATTTCATATATGTAGACATTACTAAATACACATTTTCCCCCAACTTCTTCTCAGCCAAGCCATTAAAGAGATTTTTTGCAAGAGGTCACATCAGAAGTAAGTCTTGAGAAAGGATTTAGACAGCTCAGAAAAGTGGTGTGTAATAAAATACAATTATGTTTACATAAGGAGTTGACCAGTTTACCTTCTGTATGTCATAGTTTCACTGTATATTTTAGAAATAGACACTCCTGTATAGAAAATTACACTCTGACAGCAACAATTTTGCTAATGAAAATTGGCCTTTGGGAATAAACAGCTAAAGGAGTTTAACATAGGAGCTCTGTTTTCTTCAAAAATTCTTCAAAAGTCCAGCAAGCCATTTTCACATGTAACATTTATGCCCTGCAGTGGCATTTTAAACTACCATTCATAGTATTTCAGGCTGTTTTGCATGGAAGCTTACAGATAAACATTATTTAGGGTGAAGCATCTTATGGGATTTTTTTTTGCCTTAAAGTTTGTACAAACCATTTTGTTCCCAGAATACCCTTGGCACCCTTAAATGTTGAATGAAATGTGAATACAAATACTAGAATTTAATGTAACAAAATTGCTATAAGACTGAGCACAAGACTGTTCCATGACCTATTTAAACTTGTAAAACCACAGGGATGACTAGGTTGGCCTGCAGAGAGACTGACCTGTACTATTTCAGACAGGGAAGAGGAAACAAGCAGAGAACACTCCTCCAACAGTCCCTAGCCATACAGCATTAAAGAACCTCTGCAGATCTCAATGTAGTATTATGGAAAAGGAGGGATGATCTCTCACATAGGCAGGTCCCAGGCCAGGAGAATTACTGATTCAGTGTTTAGTGCAGGGAAAGAGGAAGTTAGTTATTCATCTTGTGCAGTAACGACGGTTCTTCAAATGTGTGCACTATGGGTGCTCCACTGTAGGTGTACGTATGTTACTGTGCTTCTGATCGGAGATCTTCGGTAGCAGTGTCTGTTTGACCCATACTTGCGCTCTCTCCCTTCTCGTGCTCTGCCTCCAGGCTAATTAGTTCTGGGCGGGCGAGCCACGCTTAATTCCTTATCTACCGCAGAGTCCTTATGAAAGAATTTTGAAGTAGAGGGGAGAAGGGCAGGTAATGGAAAAATCCATACGAGGTCACATCTCAAAGAACCATTGCTACTACACAAGGTAAGTAACTTCCTCTTCGAGTAATGTCCTTAATGAGGGTTCCACTGTAGGTGACTCCCAAGCAGTATCCCAGAAGAGCGGTTGAGGCCTCAGAGTTGAGTCTGTTATGGATTAAAATACTTAAAATTAATTTAATATGGATTAAAATCCAAGCTAGCATTGGAAGCAAAGTGCCCAGTATTAGCATACTTTTCTGAAAAGGTATGCACAGATGTCCAGGTGCCTGCTCTGCAGATTTCAGAGATAGGGATACTCTTGAGGAAGGCAACTGAGGAGAAAACCAACCTTGTGAAGTGTGTGGATTCTGGATGGAGGTAGTTTGTTGAGAACCTGATAGCAGTGTTTGATACAGTTCAAGACCCATATGGAGAGCCATTGCGCTGATATTTTCACACCTTTAGACCTATCTGCAATACAAAGGAAGAGCTTAGAAGATTTCCTAAAAGACTTTGTCCTGTCCAGGTAGAAGGCTAGGAGTCTCCTAACATCTAGCACTTGAAAAGATGAGGTCACCTTGGGTATGAACTTTAGGTGTGGTTTGAGAGCAACTGTCATGAAAGAAGACTGTAAAAAGGGATTGTGCCATAAGTACTGCCATCTCCCCTATTCTCCTTGCCAAGGTGATGGTGGCCAGAAATGCTGTCTTCATTAACAGGTGTGTGAGCAAACAAGTGACCATAAGTTCAAAGGGCAGCCTAGTCAGGCTCTTTAAAACAAAGTTCAGGTCCCATGTTGAGGTGGGTTGTCTGGGCTGGGGAAAGAGGTAAATTATGCCCTTGAGGCACCTCTTTGTAGTTGGGTGTAAGAAAACTGAGTATCCCTCTATTTGCTGATGGAAAGTAGCTATGGCCTCCAGGTGTACTTTGAGCAAACTGAGAGATAACCCCAACTTCTTAAGAGTCGGTATGTAGTCTAACACCATAGGGAGAGTGGCAAATATTGCACCAAATTTGAAACTTATTTCACTTTTATAGGTAAGTACAGCAAGTAGCCAATTTTCTACTGTGTAGTAGCACTGCCTGTATATCTCCTTAGAGCAGGAGCTCTCTTTTTGTTGGATCCTCGAAGGTGCCAGGCTCAGAGCCAGATTATCTGTGGGTTGAGATGGAGTGCACATTTGTTCTGTGAGAGGTGGTGAAGGGTGGGTTGAAGAGGAATCAGTGGTGACGTCGCCAGCTGTGACAGGTAAAAGTACCACATCTGTCTTGGCCAGGTGGAAGCAATCAGTATGATGTTTGCTTTTTGTCTTTTTATTTTTAACAAGGCCATCAACAACAAAGGGAACAGAGAGAAGGCATATAGAAGGACTTCATCTCATGGAAGAAGAATGTCCCCTAATGAGTGCTGTCCAAGGCCTGCCCTGGAGCAGTAGCATAGGCATTTCTCATTCTGGTAAGTGGTGAACAAGTCTTCTGTCGGTGTCCCCCATTGACAGAAATACTGCAAAGTACTGCTGGACCCATTTCCCACTCATGACATGCACATGACATTGTCAGTCATGACTTTCACATGCATACCTCTGATCAGTAGGAAAAAGTGAGCGCAAGTGTTCTTGACCACTCTGAGTTTGAGAAGGTTTATGTGGAGAGTCGCTTCTGTGGGCAATCATTTGCCCAGAGACAGAACGTTGTTGAGCTGTGCACTGGAATCTATGAGGGATGGGTCCATAGTGAGATGCAAATCAGGGAGGGAGGATTATGTGAACAGGACACCGTGCCAACATTTCTTGGGTCTTTCCACCAATCCAGGGAGCATTTGACCCAGGAATGCATCGAGAGAGGTTTTTCTAACCTGTCTTTGTTTGTCCTATAAACTGCACTGAATCATTCTGCAGACATCTCATGTGAAGTCTGGAATGATATATTACAAACGTGCCCATCGCCATGTACCCCAGAAACTGGAGGCGATGCCTGGCCAATGTTTTGAGGGCTGGTTTGCACTATATCTATGAAATGAAAATGAAATCTGTGCTGTGGAAGGAGCCCTCTCACTTGCAGCGAGTTGAAATCAGCCCCTATAAAATTCCAACCGTTTTATCGGCATTAGGGTTGATTGTTGGACACTGATTTGTAGGCCCAGTTTTGTGAATATATCTATAGTTCCATGGGGGGTCCATAGGGCTTCTTCAAAGGAGCGGGCTCTGAGGAGACAGTTGTCGAAGGGTAGATTATGATCCCCCAGGTACGCAGGTGGGCCACCACTACAGAGAGGACCATGGAGAATACTTTGGGAGCCAACAAGAGGATAAAAGGGAGTATTCTGTAGTGGTAATGGACCTGACACAAAATAAATCAGAGAAATTGTCTGTGGGACAGCAGAATCAATATATGGAAATATGTCCTAGTGTCAAGGGCCGAGAACTGATCGCCCTGTTCCAAAGATGAAATAATCACTGCTAGAGTGACTACCTTGAATTTTTGAGCCTTGATGTATTTGTTCAGTGTTCTGAGATCCAGTATGGACCTCCAACTTCCCTTTTTCTTGAGAATCAGAAAATATTGACAGTTAAACTCTTTGCCTCAGAGATGCAGTGGGATAGGTTCTATGGCTCCTAGGCAGAGGAGGTGATGTATCTCCTTTCATAACAGTCTCTCATGAGAAGGCTCCCTGAAGAGGGACGGAGGGGAGGGTTGTGGGGGAAGAGAGGTGAAGTGGATCAAATACCCATTGGAGATCATTTCCAAAACCCATCTGTCAGATATTGTGTGTTCCCACTTAGGACAGAACAGAGCAAGGCAGCATCCAAAGGGATACAGGCAGTCAGAAAGTGGCAGCTATTGTCAAAGGGAATGGCCTCATGGGGCCTTGACCAAGCCAGCAAAACTGATGTTTTGAGTAGAAGAATGTGATGTTGATAATTGAAGGCCTGATGAGCTGTGCCTCTGAAACTTGGATCTTTTTCTCTGTGGTCCATACTAGTGTGGTGGAAACTGTAGAAAGATTGACTACGTTTTCTTTTTTGTATGGGGGTATAGATCCCCAGTGACTTAAGTGTGGCTCTAGAGTCCATCAGTCTTCTCATTAAACAAATTAAAGCTTTCAAAAGGGAAGTCTTCAAAAGTTGTCTGAACCTCCTTCAGGAAACCCAAAAAATGCAACCATGAAGCTTGTCCCATCACAACCACCACTGAGATATGGAACAGGCTGCTGAATCAGCTGCACCAAGTACTGTCTGGAGTTTTGTTTTGGCCATTGACTGCTCCTCGCTGATAATGGATCGGAATTTTCCTGTTGTGACTCTGGTAGATGGTCACTAAAGGTGCTGAATTTGGCATAGCTCATATAGTCCAAATTTGCTGTTAAGGCCTGTTATTTGCAATTCTGTATTGTGAAGTAGTAGAAAAGTAGGCCTTAGAGAGGAAAAAAGGGAAGATTTTTTACTATTTTTTTTTTAAAAGAGGGAAAAAAATAAAAGAAACTATGAGACTCAGAAAAGAACAAAATCACTAAAAACCAGATAAGAATGCAAAAACAATGCTCCATCTCTAAGCCAGAGGCAATTGAAAAGGAATTGAAGATGGCTCACCAGTGGAGCACTAATTAGCTTTGAGGCAGACCACAAAGGGGGGGAGAGCACTGCGTGAGCCAAAGTGACACTGCTATCAAAGATCACTGATAAGTGCACGGACGCTTATACAAATACAGTAGAGCACCAAAAGGGACATTACTCAAAGAAGTCAGAACCTCTTTGCTCAGTTTATCCCTCTGTAAAATGGGAATAATTGCTTCGCTACCTCAAAGGGATGCTTAATTTTAGAAGACACTGTCTCACATCCTTCATTTCAGAGCTTTTCATTCCATCCACATCAGATAGAAGTTATATATCTTCCAGTTTTATTCTAAATACAGAACAGAAATATCTCTTGTAACATTCCTACCTTTTCTGCATCACTATTTGATGTTACTATCTGCATCAAACAATGGATCTCTGCCTGGCTTAGGGCTCTTTTTGTTCTTAATATGTTTTTAAAATGCCTCTTTATGGCCTTTAACCTTATTTGCCACTGATATTTCATTGATTCCTTTAGCTTCCCCTATTGGTTACTTACTTTGAAAAAAAAAACTTGCAACATTCATTGCTATTAACGTCTCCTTTTTTCCATTCTTTATAAAATGATTTTTTTTTAATTATTCCTGCTTTCACATCTCCTTTTAAGCAGGACAGTTTTTTGACCAGTGTAACCTTTTTCCATGTTTCTGGAATCATGGCTTTTGGGGAATCCAGTAGGATATTCTTGAACAATTCCTAGATTTTGTTAACACTTCCTACTCTAAGTTTCAGTTAGTTATGCCAATAATTGGTTTAAGCTTTAGGAAATGGGCCCTCTTCAAGTTTCAGTTAATACTAGGTGCCATGTTCTGTTTGGACAAAACGTGTAAAACGATCGTGATCATGGGTACTTAAGCAACTTCTAATTCTTAGGTCTGTGATTAACTCTTTGTTCTGGGATTTAGGTCCAATGTTGAGTTACTCTGTGTTGGGTGTAGAATTTTGTGTTAAAAAAATCAATTATTTTTAGAATTTTAAGGACGTTTTGCTATTGGCCACATGAGATATCCATCAAGTGTCCCCCAGGTTGAAGTTTCCCATGTCTGAATATTTTCAAACCAACAGGTCCTGATAAATTACACACAAGAGTCTTAAAAAAAACAAGCTGAGGAGCTCTGTGAACCTGTGTTAACTAATGCTAACTTTTACCGAATCTTGGGAAACTGAGGAAATTCCAAAGGATATTAGAACTGCCAACCTAATTTCAATACTCTGAAAGGGTTAAAGGGATGACTCGGAGAACTATATACTGGTTAGCCTGATATCAGTCCTGGGCAAAATAAGGAAATACACTATCAACAAAGAATTAGAAGCTAAAAATATAATTAATGCCAGTTGGCATGTTTTCATAGAATGTAGGTACTGTGAAACAAACTTGGTTGTTGTTGTTGTTGTTTTTTAAACAAAACTATAGTAGTTGATAAAGGAACTGTATTGATATAGTACACTGGGATTTCTCAAAGATCTCTAACTTAGTATCACATGACATCTTAACTAAAAATCTTGTATTATATGAAATTAACTGGGCACATATTAGATAGATTAAAAACTGGCTCACTGGCAGATCTCTAAATGTAGTTAAGCTATCAATGAATGGGGCCGTTAAGAGAGGAGTCCCCCAGGGATTGGTTCTTGGTCCAGTACTGTTCAATATTTTTATTAATGATCTAAATGACAGTAAGTTTGCAGATGACAACGATTGGTGGGGTAGTAACTAATGAGGACTTAGTTACTTTCTCAGAGTTGAACTAAATTGCCTGGTTAAATGGTCATAACCCAACAAAATGCATCCTGATACAGCCAAATGCAAGATATTACAGCTGGGAACAAAGAATGCAGACTATACCTACAGGATGGGAGACTGTTTAGGAAACCAGTGACTAAGAAAAGGATGTAGGGGTCATTGTAGATAATTGCCTCCACATGAACTCTCAATGCAATGCTGTGGCTTTAACAGGGCTAATGCGATCCCTGAATATATCAAAAGATAAATATCAAGTAAAAAGAGGGAAGTAATATTGCCTCTGTACACAGCACTGATAAGACAAGTACTAGAATACTGATGTGCATACTTCAAGAAAGATGTGAAAGTACTGGAGAAAGTTCAAAGTAGGGACAAAAATGATGCAGGGGGGAGGGCTAGAAAGCAAGCTTACGATGTGAGGTTTAGGTGTTCAATCTATTCATCTCATCAAAGTGAAGGTTGAGATGTGACTTGATCACTGTGTATAATTACATACACATGGAAAAAATATCTGATAGTGGGGGGCTTTACAGCCTTGCTGATAAAGGTATAACAAGATCCAATGGCTGGAAGTTGAAGTTAGACAAATTCAAGCTTGAAGTAACATGCAATTGGTGAGGTAGTAATTAAACACTAGAACAGCTAACCAGAAGAGGTAGTGGACTCACCATCGCTTGGAGTGTTTAAATATGCATTTTTAAGAGAAGAAATTAGATACCTTTGAAAAAGACATATTTTAAAAGACATGTTTAATGCAAAAAATTTTATGGCCTGTGTATACAGGAGGTCAGAATACATGATGAGAGTTGACCCTTCTGGCCTCTGAATCTTTCACTGAATCTATGAAAAAGGAGTGTTAGGAGTTGTAAAGCAACCTGAAGAAATTAAATGCCTTATAAGCACTACACATGATTAATGTTTCTTCCTTTGGAGCAAGACCAGGGTTATTCATCAAATTAATTTTTCAATGGTAAAAATAATGAGTAGCTACTTTTGTATTTCCCCAAAGACTTCATTTTAGCATGGTTTCAGATCATACTTTTCAAGGCCTGAAGAAAGTTACTCATACAGCAGCTAGTAGTATCTCTAATTGGATTTTTTGTTTGTTTTTTAATGAGGGTAAAGAAAGGGGGGGTGGAACGTTGAAATCTAGTCAAGTGACTTTCATCAATCTAAAAAATTTAAATTAAAAACACAAAAACAGAGTACTTAAATGTGTGTTAAGCTGCTTTTTGCATGTCACGCTTGCCACACCATAGTGTGATGCTTTGGTTAAGTATACAGTAATCACATGTATTTGTACTCAGAAGCTAGTTTGCTGATAAGTGAACTTTGTCCTGTTCACTTTATGTACATATATAATTTGCACAAGCCAATCACAGTCTTACACTTTTTTGATTATAGGATTTGACTCAGACTCGCAGACTTTAAGGTCAGAAGGGACCATTATGATCATCTGGTCTGACCTCTTGCACAACGCAGGCCACAGAACCTCACCACCCACTCCTGTAATATGACTGAGTTATTGAAATCATGCCTTAAAGACTTCAAGATACAGAAAATCCACCAGCAAGTGACCCGTGCCCCATGCTGCAGAGGAAGGCAAAAAAACCTAGGGTCTCTGTCGTTCCGACCCAAGGGAAAATTCCTTCCCAATCCCAAATAAGGCAATCTGCTAAACCCTGAGCATGTGAGCAAGAGTCACCCACCAGACACCCGGAAAGAATTCTCTGTAATAGCTCAGAACCCACCCCTCTGACATCCCTTCACAGGCCACTGGGCATATTTACCGCTAGCAGTCAAAGATCAGTTAATTGCCAAATTAGGCTGTCCCATCATACCATCCCCTCCATTAACTTATCAAGCTCAGTCTTGAAGCCAGCTAGATTTTTTGTCCCTATTGCTTCCCTTGGAAGGCTGTTTCAAAACTTCACTCCTCAGATGGTTAGAACCCTTCATTTAATTTCAAGCCTAAACTTCCTGATGGCCAGTTTATATCCATTAGTTCTTGTGTCCACATTGGTGCTGAACTTCAATAATTTCTGTCCCTCCCTGGTATTTATCCCTCTGATGTATTTATAAAGAGCAATCATATCCCCTCTCAACCTTCTTTTGGTTAGACTAAACAAGCCAACCTCTGAGTATCCTCTCTTAAGGCAGGTTTTCTATTTCTCAGATCATCCTAGTAGCCCTTCTCTGCACCTTTCCAGTTGAAGTCATCTTTCTTAAACATGGAGATCCAGAACTGCACACTGTATTCCAGGTGAGGTCTCACCAGCACCTTATATAATGGTATATAACCTCCCTACTACTACTGGAAATACCTCGCCTGATGCATCCTAGCACGGCATTAGCTTTTTTCACACCCACATCACATTGGTGGCTCAGAGTCATTCTGTGATCAACCAATACGCTCAGGTCCTTTTACTCCATTATCACTTCCAACTGATGCGTACCCAGCTTATAGCAAAAATTCTTGTTATTAGTCCATAAATGCATGACCTTGCACTTTCCACTTTTGAATTTCATCCTATTTCTATTACTCCAATTTACAAAGTCATTCAGCTCTTCTTGTATAATATCCCGGTCCTTCTCTGAATTAGCAATACCTCCCAACTTTGTATCATCCACAGATTTTATTAGCACACTCCCACTTTTTGTGGCAAGCTCAGTAACAAAAAGGTGAAATAAAACTGGTCCCAAGACCAATCCCTAAGGGACTCCCTCTAGCCTGACAGTTCACCTTTCAGTATGACCCGTTGTAGTCTCCCCTTTAGCCAGTTCCTTATTCACCTTTCAATTTTCATATTAATCCTCATCTTTTCCAATTTAATTAATAATTTCCCATATCAAATGCCTTTTGGATTCAGAACCATATCAAATGCCTTACTGAAATCTAGGTAAATTAGATCCACTGCATTCCCTTTGTCTAAAAAGTCTATTATCTTCTCAAAGGAGGAGATCCGGTTGGTCTGGCATGATCTACCTTTTGTAAAGCCATGTTGTATTTTGAGATAACGTGCTCAAAAAGATCACTGTTACACAATTTTAACTTGTTCAGAAATGCAAAGCAAGTTATTCAACATGCCACAAATACTCATCACCGTATGTGCTGTGTGTCGGTATATCCTGCAGAATGCGCACAAGGGCATCATCACGCTTCCATTTTTAAATTTAAGAACAGCATGAGTCCAGATCACCCCCTTCATCTTTTTTCCCCCCTTTCTCCCACTCATGTAGTTCCTGTCCAATAATTTCCTCTAGAGGAAAGGGGTTTTTTCCTCCCCTTCTACCTGTCAATTCATGGATTTTTGGCACATCCACTGGGGTCCAAGACCATGTCTCAACACCGTGTCCAATCCAAACATCTACCCCACTGTCTCTCTGGCAACAACTCCACAGCCAAGCTATCACACTCTGACTGCTGCCATCAAATCTTGTTGTAAAGCACAGGGGTGGTAGTGCGAGGAAAAAAGGAGTAAACTAACACCGAGCCTGGCATCACAATCTTGTTTCCTAGAGTTTTGTCTGGCAGAGGATGTCTCTGGATAGCTCTGCCTCATCAGATTCCTGGGAGGGCCTGGTATGTGCAAAGGGCAGGATGATGCAGCAGAGATCACAACCCTGTAGGAGTTTCCCCAAATCGGATACCCTCTGCTCATGGAAGCAGAAGAAATTTGGTCCATGGCTCTACGAAATATTAGCTATGACTTACAGCTACTCAGTTATACAACTAAAACTGTTCAGTAATGAGCGAACTAAACAGGACCTTTTGAAAAAGGGTTATTTTAGATGGATCAGACTATTCAGTGGTATACTTTTAGAAGATCATGATTTGAAGTTCTTGCAGACTATACAGAATCAACTTTTCCTTTCTCAACACACTTTTTTTGGGGAGGACATGAAAGGGTTACCATGGTATAGTACGGGATGGGTGAGAAACTAGATAGTCACAAATATACAGCATTCATCTGCCTACTCTGTTTACTGTGGTTGTAAATTTGCATTGTTTTTATTAATTTACTATGTATATTTATAACTTGTGAATTCTCTAATGGAAAATCAATTAAAAAATTCACTAAAACTGATCCTTCTGATGGTGTTGGTTTAAATTAATTTAAGTACCCACAAACTAGAATAATCAAATACAAGTTGCATTCTCCTATGTTTCTCTACAGTATTTTAATCAGTGCCCTCTTTTACGCACCTTCTTCTCTGAGGTTAGTATCACAGGTCTAGATAAGTATGTTCTCATACGTTTTGGTAGTTACTTCTTGATGTTTTATGGCTGACCCAGTGGGTTACTCCAATCGGTGACAGGGAGGGTGGTTTTCAATTCAGCCTAGCAACACAAATGCCTCTTTCATAAGTTCTGGCCTGGTACCACTTTCCTGTTGACATATGTGATAGAGGCCAAAGTCTCAAAGCCATAAAAACTAGCAAAATCAATTACCTGAAGTAACAGAAGGCATGGCATGAGACCCACATTTCTATATAATTTATGCAGAAGATTGCTTCCTTTTCACATTAATAGTCTGACATCAACCACTGATCCAGACAAGTTGCAAATCCATGTCTAATATCTGTATCCATGTGTGAATTCATATAGCAAACATATTCTGAAGAATAATTTATTAAAGTCACTTCATTTACTCAAAGCACATTTTTCTTTAGTTTTCCACTAATTATGACCCTAAAAAACAGACTTTTTGATTGGACCTACAAATTAACGTACCACAAAACAAAATTCATTAATTTATTTCTGACGCACATTTCGTCTTTTCTTTAACAAAACCAAACAAACTGTAGCCGAGAAGAGTATTCAATGAAACCAGAGACAGCTTCTGCCAATGGTCAAATCCCGAAGTATGTCAAATTTTAGAGAACCCAAGAAGTTGTTAATTGAGGACATACATCCAATATCAGGAATGTTATCCTTATGCCACAACACAAAAGATTTTTAAAAACACATATTTATGGCTATGTGAGAGTTTAATAGTTCTGTGCTGTTGCCACCTTCTCAAAATTTTCCTGGAATGTAATTTTGGGGGAAGGGGTTAGGTGAATAGTTCAAGGGAAGGTTCACACAGTAAGCAATTGCTCAAAGAAGTAGTGTGATTGGACAAAGTCAGTACAGATTTCAGTATGTTTTGTGAAAAGATGTTTGCTTTTTGGGCCCATTTGTTATTGTTGTAGAATACCTTTCAATTTAAAACATTCTTCCTAGCAAGATCAGTCATAGCAACATATCATCTCTGTTTAGTACTAGTATCAAAATATTGTTTCCTAACAGTAGGTTACTCCCATAGTATTCCTTAGGCAACCTATTTATTTCCCAAACCAGAATAAATTAAAAAGAAACTATATTATAGAAGTTAGTTCTTGTGGTGTAAATGTAAACTGCCTAAATCTGAAAGCCATCCAACGCTCAGAAAATGAAGAGTAACTTTAATCTGCATGCACCCACAAGCCCACTAGTTTTTTCAGAAACGGTACTAGAAAGTGAATGGCTTAGAATGGATACTGATCATCAAGGTTAAGATTTTGTCACGGTTGTTTTTAGTAAAAGTCACAGACAGGTCGCACGTGGCTGACAGCTCTGAGGCCTCAGTGGCTGACAGCACCAGGGCCTCCACCGTGCAGGAGCAGGAAACTGAAGCTAAAGCAGCAAATGTCACGAAGGTTTTGAAAGTCACGGAATCTGTGACCTCCATGACAGAATCTTATCCTTACTGATCATCTTCTAAAAATTCTTTAAAAAAAAATCTCGTTTCAAACCACATTTAAAGTTTTAAAAGAACGTTATATTAAAGTACTAAAATATAAAAACGAAAATAGCTTTTTACAATATAAAACTACATGAGCTAATCACATTGAAGACTAATTGTGTATATGCTTAGCACATGTACACTAGAACAAAGTATCATAAGCAGATTCCTGTCTGACAAATGTCTAATTGTTCCTCTTCTTCATCATGCACTGTACTGCCTTCCTATATAGTCTAGTTATATTACTAAAACAATTATTTAAATACCTGTAATTTAGTTTCTGCAAAACTAAATTGTCCTAATTTTAAAATATATGCCAAAATTTTACACACAAGCTACATACCAAACCAATATCTTAACTTGTGTGTGAAAGGCAATTATTTTCACTATTTTACAGGATATCTTTCCAGTAGAAAGCTATTACTAATATTTCTAGAAACTTACTTCTCCTATTTCTGTAAAAAATTAATTACCCTCTGTTTATTACAGTCCTTGGCCTGGATCTCCACAACAGACATTTAGTGAGTCAAGACTTTTCCATTTCATCACCAACACAACATTTTCGTACTTACTAAATTAAGCAAGCATTAAAGGCAGATTTCACAGGACACCTGACTTGATGCTGTGGGAGAAGACTCATGGGAGATAAGCAGGTCTTGGAACTGTTAGTGAGGAGCCCTGGAAAGTGGGCTAAAGGAACTGTGACAGAACCGTTAATGACTTTCGAGTGGGTGACCTGGGAATGGTGAGCTGTGAGTGGGATTGAAGAGCTGCTGTGTTATAACCTTCTTTTTACTCTAGGGATTTGGGAAGAATTGTTTTTACTACAAGGGATCTGTGGAACTTTATATAAAAAAACAAAAGGGTTTGAAGAGACAATATTGCTCTGCCTGGGTGTCTGAGGGGAAAATGAGGCAGATGCATACGTTGGGCTGTGGCCTTCCACAGACTAGTGCGGCCTGTCCTATCATGGTAACTAACATTGTACATGAAGAGAGTTGGCAACTCAACCTCTGACTGTTTAAGCCTCCTTCATGTCCAGCCTTCCTTCCATCTTACTTGTTTGACTAAATGTTTTCCTATATCAGAGAGTATCTAACCTAGAATGTAATGTTTCCAAATGATCTAGAAAGGTCCATATATAGTTATCTCTGCATAATGCCATGGGAGATTTTATAAAGACACTCGGAAAAATCTAGGGAAAAAAACCACTCTGGTGTAAATATACAGTTGTGATTATTTGGTAATCTGTCTATAGCAGAGTTTCTCAAACTGGGAAGCGGGCCTCTGGGGATGGGGGAGAAGGTGCAGAACGTGTTCTGGGGGTATGTGAGCTTTAGGGAAAATAACTTACTGTGCACCTTTTACCCACCAATAATAACTAGAAAAGCTGGTTCCTCCAGACATACGAGGTCCTCAGATGGCGCTGTGCATTTTGATGGATTTCTGTTAAGCTTTCATAGCATTATACAAAGTTGTTGCCATCTGTATGTTAATCCGTTTCCTACAATGTGGTGTGCACATTTAATTGTAAGCATTGACCACAATCACAGTTTTGCCTTTGCTCTTATTACAATGGATCGTTGACTCTGTTTGAATCAATGCCTTACTGTTATTAATATTTAGTGAGAGTTGAATGTTGAGGAATTTTTTTAATCGTATATGTACTTGTGTGGCAGGGGGGAAGGGCATAAACTACTACAGACACAAACAAGGGGAGGGGCATGATCAGATAAACGTGAGGACAGGAGAGGATAGGATAGGACTTAGGAATTCTGTATGAAAATATTAACTCTGTCATTTTACAAACTCCCTTGAATGAGCAGTCTTATCTTCTCTGTTTGCCTTCATACTGGGCTGAAATACCAATGGCTGGTGGCAAAAGAACCACAATGGAGTTGTTGAAGTTAAATGTTCTTCCATTGCAAGGCAATAGCTTTGAACAGACTGGCTCCCTCCCAGAAGAACAGGTTTTCTGATCACCTGACAAAGCTGAGAAAAATATCACCTGACAAAAGTAGTTAAAAGTTATAAGCAGGGAAGAGCTGATTTATCTGGGTCTTTGACCATTTTATGTCTAGCAGTGGAGGAAAGAGGAGCAACACAGCATGTAGGGGCTACATAAAGCAGGAAACCCTGCCTCCCTTTCTGAACACAGGTGGTTCCCTCCACCCACCAAAGGCAGGGGGAGGTGTTATTAAGGGGCACTGCATTTAGGATGTTTATGTTCTATATCACCTCTACTCTCTGGTGCTTTATATGATAAAGTAAAAGAGCAAGAATGTGTTATACTTGAGCAAAAAGTTTTTCCATCTGCTAAATGTTTCACAATTACTGCACGCCTCCAGAGAGAGTAAACTGGAAGTGTCACACCTTTAAAGTGGAGTTCTGGGACAGGTTCTGTTTAAGTGAGTGGGTGTTTGAAGTGTCAGCTCTGTGACCAGAGGGGCTAAGCAGCTGGATGGCAGGTTCCAGCTCTCAGAAGGGGGTGCCAGACAAAGGGCCTGCACCCCAAGAGTGTTTTTAAGGACCCCAAGATTGGGGAAGTGGCTGGACTCCATTCAATCCTTAAAGGCGTAAGACACCACAGGATCCAGAGGCTTGGATTCCCTTCACTGCAGTCTGGGGGTGATCAACAAGGTGTTGCCAGACAGATCTGTGATAATGACATATAATCAAATATGTAAAGATGAATTATTTACCTTTGCAGACATGCCAGGACTGAAGTAGTATCACAGATAACCCAAAAGAAAGAGAGTACAAGGAAAGAAAAGGCAAAGGAAATATTACCACTCAATAGGAAGGGTGAAAGTACTTATTTAGCATTGATTTTGGCCCACAACTTACAGCTTAACAGCAGATACATATTTAGTAAAAATTCTTTAGAAAGTGCTGCTCTGACAGGGTACCCATACTTACATTTTCTTCCTCTCTGAAGAGCTCGAAGAACTAAGATTGTCAAAAACAGCACTCAATGGCAGGCAAATTGAAAGGCAGCAGAGAAAGGGCTGATCACCATCTACCCCTATAGCAGAGATTTAAAACAAAGATCTCAAACATACAGAATTCACAAAGTGGACAGATTGAAGGACTCTTCTTGCTGGCTTAGCTATGTTACTCTAGATGGCTTAATGGGAAATCTGCATTTGATTAAGAAATCAATTATTTTGGCCCCCGTGTTGGCAGGCTGTGGGAATGCTGTAACAGCAGTACTCTCAACTCACCCAGGCAGGGGTAGAGAAAGAGAAGAAATAAGTTACACTGATTAACAGTGGACTCTACAGCTAGATTAAAGAAAAGCGTTATACAGGCACACACAAAAAACCTGCTTAATCCTCTAGTGAAGTGCACCACCGTTGTGCAGTGGCTATGAAAGCAGAGATTTAGTATAAATTCACTCTACAGGGCCTGACCTGTTTAGAAAGGTGGATGACTAGTTCATATAATAGCTACGTCCAAGTCTTACTGAATCTAAATCTAGTATTTTCCATGTAAGTGAAGAATGACAACTGGCAGGTCAACACGAGATCCAGTTTATACTACTACTACGAGAGAGTGTTTGTTTGTTTTCCCCCTCTATTCAGAGGAAACTGTTGTTCTTCGAGATGTGTTGCTTATGTCCATTCCACACCCACCCTTCTTCCCCTCAGCCAGAGTTCCAGTAAGAAAGAACTTAGAGGCAGGGGGGCTAGCAGGGGGGGCGCTAGACCCAGTCACTATGGGTACCACTGAGGGGAAAAAAGTTTCCGGCACTGGTGCATGTGGTGCGCACACACACCTACATTGGGAATGGACATGAGCAAAACATCTGGAAGAACAGTTACGAGGTAAGTAACCATTCTGTCATAATTCTGGTGTTTGTAACTCTGAGGTTCTATGGTATTATTGTACAATGACTACTGCCTTACACCTTGGAGACAGCTGTATTTCAGTAGTGGGCAAGTAATTGGATCTCTTTATAAATATAGTCTGTAAAGTACTTTGGGATCTTTCTGGATAATAGGTGTTATATTTATTTCCTCACATTCAAGTGTCTTTCCAGTTGCTTTAGGTATTTCTACAGGTAACTAAGGATAAAAATATCTAGAACGAGTTCTTGACAGGCCAAACCACTCTTACTCGCCCCCTCGCCCCATTAAATATAAAAGGTGCAGCAATGTGCAATCTCTCACCAAATTACCCCCATATATCCTTATTCCACCTTCTTCACCACCACCTGAGACTACTGATGAATCTTCGAGAGGGCCTGAAAGTCAGCAAATGTAGGTTCCATTGGAAATAAGGTGTGAAGAGTGAGAAAGGGACTGAGTTCCACACTGGAGGATGTCACAGAACACTTTTCCCAGGTGTCTGTTGGCTAAAACACCACTGCTGACCTCCTCTTTGGGTACCTAGAGATAGAGATATATTGCTTGGTGCCCATAGTATACTGGAGTCTGTGCCCCCTAATGGACTCAAACACTTTGAACAGAAGCCAATAGACAGAACTTTGTTAATACGCTTCACGTGAGTGTCTTCAAGGTAACTAAGTATAGCTCCGGGCACCTTTAGAAAGGAATGTAGTTGCTCAGGCAACTTCGTATTTCTCTGCTAGACACCCTGGATGTGTCACTAAATAAAAGGCATGATAGTACTGACTACATCCAAATGTAGTGCAGAAAGATACTATACCAGCTTTCACAAGTACCGTAGCTCTGCCAGTATCTCCTTATTCCTTCCTGCAACAACACAGCAATTCCAATTCTCACCTTTTTCTGAGAGGGGATGGTTAGCTAGTCCAGAAATTGCTTGATCCAGATGATCTCATTTAACTTGCCATCCAGTTTAATTTGCCCCCAGGTTTCCACAACTGAAAGGCTATTGTGTTGAATAGATTTCCACCCTTTCACCCCCCCCAACATGATTTTATTAATGGATGATAAATGGGACCTGATTCATACACAGCTGTGTAGTTTTTAAAACAAAAGATTAAAGCTAAAGCTACTCACAGGAAACAGACAGCAAAGCTTTTGCTACAGTCTCCCACAGTATTCTTATCAGCAAGTTAAAGTAGTATAGGTTGGATGAATGGACTATAAAATGGATAGAGAACTGGCTAGATCATGGGGTTCAACAAGAGTGATCAATGGCTCCATGTCTAGCTGGCAGCCAGTTACAAGCGGAATGAGATCAGTCCTGGGGCTGGTTTTGTTCAACATCTTCATTAATGATCTGGACGGCGGGGTAGATTGCACCCTCAGCAAGTTTGCAGATGACATTAAGCTAGGGGGAGCGATATATACCCTAGAAGGGAAGGATAGGATACAGAAGGACGTAAACAAATTGGAGGATTGGGCCAAAAGAAATCTGCTGAGGTTCAACAAGGACAAGTGCAGAGTCCTCCACTTAGGATGGAAGAATCCCATGCACAGCTACAGACTGGGGACCAAAGAGCTAGGAAGCAGCTCTGTAGAAAAGGACCTGGGGGTTACAGTGGATAAGAAGCTGGATAGGAGTCAGCAGTGTGCCCTGGTTGCCAAGAAGGCTAATAGCATATTGGGATATATTAGTAGGAGCATTGCCGACAGAACACGTGAAATGATTATCCTTCTCTATTTGGCATTGGTGAGGCTGCATTTGGAGTATTGTGTCCAGTTTTGGGTCCCCCACTACAAAAAGGATGTGGACAAGTTGGACAGAGTCCAGAAGAGGGCAACAAAAATGATTAGGGGGCTGGAGCACAAGACTTATGAGGATAGGCAGAAGGAACTAGGCTTGTTTAGTCTGCAGAAGAGAAGAATGAGGGGGGATTTGATAGCAGCCTTTAACTACCTGAAAAGGGGTTCCATGGAAGATGGTGCTAGGCTGTTCTCAGTGGTGGCAAATGACAGAACAAGGAGCAACAGTCTGAAGTTGCAGTGGGGGAGGCCTAAGTTGGACATTAGGAAAAAGTTTTTTTTACTAGGAGAGTGGTGAAGCACTGGAATAGGTTATCTAGGGAAGTGGAGGAATTTCCATCCTTAAAGGTTTTTAAGCTGTGGCTTGACAAAACCCTTGCTGGGATTATTTAGTTGAGGTTAGTCCTGCTTTGTGCAGGGGGTTAGACTAGATAACATCCTGAGGTCCCTTCCTACTCTAATATTCTATGATTCTATGAAAGTGGAAGAATAGATTGACACTGCTGAAGACTATAGACATTTCAATTTCATGATAGTTTATTTTCACAAGATCAAGGAGTGGTTGTGTGAGGAAGATTGCACAGGGCCAAGTTCTCATTTTCATGAGAAATAAATTTGCTCTCAGATTTTTTTTTTTTTTTTTTGTGGAGGGGGGACACCACAGTTTTTTCTCTGAATATTGATTAGTATAAAATAGATCTCCTGTTGACCTGCCAGTTGATATTGTGCACTTAAATGGAAAATATTAGATTTAGACTTAGTAAGACTTTCTGTGCAGATTCACCGGGGCCCCCTTCGAGCTCCTAGCCTCCTGTTCCCTTATGCACCTTTCCCAGTCAGTTGCTTTCCTGGTGGTTATTACATCCGCAAGGCAGGTGTCGGAGATCAGGCCATTCCCTCAGAGCCTCCATACACTGTGTTTTATAAGGACAAGGTCCTGTTGCGCCTGCACTTGGCCTTTTTACCAAAGGTGGTCTCTCATTTCCACCTTAATCAGGATATATTCCTGTCAGTATTCTGTCCCAAGATGCATAACTCCAGTGAGGAAAGGCACCTGCTTACCCTCAATGTGAGGCAGGCCCTGGCCTTTTACATTGACAGAACCAAGCCCTTTTGTTGCTCTACACAACTCTTCATTGCAATTGCGGATAGAATGAGAGGACTGCCGGTATCCTCACAGCAGATCTCCAAGTGGATTATAGCCTGTATCCAGGCATGCTCGGAACAGGCCAGAACCATGCTCCCAGTACTCTTAACAGCTCACTCAATGAAGGCACAAGCATCATCGGCAGCCTTTCAAGCACATGTCCCAATACAGGACATCTGCAGTGCAGCTACATGGTCATCGGTGCATACCTTCGCTTCTCACGATGCCACAACACAGCAGGCTCGAGAAGATGCTGGGTTCAGCAGGGCGGTACTGCAAGTAACACATCCATGAACTCCTACCCGCCACCAAGGACACTGCTGGTGAGTCACCTACATTGGGAATGGACATGAGCAAGCACTTGAAGAAGAAAGAATGGTTACTTACCTCATAACTGCTGTTATTCGAGATGTGTTGGTCAGATCCATTCCAAACCCACCTCCTTTTACCCTCAGCCGGAGTTCTGGTAAGAAGGAACTGAGAGGCGGAGAGGCCACTTATATGCGGGCGTATATGCGCGCTGTTGCAGGAGGCTCTACAGCCAGTCGCTATGGGTACACTGAGGGACCGTGCATGTGGCGTGCACACACACCTACATTGGGAATGGACATAAGCAAGCACTCGAAGAAAAGTTGACCAGTCAACCACACAACTCATTTGGAACTGAAAGTACACAATCAGGCAACAGCAGACAAAAAACGCAAATACTGTACAGTACTGTGTTAAATGTAAACTACGAAAAAAATGAAGGGAAAGTTTAAAAAAAATATTTGACAAGGCCAGGAAACTGTTTCTGTCTTTGTTTCATTTAAATTAAGTTGGTGAAAAGCAGCATTTTTCTTCTGCATATTGAAGTTTCAAAGCTGGATTAAATCAATGCTCAATTGTAAACTTCTGAAAGAACCACCACAATGTTTTGTTCAGAGTTACGAACATTTCAGAGTTACAAATATCCTCCATTCCCGAGGTGTTCATAACTCTGAAGATCTACTGTGCTACATAGCCATTTATAAGAAGGGAAATTAAACTTAACTTCTCCAATTGAAGCTACAGGGGGAATTCTAGGCAGGCAGAATGTAATTATGCAATTGGAATTTGGCCAGGATACTGGAATTAACACTGCTGCTCTTACAAAATGTGCCAAGGGGTCTTGCAGTGACCACCGGGTGCCATCTACTGAGTCACCAATACCACATCCTGCAGAGTCTGGGTTTTCCTTGGAGATCTCCCATTTACATACTGATCAGCTCCAACCTGAATTAGCTTAAGAACACAGCACAAGGCAGTATGGCTGGAATTAGAACTACTGATGCCACTTTCAAAAGCAGTAAAATTCATACAGATTAAAGGGATGAAATCTTTTCATATAGTAAGAAAAAAAGAACTATAATGAGGCAGCTTTCTATCTGGCACCACCTACAGTAAAACCTGCAAGCAGTAATTGTAGAATAACAAGGTGGTGTTTAGTGTGAGATTTAGGACATTCTGGCAGAAAACCTAAAGCATCTAGGTTGTAAAACACTGTAATAAGTAGGTAATCCCAGCCTGGCGTCCAACTTGCTGCCCTAACCTGTTCCTTATGATTATGATTTTAAAATGTCTCAGTGTCAGCAGGTTCACTGTGAGTCAGACCTGAAATAATAAGTGGCTTATTTTCCATCCTGATGGAGGAAATACATCACGGCTCATTGTGGCTCACTTACTGAGGCTGTTTTTACAGGAAAATGTAAAAATAACCAAGCCATTTTGCCTTACTGCTCTCATTTTGATTAACAAAGCCATTACTACAATCCAATTAGAAAAGAAAAAGCATGTTTTCAATATGGTCTACAAAACAATACCTAAGAAAAATGCAGAAGAGCAAATGGCATAAACAGTCAAGAATATAAAGTCTGCGATAAACACTCTCTTCTGCCAAAATGACTAAACTAGTTAACCAACGTAAACAACCGACTACTTCATTTTAAGTAAAAACATAGGATCTGAACCTGCAACCTCTTCACTGCCAGGAGTTGTTCTTTCCTAGGCCTTGATATGACAAATACATGCTAAAAAGTTACTCAGAGCATTTACAGATTCAGTGCCTATGACTTTGATCTCCTCAGGGCGCCTCTTACTAGATGTTCATGCAGTGTACAGCATAAAAGTAGTCCTAATCCTGATTGGGATCTTTGGGTGCCACCTGTGATGTTAACGTTCAGCAACAACTCTTCGTGCAGGGATGCCCGGAAAAATTTACAGAGTTTCTCATATAAATAAGGGAAATAGGACCATGCACCAAGAAATTGGTCTCTAATTTACTACAGAAGTATGTGTATAATAGCAGTAGTAGTACAATTGCACCTGTAAGCTTAAACAATAGTAAAAAGGGTTGCGCAAGGAGCTGCATAACAGCATGGTAGTCCCTGCCCCAAAAAGCTTACAATCTAAACAGACAAGATAGACAAAGGGCAGGAGAAAGTAAGCATAATCATCCCACAGGCAGGGAACTGAGGACCAGAGATTAGTTGATTTGCTCAAGGTGACTTAGGAAATCAGTGCCACAAGCTGACTCCAGATCTCAGAGTCTCTATCCTGTACCTTAAACACAAAAGCAAGAAAAGGTTTTAGAACAAATTGATCAATTTAATATTAATAAGTCACCAGGGCCAGATGGTATTCACCCAAGAGCTCAGAAGGAATTCAGATATGAAACTGCAGACCTAACAACTGTAATGTTTAACCTATCGCTGAAACAAGTCTCTGTACCAGATGACTGAAACATAGATAATGGAACACCAAATTTTAAGACAGGCTCCACAGGTGACCCTGGCAATTACGGACCAGTGAGCCTAACATCAGTATTGGGCAAACTGCAGAAATTATAGTAAAGAACAAATCATCGGACATATACATAAAGATGAGTTGTTGGGGAAGAGACAACATGGCTTTTGTAAAGGGAAATCATGCCTCACCAACCTATTAGAATACTTTGAGGGGATCAACAAGCATGTGGACAAAGACAATCCAGTTGATACAGTGTACTTGGATTTTTCAGAAAATCTTTGACTAGGTCCCTCACCAAAGGCTATTAAGCAAACTAAGTAGTTATGGGACGTGAAAGAAGGTCCTCAGATAGATCAATAATTGGTTAAAAAAATCAGATACAAAAAGATAGGAATAAATGGTCAGTTTTCACAATGGGGAGAGGTAAACAGTAGGGTCACCCAAGGATCTGTACTGGGATCTGTGCTGTTCAACATATTTGTCTGGAAAAGAAAATGAGTGGTGAAGTGGCAAAGTTTGCAGATGACAAAATTATTCAGGATGGTGATGCCCAAAGTTGACCACAAAGAATTAAAGAAGGATAACTTGGGTGACTGGGAAACAAAATAGCAGATGAAACTCAATATTGGTAAGTGCAAAGTAATTCACACTGGAAAAAATAATCTCAACTACACATACATAATGATGGGTTCTGAATTAGCTGTTACCACTCAAGAAAGAAATCTTGGAGTCATTGTGGACAGCTCTCTAAATGCATAGCAGCAGTCAAAAAACAACAGAATGTTAGGAACTATTAAGAGGAAAGGGATATAGAAAATAAGATGGACTGTATCTTAATGTCATTATATAAATCTATGGCACGCCCAAATCTTGAATGCCGTGTCCAGTTCTGGTCACCCCAACTCAAAAATAATATAGTGGAACTAGAAATGGCTCAGAGAAGGGCAACAAAGATGATCAAGGATATGGAACAGCTTCCATGTGAAGAGAAGCTAAAAAGATTAGGGCTGTTTAGCTTCAAAAAAGAGATAACTAAGGGAGGATACCATAGAAGTCTATAAAATCTATGAACTGTGTGGAAACAATGAATAGAAGTGTTATTTATCCTTTCCCACAATACAACCACCAGGGGTCACCTGATAAAATTAATAGGCAACAGGTTTATACAAACATGAGGAAGTACTTTTTCACACAATGCACAGTTAACTTGTGGAACTCATTGCCACGGGATGTTGTGATGCCCAAAAGCATAACTGAATTCTAAAAAGAACCAGGTAAGTTCACAGAGGATAAGTGATTAATGGTGATCACCAAGATAGTCAGAGATGCAACCCCATGCTCAGGGTGACATTAAACCTCTGATTGCCAGAAGCTGGAAAAGGAAGACTGGGGTATATCACTCAAACTGCCCTGTTGTGTATGCTCCCACTGGAGTTCTGGTATAAGCCACTGTCAAAGACAGGATACTGGGCTAAAATGGACAATTGATCTGATCTAGTATGGCTGGTCTTATGTTCTTAACCACCCTTCCCTTCCATATCCCAATTTTAATTTAAAAAAAAAAAAAAAAAAAAAAACAGACAATCCATACTTTTTCTATGGTACCATTACCTGCAACATAAAACTGTTTTTCCACCTACAATGCACATACTACAGTTGCTTTTATTCAATTTTCAAAATATAGCATTTATGTGAAGATGCAAATATGTGCTGGCTTTATCTCATACTGCATTTAAAGAATCTTTATAGAATAATTTAAGTGTATGGAGTTAAATAAAAAAGGATTATGTAATATTTTATTTCAATACCTAATATTTATACAGCTGCTTTCCCTGAGCCCTCCCAACCCAATCATTTGCACATAAATCTACAGTATTAGCTTTAGAGAAATGAAATTATTATGAGTTTTTAAAATCTAGTAAATGAAGTTTGATGAGAGGATGTCGGGATGGATAACAACGGATTTTCAGGAAAAAAATCAGATGTTTTTGTTTAAACTGGACTTTTTAAAATTTCTCTCTTTTTAAAAATAAACCTGTTTAAAAAGAGATCTGAATTTATTATAAATCTCTTAAAACAGTTAAATAAGAAATAATTATGCTGAATCCATGAGTGTCTATCAAAAACTGAGTTGAAGTCTGCTCTTCTATATAATGAAAGATTTCCCCCCTCCCGTCCTAATTTTTGTGATCAAGCTTTATAAAGGTGTCACAATAAGTAATGTACTGTATTAAGGGATTGTTTTATATAATAAAAATACATTTTATATGCTGTTTTGTATGTTTAATTACATTCCAGTGACCATAATAATGCAGTTTGATACAAATCATGAGCAAAGTTAATTGTCTAGTAAATAAGCACTATATCATTCATCATTTTCTAACATAGTAAAAATGTACACTTAATAACAATCTGAAAATATTAAACTATATACTTGCTTCAATAAAAATATATAGCTGTATCCTCTTAGCTAGCAAAAATATCCCAAATTAGTGTAAAGGCTCCAAATAGTTGTAAATCAATGTTTTAATGGTTATAACAGCTAATGAGAATGCACCTTTCTTTAAAAAAACAAAACAAAACATACAAATGGAAAAGTTTATTAAAATCAATTATTGAAATTTGCAGCTTTTCACTCAATGATTTAAATTGCTCCACCCTAGAAGACAGATTACAATCCACTAAGTATGGCAGGTTGCAGGGGAATGTTGAGAGAGGCTTGACTCTAGTGAGTAGGCAGACAGAACACTGGAAGTTAGTTAGTAAACTGGAAGTTCTCAAAGGGTAGTCGGAAGCATCTAGTAGGGTACAATAAATATCTGTTAGGCCCTGTTTTCATTGCTGATAGAGCAAATAGCACACTAATAAAACATACAGAGGATGCTTAATTTGGAGGAGTTCTCAAACTACTTGTATCACCAGAAATTGGTTTAGAGATTAGAAACGGGGACAGAAAATGAAGACATTCATCTTGGGGGAAAAATATAAGCAAACAAATCAGTTTGAGGTGGGAAAGGTCGAGAAACATAGAAAGCAGTAATACCAAGAGTAGAGATAACCAAATACGTGAGTTTGCAATAGTATGAAGGGGGGTGGGGAAGGGGATGGGGAGCCAATGGAATTTTAGGCTACATATATCGGGGCATCACATCCTAGACATATTCATCCCACTGCACGCTGCTTTAGTGTGATGGTACCTGAAATACTGAATTTAGTCCTGGACACTCTCTCACCAAGACAACCAGTAGGAAGGAGTTCAGAGAAAAGCAACAAACAATTAAGGGGCTGAAGAGACTGATCTGAATAAAGATCAAATAGAGTAAGTAAAATACATCTCGTTTAAGTGACAATTAAGGGTTGGGGACAGTGTCCACAAATTACAGTCTTGCAAGTTATACATCAAGATGCATGCATCAATATTTTCAACAACCTTATCTTATTTCTATAGACCTCATCCTCCATTTACCCTACATATTTGTCCATACATCACTAATGTACCTTTATTTCAAAATTTAAATGCAGGTTTCTTGGGATGGGGACATCTTTCCTTTGTCAGGCTCCATGAACTTCTGCATTGCATACCAAACTTTTTAAGTTGAAAAGTATATGAAACGTGCATGTACCAAGGAGGGAATGAAAATATTTAGCATAGTGAAAAAGGGTATAAATACCAGCAAAAATAAGAAAGGTAAAAGGAAAGTAAAATCTAGGCTGAATGTAAACTCCATTGCTCTGCCTCAAGCTTTTCCTTTCTGGGCTAGGGGTAGCAAACTGTGACAATGGGAGTATGCTGTCACAGGTTGCTATCTCTCATTTTTCCCCATTCTCTGGTCCAGGAAGTAATAAGTTGTGGCGGTTGTAGGCACTCCCATCACCATTTACTACAATTGTGAAATTTGTGTTTTAAACTGGACGCAAAGAAAGGTTTGTTTTTTTTAATTTGGAAAAGCATTCTACAGAGTTAAACTGAAAAACTATTGTACATAAAACTTTGAATGAAGATGTTTTTTCTTTATTAGTCTATTTCCATTGTAGATTAGAAACTGTATGGTCTCTAGTAAACAAACATTTAATGTACACAGAACACTGGAACTAGTGTAAAGCATTGTAAACTGTTTTTGAAATACTTATGAATAAATTTTAAACACTGGCTATTAGGCAGATAATCTACCATTTTTCCTTATACATACAGACTTCCCCTTCCTTCCCCCTATTGTCACCATCACACATATAGATCAAGTTTTCGAAACAAAATTGTACTTCACTGCTTTGGCACAAACATACGAGAATGTTGCCCTCTGATCTTATTCCAGAGAGATATTTTCTCAGGCCTTTTCCTCACTGTTAAAACTGAAGTGCCTTGTCCTAAGGTAAAAAACACAGTAAGAATAGTTCCTGCACCTTAATTAACCCAAGTTAAACAAAACTAAAAATCACTTTTTTAGCAGTGAGGAAAAGGCCTATTTGCTAGATTCACAAAGGGACTCAGGCATTACAAGGTTTAGTATCACTAACTTTCAGGCACCAAGAAAATCACTGGAACGTGACTGCAAGTCACAAATCCTGAGTTCAATCACTCCCTATACAAGGAATGGGGAAAGAAGCACCTCAGACCAGGATCCATAAAAGCCAGCTCACTAGGAGGGGGGAATTGAACTTGGGTCTCCCACATGCTAGGGGATTGCTCTAACCATTGATCTAGGGGTTATAAAGTAGATGACGACACCATCTCCTCATCCTCCAGCCAGATTTTGAATGGGACCAGATCCAGTAGGCAGCCCCTGAGCATGCCTACCAGACTGGGCCCTATATGCAAGGTAAGCAATCCCCAGCCTTCCCTGGATTGTGAATCACTCTGGAGTTTAGGTAGGATATGCACACCAAGTTGCCTAGAGTAAGAAAGCAGTGCTCATGCTCAGAGGCAGAAACTTAAAAGCCTAAGGAAGTTACCCTGAAAATGTGGGCACCAAGTGAGTTTAGGTACCTAAAGGTTTGGCAGAGTTTTGGGAATTGCAGTGCAACCTGAAACTGGAACTCAGGGCTAGATTCACAAACAGTTAGGTGCATAAGTCTCTCTAACGAGGAGCAAAGAGAACCCAGGAATTATAGACCAGTCAGCCTAACTTTGAGACCTGGAAAGATACTGGAACAAGTTATTAAATAATCAGTTTGTAAGCAGCAAGAGGATAATAGGTTTATAATGAATAACCAGCATGGATTGTCAAGAACAAATTGTGCCAAACCAACCTAATTTCCCTGACAGGGTGACTAGCCTAGTGGATGGGGAGAAGCAGTAGACATGATAGATCTTGATGTAAGGCTTTTGACACAGTCCCACATGACATTCTTATAAGCAAACTAGAAAAATGTGGTCCAAATGAAATTACTATGAGGTAGGTGCACAACTGGTTGAAAGACCACACTCAAAGCGTAGTTATCAATGGTTCACTCTCAGCCTGGGAGGGGAGGGCACACCTAGAAGGATCCTGCAGAGCTCAGTCCTGGGTCCAGTACTATTCAGTATTTGGATTAATGACTTGGATAATGGAGCGGGGAGTATGCTTATAAAATTTACAGATGATACCAAGCTGGGAGAGGTCGCAAGTACTTTAGAGGACAGGAGCAGAATTCAAATGACCTTGACAAATTGGAGAATTGGTCTGAATTCAATAAGATGAAATTCAAGAGAGAAGTGCAAAGCACTTCATTTAGGACATAAAAATCAGATGCATAACTACAAAATGGGGAATAACTCTCTAAGCAGTAATAAAGAAATGGATCTGGAGGTTATAGTGGATCACAGCTTGAATGAGAGCTAACAACGTGATGCAGCTGTGAAAAAGGCTAAGAGTACTTGAGGGTGTATTAACAGGAGGTAACTATCCCCTTCTACACTTGGCACTGGTGAGAACTTCAGCTGGAGTGCTGTGTCCAATTCTGGGCACCACACTATAGAAAGATGTGGACAAACTCAAGCGAATGCAGGGAAAGCAAAAAAATGATTAAAGATTTAAAAGCCTGACCTATGAGGAAAGATTTTTAAAAATGGGCCTGTTTAATCTTGAGAAAAGACAGGTGGGGAGACTTGTTAACGCTCTTCAAATATATTAAAGGCTGTTCTAAAGAGGGCTGACCAATTATTCACGATGTCCACTGAATACAGGACAAGAAGTAATGGTCTTAATCTGCAGAAAGGGATAGTTAGGTTAGATATTAGGGGGGGAAAATCTAACTATAAGAGTAGTTAAGCTCTGGAATAGGCTTCCAAGGGAAATAGTGGAATCCTCATCACTGGAGGCTCTTAGGAACAGGCTAGACAATCCCGTCAGAGATGGTCTGGGTTTACTTGGCCCGCCTCAGCCTTGGGAGCTGGACTTGATGATTTTCTCAAGGTGCCTTCCAGCTCTACAATTTAATGATTCTATCATATGGTCATAGTGCTTAGCATGCATGCCTGGCTTCTTCAAATCTGTGTACGTATGTCAGCAGCATCCTTCTTTTCAAAATATTTCTCAGTGCTAGCAAAACCATCCCTCGACATGTGCATGCTCTTGCACTGATCAACCGCTGATGTCACAGGGCTGTCCCCAGCAAATATATTTATACCATTGCCCCTCTTGAGCTAAGATGAGCTCAGCTAAAAAGTAAGTAAATAATGAGTGAGCTGCCAAGTGGCTTGCCTACAATGAAAATATCCAGCTTCAGAAACAAATATAGATCACATCTAGTAACTGACACACCCTATTTATGGATGTTTCTGGGTCAGGTGACCAACTCTGCACACCTGCAGAAAGACAACATTAGGTTTCAAGTGGGCTGGAAACATTCTCAATACAGCAGACTGTCCTCACATCTTTGTGGATATCTCAATAATTGACTCATTAACATTAGCCTTATAATGTAAGAAAGGTGTACATGCTGTGTGTGTAAGTTAAATTTTCCTGGGAGCACATACTTGGTGCAAAATGAGGTTGTATCACATATGGTTAATGAGCAGGTAGAGGCTGAGATCAAAGAGTAATCTTTACTAGTTAAGCACCAAAACCATGGATCAATTGATTAATTCTAATGGGACAAAAATGCAATCACTTTACATGCATTAGCTAGCTCCCTCTAAAATCATAGTGGAGACAAGACACTTTAGGGTCTCCAAAAGGCAAACAATGCAAAGAAGTAACAGAATAATCTTTAAAACAAAATTCCTTGACTTTGGTAGTACAGAACAGTAAGCATGTCAGAAAGAATAATATCACTGAAAAATATAACAAAATACGTGACATACATAAAACACCATGAAATTAAAATATGCAGCAGAAGTATAAACAACATTTATGCACATAACAAATGAAGCAGTAGTAAAGTAAACTGTGTACATCCCTGTTTGCAGGATGGGGAATTACTTATAGAAATAAGGATTGTTAGTAAGTGTTCAATTACAAAGAGGGAGGGAAATAATATATTACTGGAAGTCCAAAATAGTATTGAATATTACAGAAATGTACAACCATTATAGTTATATGGATTCTTTGGGGGAGAGAAACTATGAAGTTAATGTGCTCTAAAGGCTCAGAAACAAAACAGCTAATTAAAATAACCCAAAATGTATTTATTTTAATTTTATGGCTTTCAGGTGCATAACTCATGATTTTTGAATTTTGTGGTTGTCAATCTATCTTGGGGTTGTATATCTATATTTATTAAAAAGTATAGTAGAACTTTACCTTTGAGACGGATTTCACACAAGATAGTATAGTGCCCTAAGGGCCAGATTTAAGTGACCAGTGGGATTTTCAAAAGCATCTAGACCAGTGGTCCCCAAACTTTTCCTCTCACATTACCAGTAATAGAATGTGTCCATGTCCCCCTGGGGCCAGGAACCAGAGTTGGAGGACGTGGCCCACGGCCAGGAACAGGGCTGGATGGTGGAGGCGCAGCCCATGCTGGGCAGCAATCCTTCCCCACTCCCTTGTGGGGGCTGGCCTGGGCCCTGTCGTGTTCCCCCAAGACTTCCTCCATGCCCCCCTTGGGTAGTATGCCCCACAGTTTGGGGACTACTGATCTAAACACTTTCAACCTTAACAAATCTGACCTATAGTGACTATTTGGGAACCAGGTTCTACACGCAAGGGGCGACATGTGAAAAAGGATGAAAGGGCCAGACAGATGCAAAAACAATTGGCAGAGGCAATCCCAGATCATCAGTTGGCAAGATCAAATGGGACAAGTGTCCAGTTTTGCCAAAGAAGTGCAGTGCAACCCCTCGCTGGGGAACAGAGAAACATGTGGGAAGGTGAATGGCAATGCCAGACCCCCATGGGAGGGGTGAGGAGGACAGGGCTCAGGCGAGCAGCTCAGGCCAGCCCCATGCAGGAGCTGCAGAGTGGGAGGAAAGGAGAGAGGGAGGGAAGATAAGCAGCTCGGGCCAGCCCCACATAATGTCCCATTTTCCCTTCAGGAAATATGGTCACCCTACAAATATGTGAACTGCAATGAAGCTTTATACAGGCATATAAACTAATAAGGGATTCCTTTAAACATTGGTAAGTGTAATTTTTGGAGCGGGAGTCTATGTAAAATATTTCACTAAATCAGGTCTCCTTAAGCAGCTCTATACATCACATCAGATAGGGAAGAACTGCCTCATCCAGACACTGGGATAAATTGTGCCTTTAAAAGCACAGCCCTGGGAAGGGGGTGCTGAGATGAACCAGCCCACAAGGCAGGGGAGGAGGGGGAGCCCTTCTGCCCCCAACTCCCTATTTTTGCAGGCACAACAGATGGCATATCCCATCTGGGGTAAGTGTTACCCCCTCTACCCCTGCCCATCCCAGGGATTTCCCCTCTGCCGCCATCAGACAATGCCTCAGCCCGGTTCTCAATCCCAGCTCCTAGTCCCCATCCTTGACTAGGCCCCTCTCCTTCCACTGCCTCCTGCTATTTGACCCTCCTGTGCATTCAGTTTGGCCCCTGCACAGACTCTGCCCATCCCCCGCACTCCACTCCCTGCAGCCTTTGTAAACAGCAGGGCACATTGCAATCCCAAGGAAGGGCAGTGGCTTCAGCAGATGTCACTGAGCATGCTCAGTACCAGCAACACACAAATTCTGATGGGCAGCAGTTTTGTAACATATATAGCACCCTTGCACACCTAGATCAGTTAAGGGTGTGTTTTTCTTCACACTTCTATTCAACAAAGCTACATGCATCAGCAAAACTTTGTAGTACAGAACAAACCTTATATTCAGACTACAATAAACTTTGCATACAGGAAAGAACCATGCACTCACTCCATAACTATTAAATAAGGTATTGAAGTGTAAAGTATATTCTGCTGCTTTCCTTTTGAAGTTCTGCAGCTCCTCTTGGCTAACAGCAGCTTGTAAACTGACATTTTTAAAGCTGCCGAAAGGCATTATTTTCAATTCCTTGAATAAAGTTTCTTCAGTTCTTTATGCATGATTCAACAAGAGCTCATATTTATCGTGACCTTCAAAACCACAAGATCCTGGGTCACAGTGCGGAAGACTGAGAGCCACAACTGCTGCAGGGCTGCCCCCTTTCTCTCACAAACCCATCCACCTACCTTGCCATAGTTTGCTGATAAAACCACTCTGTTTTCATTTCTATCCTCTACTGTCTTTTAGCTGGAAAAAAAATTAACAGTTCTGGTCCTATCTAGAGTTAATAGGTTGCCACAGATTAACAGGGATAAAGTACCCATACTGAAGGAAAGATGGTCTTGTAAAGTCACAGGATTTTTTAGTTTCTATTCCTGTCTCTACCACAAAAACTCCTATATGACCACAGGAAATTTACTTAATCTCCGTGCCTCAGTTTCCCCATCTATAAAAACGGGGATAGGCATACTTCTAAGTCAGAGTGGTGTTGAGGATAAATATTTGTACAGCACCAAGTGGTCTTTCAAGACATTCAAATTATCACTATTCATACAACAAATAAGCCAAAATAGGTGAAAATATTAAAGTGTGACATTGATATAGGAAAACTATCCAAGTGCAAAAAAGTATCTTATTCTGCTCCTTGTGTTTATTCTTAGTCACAGATACTTACAGTGACCATATGTCCTGTTTTGGCTGGGACAGTTCCTTTTTTAAGCCCTGTTCTGGCCATCCCAACTTTTTTGGCAAAAGTGGGCATGTGTCAAAAAAGTGGGCTGTGGAGAAATATGCGCCGGGGGGGGGGGAGGGGGAGAAAACAGCGATGCCAGCCCCACTTGGGGCAGGGGAGAGCAAGGCTCAGGCGAGCAACTCGAGCCAGCCCCACACAGGGCTAAATGGGTAAAATTTTATGTGGAAGGCACTGAACAACACTTCAAAGGAGTCATAAATCAAATAGAGAGAAGGAAAAATAGCCAGTGTTCATAATGGCAAAACATTTATCATTTTCACCTCCATCCTTCAAATCTATACCCAACTACTCTATATTTCAGAGTCAAGACATATTTTTATATTTGAGTCTGTGTCCCATTTTACAATTTTTTAATGTTGGCTGGCACAAACATAAGCAGACGTACTGCAACAGAACAGACAGCAATTCTCATTTAATTCTTAAAACAAAAGTTTGCTGCTCTCCAATAGGTATCAGAGCTCTAGATCTACTCCTTTTGCCCCAGAAAGAGCACAGAATTGATATGTATATATTTATTTTAAAATAATTAGTATTGGAACACTTACTGCACAAACAGGTTAGCTTACTTTTTAATTTAAAATTGTTTACATAACGCACTGTTTGACACTTGGTTTGTTCAATCTCAAGTGCATTTAAAACACAGTATTGAAGCTTTTATGGTTGTGGAAAGAGTCTTTTCTTTAAAAACTAGTGAAAAATCCTATAGGCTCTCCTATCACAGTTTCTTTTTCATAACTGTCTTCCATTACGTAACAAATTAGATGTTCCTCTTGACGACACACACTGTTCTTCTTTACAAGAAAGTTTTACTTTCTTGATTACCATAACAGAGAGCAGGGTCTTATTGCTAAGTCAAAACTGACCCAAAAAACCCCATCATCATATGCCTTACATTCTGCTTGTCTACATACTATACAACATGCCAATCACTGTTCAGCTTAACCTATTTCAAAATTATTTCCCACTTCCTTTACTGCATTTGACAAAAAAAATTAGCTTTCATTTTTAAAAGCCACACCTCCAAGTGGGGGTAGGGAGGATTTTACCAGCGAAATATTTTCAGTTTACCAGAAGACTACACTCTTAGTTCCTTTGTTCTAATACTTAAAATCTTTAGCCGTTTAGGCTTCCTAACAAGCACCAAATAATTAACAGTTAAGTACATTGCTCACATGTGTTCAGAGAGCAGGAAAGTATGTGACTGACAGCTGTCATGACAATCTCTGGATTCATACAAATGCCTGGTGGTTAACCTCCATACCAAGCATGCATGTGTGACTATATTGCAATTTTGTGACAGAGTAAAATTTTACTTTTTTTTTTTTTAAACTCTGTTAGTCTGGTAATGGATATACAAGAGCAACCTGAAAATTGTATCCATTTTGAGGTGACGAACATTTTAAAATATGAATTTCTTAGTCTAAAAGTTACCAGATTGTGCACACAGTCCCCTCCAAGGAGCTGTGTAGGCATACCCTTAATCCTGCAAGCTCAGGACTACAGACCTGAAAGTGGCACTCTTATTTTGTGCAGAAGTTAGATTGTTCTTCATTCTATTCCCTAAACCGCTGTATGTCTACATACACCACCCCCTACAAATGCCTCGGAAGCAGTGATGCTGGAACAGTTTTTATAGTGGGGGTCCTGAGAGCCATTGAACCCTTTTAGGGTGGAAATCACACCCCTAGCTCCAGCAACTATGCTCAGTGGAACTGGGGAGATGATTTCCCTGGGACAGGACTGAGAATTAGACACATTATTGAACCACCTGTTAATCTAAAAACGTGAAGTGAAGTTCACAATTTCCCCCAAAGATGCTCTGAACAGAGAGGTCTGGCTGAGTTGCCTGCTGCTGTGGGGATAAGAAAAAAAAATAGAGGTACCTTCAGCAGGTGGGACAAAACAGGTCTGGTTCTGCCCCTATGCCGCAAGTACCCATTATAATGGATCTCTGGTCACCAGCACAAAGAAGTTATCTGTCCATAAGCTGGGATAAACATTTTTTAAACAAAGAAAGCCGAGCCCCACAAATGATTTCGATACCTTTTTATAAAATCCCTTGCCTATGTATCAGTTTAGAATAGAAATGAAAATTTAAAGAACATTCATTATTTGTCTTTATTTTTAACAAACATGCGTTTCACTGAGCAGGCTTCTAAAACCATTCCCAAGTTTTTTCACTTACAGGTTCTCATACACCCCAACACATTGCTGCTAAGCCTGGGCTCTCCATACTACCTACAAATGGATAAGTGTAAAATTAGTTTCGAGACATTTTATTCATAAATTCTGCAAAAAAAGGAATAATTTCTCAAAATATGCTTAATTCCTTCACTTAAATGATGAATGCATAATCTTATATCACTGCAGCCATATTGCTGAAGGATCACAAATTAATTTTAAAGGTTTAATTAAATTTGAGTTTTGTCTGTCAGTCCTTTGTTAATTAACAGCACTCCTCCATCTGAAAGGGTGAAACAGAATAGCTAGTAATTTGCTTCTTTCTACCCCAATCCATAATACAAAGCACTCTAAAGTACAACAAATACAAAACAAAAAATGTAATACTTTACACAATATGAAATAAATCTATGGAACCCAGGGCTGCAGGATAATTTGAGGCAAATAGTTTGAGACTAAAAAGCAATTTGATATTTTTATGAACAGCAGCACCTGTTGTTAAACTAGCTGAAATAAAATTGTAAGTGTTAATAATCCATTTGCTTCAGGGCATACATTCATCATCAGCTACGGGAAGCAGAGCTTTCCGCATGTGTCAGATTTATCTGAAGGACAACTTTTACAAATGGACAAACAACTTTAGCTTTTCATTCTTGGTCATTAAAATGGTCCTGTTTGATTAGGAGAAGGCAGGTATATTTGTGCACAGATGCCAGTTTTATAAGCTTTGACAGAATTAATGTTTTGGGTTTCTCCAGCCCAAATATGCACTACACAGGTGACTGTACACTCCACTGGTACACGTTGAGGTTTACTGTGGGGTATTAAACAATAGTTTTTAAATATGGTTTTGAAGGACGTTAAAAAGTGGATAGGTAAAATCTTTATTAAAAGTTTAAAATGTCTATAAAACATTATGCAATTTATTAGTACTTCCATGTATATATAAAAGAAAGCCATTCAGCTAATCTCTGAGCTTTGAGAAAATGACAGTCGGGGGAAAAGCTTAAAATATTACATGGAAATTCACTTAGCCCATTTTTTACAAAAAATATTTGAAAGATTGATATTGTATGCAGTTTTCTCTGAGACAACTTCTAGCGCTGTCACAAAGAACTATTAGTAGAGCATCCAGAGAGAAGGGAAATCCCCCCCAAGACTCCTGAAGGTTATGAATCCATACTTTTCAAGACATTCAGCACCTTCAACCTGCAACTTTGGTTCAAGAGACTTTGCCAAACTTAGCTCTTCCAACCATTAGTAGCATCTACAGCACTACTACATTGGCTGTTCTTTGAAACGTTCTGTACTTGGATGTCTGCTACCTCAAAACAGCATAAAGTATGATTTAACGTATTCATGATATGATTTGTAGCTGTGAAAAAGAATAAACTGGCAATTAAAATGGAAAAGTATTTTATGTAAGAGAGGAAAATCTGCCTTTTATTGGCTTTGGAGGAAGGGTAAAAGTATGGCATACAAAATGATCATCAATATTTAAATAACTGTATATACTAGCACATAAAATAAATATACAGAACTCGCTTCAGTAGTGGTTTTCCCAAACAGGTTTAAAAAAGTTCTAAGTTAGAACAAACCTCCACAGACTTGTGTTTATCCTCTCGGCATACTAAACAGAATGCAACAACCAAAAACGTTAAAGAAATTTAAAGTCACAGTCTACACTTAGTTTATATTTTAAAAGCAACCATTTTGCAATGTTTCATTTAAACTCACTAACAGAAGAGAACGCAAGTCCAAACACTTTTGAATCTCAATTGAACAGTCTTAATCTGTTTGATTTACCACTAATCATCAAAAAGCACTAATGGAACACGGGAGCATTCTATTAAATCAGGCAACAAAGTAAATTATTTTTATATAAAATGCCTACAAGACAAAACTGCAGTATCAAACTAATATTACAGTCAAACCAGCATTACTGTTGTTTTAAAACAACATTTACAAATTCCATCTGTCCATCTAGCAAAAATCCTCTAGTAACATGGTATTACATTGGTTAAACAGATCAAACATCATGCACTGCACAATTTAATCCTTAAAATTATCCAATATCTTACTATTCAGAGTTTTAATAGAATGTTAACATTGTTTCTACAAGATAAAAATATTTAACAGGTGGAGGTTTCTTTTAAGTTTTGGGGTTTGTTTGTGTTTGTTTGTTTTGGGGGAGGGGGGAAGTGTGTTAACTTTGCTTAATATAATTTTCAGTACAGCTCTAGCTATTCATAGTATCCAGAAAAAAATTAAGCAAAAATCAGGATGTAGTCAAAACTGTGATGCGTTAACCAGCACTTTCACCTGAACTACAATGTATTTATTATTCATTGCCTATGAGAAACACTACCCAGATGGCATCTCTTGTCTCCTTCTATACCAGTAGCTGACTAGCACTCAGTCACAGGGGCTGGCTGCCAGCTCAGCCTCTACTAAGGAGAACCAGTCCACCCAGATCCTCCTGTGGACAGTTAATTGGCTTGGCTCCCTAGTTGGACAGTAGTTAATTAGTTAAGGAACACTCAGGCCTTAAAGTGCTATGAGAACTCAGGCAGGAGCCCAGAGGACAGAGGAAGCTCCAGGGAGAGAGCTCCTCAGAACTGGGTAGGAAGCTACAGCCAAGAGCATCTCCCTAGGAAGCAGAAGCAAGCAGAGAGAGGAACAGCCACAGAACAGAGAATGTTCCAGCAGAGACAGCCTACACAGCTGTCCAAGCAGGAAGGCCTGAGAGACACCCTGAGCCAGCAGGAAAAGAGATTGCAAAGCTCCAGGCAGTCGAGAAGCCTGAGGACTGACAGCAGAAGGCAAAGGCTCGCTTACATATATTTGGCAGTTGATTAAATGAACTAGACCCCTGAAGGGGCATTGTTGTTTGTATACATGCCTCACTGAACTTACTGAAAGCCCATTGGGGAAACTGAGGCACAGAACCAGTCCTGTTTCCACGCCAGGGCACTCCAACGGTGAATACCAACCAGAATATACCCATACAGCAGACTGTTTAAAGACCACTTGGCTAAATTCTGCATTCAGTTACACTTTTGTAACCCCACTAGTTTTAATGGGGTTGGACAAGTGTAATCAAGGGCCCCAAACCAGGCACACAAAACGCAAGTAATTTTACTTCTTTAGGCATTTTAATATGAAGGACCCAGAAGCCTTAAAGTTAGGAGCATACCACTTTGGAGAGCTTGTTAGAAAGGTGATCACAGTGCAGTCTGCTGGTCACATCCAGCCATTCACAACGCATAATGTGGCCCAGAATATTTTGCATGGTAGAAGGTTTTTTCATATGTGCTGCCTTCTGAAAAACAGCTTGGTTGTTCTTTTAATTGTGAAACCCAGAAAATATGAACACACCAGCTTTCATTTGCTCCTGTTGCAAGCAATTAATACGGTGAGAAGCAAAGAATGGGGACAACAGAAATAATGCACAGCACTGCGCCAAAAATTAGTAAATACTACAAGCTAGGCAAAGAATCAGAGTGCAGCACCAACTAAAACACCAGCCAAATTTGTATGGTCACAGCTAAATCTCAGTTTCGAAGGACAGTGCAAGAACAGTCTTTATACAGCCTTAGTTGCTACCTATAAACCTTCAAAAGTAAAGACATGGAAAAATAAGCTTTTAAGATACTGTACATTGAACAGGTCATCTCTGAACCGCAAGAGCCTTGCCACTGTTTTACTAAGGGATGCCAGAACCATCCCCGAACCCTTAGCTAATATTTCTATGATATAATTCTCACCATAAAGCATAAAAGGGGTGGAAGGCATGTCCCAGCTCACTTGTAGTGACACTGACAAGTCTATTGACTACACTATTTACAAATAAAAAGTCAATTAGGGATTTTATTCTCTTATTTCTCATGATTGACCATTGAGGGATTTCCACATGTTTAATCCATAGAAGACGACTTATCTTGAACACACTTAACAGATTTTGATTCAGATATTGAAGTAGCATTCTCCATTGCTTCACAATATTATAGGGATACAGCACTTCCAAACAGTAACTCCCCAATTGCTGGTATTTCAAATCAAAGCTTCAGAGTGAGAAGAAATGAAAAGAAGTTGACTGTCTGCATCATATAATCTTTATGAACACCATCCCCATCAAACCTTTGCACAATAGAAAGAAGCAGTAAAGTAATACTTTCCCCATAACAAAGTGGTGCTGTGGGATATCTTCCAGGGAAATGCAATGCAATGGAGGAAGTAACAAATTAAGTTACAAATTGAGTGGAATGTTGAACATTCATACCCTGATCTAAAAGATCAGCACACAGTGCCATCAGCCAAAACTGTATCATTCATTAGAATACCTATGCAATGCTTTTTCTTCGTTTTATTCTTATAGTAGTAATTGCCACACCTCAGGACGTTTTCTTTAGGCAGATGACTAATTATAACATTAACTGCCTAGACATTGCGCCTCAGAACAGAAACTCCTCCCAGAAGGTCAGTCCTCATGAACTGATTTCTGCATTTGTTACTGATAATGAAAACTTTTTTTTTTTTTTTTGCATTCTTTACTTTTGGGGGCTATCTGATCAATGGCCAAAGTCAGTAATACTGCTATCCCAGTTGTTGTAAAGAATGCATTAGAGCGGTTTGCTAAATATTCCCCCCAAAAACATTATTTCTATGCATGTGTATACTACCATTATGCAATCAGGTTAATAGAATTTGTATTGTTCGATCACTGCAGGCAATTCACATCTGTTATAATATGAAAAAATCTTGGCAGAGAACTGCTCAGTTCTTGCAGCAGAGATGATTCCTTAGAGGTAGAAATTTGACAACAAGTCTATTATAGTGTTAAATGTGCATGTCCATCTTCAAGGAAAAAACGGATGGTGGGGATGAGGAGTGAGATGGGTGAATGTTTAGTTTTTTATTTCAAACTGAGGCTCAAAAGTTGTTCATTTTCGCATGCAAGAGATAAAGGAGAATACTGAGTTTTTCCAGACTCAGACTATCTATTCAAAAAGGAATGATTTATTATAACTGTAATCATTTTTATACACCTGCGACCTCGACTGGGACGGCTTCACAAAGCCATCCTAATGAATGGAAATAAAGCAAAGTGGCCCCTAACTACGCATCCAATACATTTTGGCTCTCCTTCCCCCACAAAAAGGAAGGTTTTTTCCCCTTTCCCTATTAACTTCTAAGATCCAGCTTTGAATCAAAATATCCAAGTTCAATTTGATTAGGTTACAAGCAAATTTGTATTCTCATCCTAACCGTTCCTGGATATTGGTCTAAACAAGGCCTTCATTTTGGCACCAGACAGTCTTGCTCAAAAGAGTCTAGGTCTAAAGTAACAGAGGTGAAACAATCTGAAATAGTTGTAAAGACTGAGCTGTGCAGAGAACTCAGTACCTGTGTCATACCTGCCTCTAGAAGACTAATCCTTTATGTTCATTAACATGAAATTCATGCATCGACACAAATGCCAGATTTTATTTTATTGGGTTTTTTTAAAGAAACATTCTGTTATCAGGACTGCAGCCCAACTGGAGATTTCACATTAAGGAACCTAACAAAGAAATCTCTCTTTGAACTGCATCTTTATCATGAATCTTCCACTCTAACTCAACTATTTTATCTCCTTGTGGGATGAATCAGGAAGCGCCAGAATATCTCACGGGAAGCACATAAACAGGAATCATCCAAAAAACACAGTATTTTTAAGACTAGCCACCATAAATATTCTACTTTAAATAGTCTTACCTAGATGATTAACATACTCACTGTAATACATAACAGGAAGTCTTATTCCTTCCTGATACCTACAGTATATCAGTGTCAGATACATATGAACTGCCTAAGAAAAAAAATCTGCAACCTAGTCTAATAACTAAAAGTTGGTCTTTCTTTAAGAAGACCCCAGCCAACTTGAAATCCTGATGTAGAATGGCTATTCACTCATAATTCAAACACTTAATGAAAAGGAATTGGTGAACTGCCTTGGTGCTATTCAATGAACTAACATTTTGGTAGGCCAGCCTCAGATCTCCTTAGGGTGAAACTATTTAGGTTCACCCTGACACAAGCATCTCTCAACTGTTTTCCCTTCCTCCAGGGTTTGAATCTGACAATGATTCAATGGGGAATTATTGATGGTTGCTCCAAACTACATTCAACAAAACAGAGGTAGTAACGTTAGATTTGTAGCCCCCAAATTCTGTTGATACTTCAAAAAAGAAAAAAAAATGCTTCTTCTTGCAGCTGTTTACAATTGTAAGGGTACCATGCTACCAGAAAATTGTTTAAGTAGACTTGACCTTAAAAAAAGAATCAAAAGTTCCTCTTACCCCAAAAATCAAATACCTAGATTGGAAATTAAAAGCACTAATTTAAGGAGAGACCTAGAACTACAGTAATTCCCTAACACAATGAAGCTAAAGCAACCCCTCTTAGAGTAGTAAACTGTGCCCCAAACACTAGTGAAATTTTAATATATTAATTCACTGAGTTAGCAAAAATCATACTTTATTTAGGAGATTGATTTAATCTGGCAGATATGAACTGCACCCACTGCAGACAAACTAGGAATCTCCAAACATGATTCATTACTTGCATTACTCCAGTTTTACTCTAAAGTAGCTCCATTCAAATGAATGGAGCTAGGCTGGCGTAAATCATAGGTGAATCAGGTCCCCTGATTGTATATTTTCAGATTATACGTGTTCTCTTTCTTTCTTCAACTGTTTAAAATAGGTCAAAACTTGCCTTCTGGACTAGCACAGAAATGAAGTCTGAATCTAAACAGACTACAGCCGTAGTAGCACTGTACCAATTTGCAACTGAAACTTGGGGTGGCTTTAGCTCAACCACCACTTGCAATTATCTTAGTCACTTTATGAGCACAGGAAGACAGCCTTATATGGCATGGTGGGTAACAAATCCAATATCGTAATCTCATTACTGATAGGTATGCAGTTCATCTAATTAAAGTCACCGAATTTAATCCACTCCCCTTTAAGTAAACCTTAAGCATTTCTGCTGATCTTGCAGGATGTAAGCTCATTTGCACAATAAATGCAGTCTAACAAGTCACCACATTTAGAGCAAGTTGCTTCAGTCTTATCTCACTGCATAGTTTAAAGCAGTGATGGGTAAGTAAAACTCCACCCACATGATAAATTTCTGGAACCAAGCATGAGAGAACTAAAGAATCTGCTAACTTTTGTGGTAGCATGGAATCACAAATTAGCACTGTCTAATACTGTTCAGACATTGTCAATGGTATATCCAAAATCTGATCGGACCTATGTGGTTCTCTTACTTATTTGAAAAATCCACATAATTTGTATCTAATCTTTTTTTTTTTTTTTTTTTTTTTTAATAACCAATGCTTGCATCCCAGCACTCCTATGACACTCACAAAACCCAGCATGCACGACCATAGAAAAAGTTATTTAACAAGATGTTAAATAGTGACAGTCACAAGCAATCTAGCAGTAAGGCGGTCTAAATAATAAAATCCTGGTAAATCCACTATAAAGTAAAATAGGTCAGAATATACCCACAAAAAACCAAATCCTATGTACTTCATAAAACCTGTATTAATGCAACCTTAAGACAGAGACTTGGCCAGATCCAGGGGGCTAGCTGATCAATAGAGTATGAAGTGGGAGGGATAAAAAGGTTGCTTAAGGATCACGTTTCACTTCCCTGATACAGCTGCAGCTCAGTAAAGGAGCCTGCCTGTCTCTGGGTCTGAGCACCATAAGGACTGATGTAATTTAGACTGGCTGCACGGGGCAGAAAAAACAGCTGGGAAATAACAGGGTATAGGCGCTTTCCAGGCATATGACCTTCCCCCTGCAGGCTTCTGTAGTAGAGAAAAATGGGACAAACAGGGAGAGGGAGTGCCATAAGAGTCGCACATCAGCATGTCAGCAGAGGATCAGCCTTACATTGGAGTGATCCTACCCTCAACAGTTACTTTAGGCTGTGTGAAGCAAAGCAGCTGCACTGCGCCATCTGGCCCCCTTAAATAAAAGTTTTAACTTTGTACAAAGTTATAGTTTCCATGGAGAGTAAAATGGCTGCTTGCACATATAAATATTTCATTACTGTACATATGATTTCCTCAATCCTTTCTACATCAATTATGACAGAGCTCTGATTGTTGTGGGAAAAACAGTTTTCAATTCCCCCCGCCCATTTTATTTTGGTGTGTGATTAAAACCTCCATTTTTGCATGGCATTAACACAGTTTTTGAGCTCTTAATACCTTTCAAAAGAGAAAGAAAGAAAAAGGCAGTGAGTGTGGGATTTACACAGTCCTTTCACATTTCAGTGCCAGGACTGGGGAGGTCGAACAGGGGAGGACTTCTGAATAATATACTGTCTTCATGTATTTCAATGTCTAATTGGTTAAGCAAATGTTTCTATGTATTACAGTGCACAGATAACAGCTATAATTTAATTTTTACACTCTGCCAAAAAGAGAGCATCTTTACTTTGTAAAGCAGATTTTGGGGCGCTCAAAAATAAGTCTGGATAAGTACTCTTGTAAGGAGAACGTACTGCACACATACAATACTATATTCAGTACATGCATGCCAAATTTGAAACTTAATCTGCTCTAATTATGTGAGCACAAGACAGCCTCAATAAGAACTGAAAACATTACTCTGTGCTGTTGCAAACCAAACAGCTGAATGGATTTTCTAGGTTGCCCAAAAATCATTTCTAGGGCAAGAAATTGCAGATAAATTTCAGCCCTAAATGTGAGCAGATTTAGGCTTAGCATAAAGGAAGCCTTCTCAATTCAAAGCAATAGCATCACTGATACCATGCTACAACCACTACTTAGCTACTATCTTTGTAAGCTGCAGGTCCAGAACCATCACAAGTTTAAGGAGTACTGAAATGTACCAAAGTCTTCTCATTACTTCTGTTGAATCTTTTTTTCCCTCCCACATTTTTCAGCAATAATCCTTTATTGTTTTCCTCTGCACATCAAAATTCTAGGTTTAATATCCACTCCACCCAATGACACACACAGCCCCAGTAGATTTTCAGCAAACATTTTTCAAACTGAGCATCTTGTCTCCTTTATAAAGTACCTCAAAATTTTAAGCAACTATTGCAACAGTGTTTCAAATGGAGCAAATAAACCTGCCTCTTAAGTATCTCTCAACAATAGATTTTAAGCGACTTCATGACATGTAGAGTAGACAATTTGTTCAATATTCATATACAGATCTAAAACAGAGACCAACATTAGTGAAATCAAAAATCTTAGGCAGTCACCAGTGCAATCGTAGCATTTTATTTCATTCACTGTATCCTCACTTATGATCTAATTAAAAGCTACTGCAAGAACCAACATGTTACATTGCATCACGGCTAATATACTGTAGTCGCACATTATAAGTCTAAAATGCAGCCACAGAGTAATTTTGTTGGATGAAAACACATGAATAAAACTCAGCAAATACATTCATCTCAATAGATAAAGTGTAGTAAACAATATTTAAATACAGTTCAAACTGGTGAAATTGCATATGCAGAAGCACAAATGCAGTTCTCCAATGAATGCATGATTGCTCCTTTCTGCATTTTAGATTTAAGACGTTCAGCCTAGTGTGGAACAATACCATGACAAACTCAATTGTCCTGCATTTTAATTCATAAATAAAAATGTACACAACTCATCAATACTCTAGCATAAACTAGCAAATATGATAAGGGATGGTCTACACCAAGGAGTTGTGTCAACAAGTCAGCTTTTATCAACAAAACAGCAGAGGTGTAGACAATGAAATGCCCCTCCTGCAGTTGTAACTCCCCTGCTATGCCGACATAATAAAACCACCTCAATGAGAGATATAGGGCTTATGTCAGTGTAGTTCGGGTGATGCAGTATCAGTGCAAACTTCGATCTTTAGGTCAGCTGTTGGCTGTCATTCTTGTCAACTGGAGCTGTGAAATTGACAAGAAAGCCAGGCAACTAAAGCCCAACTGCCCCACTTTCCCCAGGAATGGGCAGGGGAGAAACCCCAGGCAGCTTTCCCACCAGGGAGCCATGAAATTGACAAAGCTGCTTGGCTCCCTGCAGGGAGCGGGAGGAGAAGCCAGGGCAGCTGGACCCTGGAGGCAAGAAGCCCCGGGTGGCTTCCTCTGGTTCCCAGTGGGAAATGGAGAGGGAAGAACCCCAGGTGGGTGTGGGGAAAGGCAGCCTGCCGGAAGCCCAGGAACCTGTGGGGCTCTCAGATCCCCACACTGCTCCTCTTAGATTGGTGGAAGTGCTCCCGGTGAGGTCACACTCCACCCACCTGAGGAGGGGAGTGTGGACATCAGCCACTACAGTAATTAATGCAGTGACTAAGGCCACTGCCAGTCAACAGGAGATACCCAAGCTATATTACGTAGCTGAGGTATCTCCCATTGATGTACTTATGTTGACATACCGCGACGTCTTCACGGCGCTGCGTCGATGGGCGACGCCCTCCCATCAAAACAGCCTTACTGCTTTCAGAGACAGGCCTTCTGGGATCGATCGCTGCAGAGCCCAGAGCGTAGACTTATCCTAAGTCAACCTACTTATCTTTGTAGTGTAGACAAGGCCTAAGATAGTCACAATTAACTGCTACATGACCTAACCTGAGGTTTCCTCCCTATTTAAAACAGATGTCCATCATCAGTTCAGAGTCTCTTTTGTATATAATGTCTTAAAAAGAACAAAGTCAAATGGAAAAATAAAGTGTATTTACCAGAAATATTTGGTATGTCTTTGTATAGGTTAGCTGGCACAGTCAGAGGTTACAAGGTTCCAAAATCACTTCCATTAGAAAACTCGGTTTTCGCGTTCACTTTTCCAAAACAAAAAAGTGGCTGAAGTCCGTGACATGGTCATAGCCAGTGTCCTCAGTATTTTGCAATTACATTGCTGTGGAATTTGCCAGCAATCATGCTCTCAAAGCATTCATTTAAAAAAGGGTATTTACCCTTCATGGTTGTGAAGATAACTCAGATAGTGTTGTCTTGAATCTACAGACAGCCTGAAATAATAGCTCAGAGAGGCATGAACTGCTCAATTGATCTCAATGGGGTGTTGACTCAAATCTAGAAAACACTGCCAATTATTTTACTGTAGATTATTTTATTAGAAACATCCAGCTCAAATCTTTATTCCACAGTCTCAGATTGACTCTCTTACATTGTCCTGAATGCCAAAAACCACAGCCATCAAAATTTCTAACTCCCCTGACAACCTTCACAACGCAGTTAATACAAAAATCTGGGGCATATTAAAAAAAACTCAAAAAGTACATAAAACTGAATGTATTATAAAAGCAACCACCTTATTTTAATTGCCTTATTTTATCCACCAATGGGCGACAGAACACAGATGCATCTTACCACAGAGTACTTGCATTTGGAAGAGTGAGGGTGGGAGGAAGAGACAAGAAGTAACCTAGGAAATAAATAAAACGTTAACGTATTTTTTTTTAATTACTTAGGAGCATGCCCAATATGCATCTATGATTTGTAATAGATTCTAATGAAAGTTTGTTCCTCCTTTGGGATACCAAGGCACGCTCAACCTGCCCAGCCTTAACAGGGACTTGTACAGAGACATGGGTGGTAGCTGCTGCTGCTGCAATAACAGTTTGTATAATGGAGTTTATAAGCATTAATGAAACACCTAAAGCAAAATTCTCAAAAATAAAACCCTGCTTTCTCAAAAAGAGAAATCGTGATATTAGACTATGCAATTTTGTTGCATTTCACAGTATTCTGCAATTTTTAAGTTTCATTCATGATGTAATCAGAAACATTAACTCAAGCCACCTTGGACACATATACTATGTTCCAATCTTCATAATGTGTTCTTAATAATTATAGAAGTAATTTCAAATGCTGTTGACTGAATGAAAATTCAATGTTTAACTGCACAGTTTTACTCATGGATTTACTTGAAGTAGGGAGTTTTATTAATTGAAATACTCTGTGCTTTGCTTGGCTCGGATATATGAATAAATTACTTTGGAAGATTTTTGAACTAGCAACCTTATTTGGGTTATTGGCTCGTCAGTGGTTTGGTTCTTTTATGATTAATCACGTAGCTTAATATTACATTCACATATTTGGCATAAAGTGTATAATTTAAAATATATAGGATTTATAGCATGATCAAGTTAACATTAGTGTTTGAATATTTTATTTTCACATTTCCTGACTGTCTGCTATTTTAATTGTGCAACCTACAAGGGCATGGTCAATTCTTAAAAAAAGAAAACATCATACAGCAAGAAGTGTTTGTTTTTAAATCTACTACTGTTATAAATGGCTTAATTAAAGATGTAAAAAATCTTTCAGTTAACTTAACATGTGCATTTGACAGCATTTTCTATCTATAAATTTTCACTGTTACCCCAATATAGTCAGTTTTACGCCTATTAGTGTAGGTCCTTTAGACAACAGAAGAAAACTGTAGAAGAAAATGAGTTTATAAAGCCACAAAAACTGGCACGGAGAACCAGGCCCAGTTTCAGTACCTGAAATGACTTAAAAAAAAAAAAAATTAAGCCAAACTGACTAGCTTTCAAGTTGCCAGAATTTCTCTATTATATTATATTAAACTAATCAGTGTGTCTGAGACACATACACATCCCTTTAAAACAAGTATGCTATTTGCCACAAGTACTAATTCCCAAAACCTGCTTTATTTTCCTGATCGTGGCATCTCAGCATACAGATAAGAATGCAGACACTCTTCTATACAGAACCTCTCACTTGAGTTACTGGTTTGAATCTTGCCTATTAAAGATAGTGACTGAAATTTACTACTGAGAGCTATTTTAGTGGCTTGTGTGAAAGGAGGTGGCAATGGACAGACATTTATTAATATGAAAGATTTATTCTGACATTGGATCAAATATGCTTATTTACAATATGTTATAAATTGGCAGGGTCCCTCTAACTGACAGTTAAAGATATATAGCAATATATGATCTTATCAGTCCATGAATCAGCTAGGAAAATATCAATTTCTATCACAAAGAGAGTTAGATACCTATATTTTTGTATGTTGACAGTTTGAGCATGTAGCAGTTCTGCAAAGTAATTTCGGTGCCTGTCAACTAGTATCCTATAGTTACCTTCCATATTAAAAAAACCCCTACATGTTTGATAAAAACTATTTTTAAATACTTCAGCATGGAATGTATTTTTTGTTATTTCAGTTATTCAAATACAGAATTAAAGTTTTTCAAATTTTGTAAAGTGTTGTGTACTCTATTTGCAAAAGGCTTCTGAAATATTTAAGAATGTTTTATGTGGCTTTTCAATCAATATACCACACCCTAGAATTTCTTTTGTACAGACCCTCATTCTATGATGAATTAGTCATAACCGCAACAACTATTCTTATGACAAAGACATTCAACTCAGCATCTGCTTTGGGCTCAACCTATCAGACATACTTCCACTCATACTTCTGCACTTGCTATCATCTAGTCTCATACCTATAGCCAGGACAACAGGTAAATCTAGGCGATCAAGCCTTCTCTAAGCCAGAAGTCAAGAAGCTGTAACCAGTGATGCAATCTTAATACTCTCCACAAGACTTAAATAATACCCAACTTAAACTGAAAGCCATAAAAAGTTAGTAATATTTTCCGCTCAATGGAGCACTCGGTCTAAAGAATTACTCTGAGGTTGTCTGAACATTGGTAGGGTCAACTTTTGACTTTATTCCATTTTCAAAGACTGAATAAAAGAACTAGAGCAGCAAGTGTTGTGGGGGTGGTGGAATGTTTAATTATAATATACATTCTTTATAATAAAACCACGAGAGTTCTGTGGCACCTTAAAGACTAACATATTTATTTCGGCATAAGCTTTCGTGGGCAGAAACCCACTTTGTCAGATGCATGATGCTCATGCATCCGACAAAGTGGGTTTCTGCCCACGAAAGCTTATGCCCAAGTAAATCTGTTAGTCTTCAAGGTGCTACAGAACTCTCGTGGTTTTGCTAAAAACAGACTAACATGGCTACCTCTCTGCAACTCATTCTTTATAATTAATCTCAACTTTTCTGAACTAAAGCAAAGTTGCACATCATGCAGTATGTTTGCGCATGAGGTGTTTGAGTTTACGTATATAGCCAAAAACTTAGACTCACACATGGAAAAAAGTTATTTCCCTCAGAGGTAAGTCTACTGCTATCACAACACACTCCATTTCTTAAACACCTTCTACCCTTATCCACACAGAAGGTTAGGAGACTGTTTTGACTGGAATAGTACCATAAATCTTTGTGCTTCTACACAACACACTCAGTAACATCTTAGTTCTTGTTATCACTACAACAGATCTTGGTCTTTCTACAATTCTTTTTAAGCAAATATGGTTATCAACAGTGCTTGTTAGCATTCAATAGTTTGGGGTAAAGAATATTTAGGCTCTCCCTTTATTGCATGATTCAATCAAAAGAGCTGATGAGCTTGCAGGTACTGAGGTTTTGAGGGGGGCGGTTGGCAGAATTAACATTTCAGACTAGAACTTCTCAGGAACTCTAGAACAGACTACACACACATATAGCGGAGAACAATTTTACCCACTTTAGTAAATGTCACTGAAGTATGCAATCAATTTCTGTGTACTGCAAAATTATATTGCTTTTGGCTTCCACATTCATTTTATTCACAATATGGAGATGAAGTTTTAACAATCAAGAAACATACCAAATTGGACCTGGACACTGGTTTATTTTCCGTCCCTGATAGATAAAGTTGACATAGTTAAACTGAATGTTTCACTAAAAAACCGTTTAACAATTGAAATTACAATATGGTTGTTATAGAATCACAGACACTTAAAACTGAAGAGACATATTCAGTCATCTAAATAATTAGTTACCAATGCAGAATATTACAATTCAGCTGGAAGGCACTGAAAATTAGACTCTTTTTTAAAGATTTCATTCTACATTTCTACTCAAAAGAAGATGTGTAATTTGACAGCTCACTAAATTAGGTTCATAACTGTAAAAGCATCTAAACTCTAATTATAATAATATGGAATGTTTTTCAGACATTTTACCCAAATAAGATATGCAATCCAAGTGAGAAAGAGGCAATTACACTACACTATGCATTGCAGGCCATAAATCAATTTACCCAGGACCCGTTACCAAATTCTGTCAACAAAAGTTTACCCTGCTATCTATATTCAAACTTCCAAACAACACTCCTTTTTCACTGCCCATAACTGACTGAAATGTAGAATGTTTTAATCATTACACCTAAAGAAGTGCACACATTACAAGACAGTACTGAAATAACAGATCCTGAGCCAAAGAGACCCTTATCCAAAATAAGCCATTGATTCATCATGTTAAATGAGGCAAGTGACTTGAACTCCTTGTGCCTCAGCCAACTCAGCTATAAAACTGGTTAAAAGCAGATTTCTTAGAACATATTATGGTGGAGCAGTAGCAAGACAATAGTTAAGATTGCATCAGGGTTTTCAGTTCAATGGGACTTAGATAACTAACCTAGAAGTGGGGGGTTTTAAAAAAAGTGTCTACTTACTACCACACACACAACATTATATATATATACACACACACATATATATATATATATATATATAAAATTGAACAACTTTCCTACTACCCTGTCAAAAGCATGCTGGGGTGGAAGGGGAGGAAATCATGGTGACTTATGCCCAAGGAGGCAGTACAAACAAACATTAAAAAGCCATACCTAAATAGTTAACTGGGTTCAATTTTTCATACAAATGTATTGTTTAAGTCCATAAATTACAGTACTACTGCAGAAAAAAACCCTGTTTGACATCCAACAAAAGTAACAGTCACAGTTTTTATTCTATAAACAAATGTTGCAACTAGGAAAGTTTTGAATTTGAGAGCTCAAACTCTGTATTGCTTGTTAAAACACTACAACACCAAAAGATAAGGAATAGAATACAAAGCAAATAGTCAGTGACATACTTTCTAGTTTTTAAATACTCTTTTACTCAAACTGAAAATGCACTTGTCATAATCTGAGTCTGTACCAACAGACTGTACAACCACCTGAAAGACTGTCATTTTTAAAAGCTGGTCTACCTCATTTAAAGCTTTTCCAGATCTAATATTAACCATTTCACTTCTGTTAAACTATTCTTATCACACATCATCCTTTAGTTAAATATTCTGGTAGGAACTAAGAAACCCAAGTGTTGTACTTTTGTTTTTGTAACTTTATACTATAAGAACTCTCTCTGAAAGGGATGCTGTCTACCTTTAAAAACAAAAAAATGTCCTTTTGATAATACCATATCCTGAGGTGGGGGAAAACAAATCTAAAAGACATTCTTTAGGTGGACAATTATCCCAATATTTTAAAAGCCTTAAATGTTACATAAACTAGAAACCCAAGTACAATGTATTTGGAAAAACTGATTAATCTACAACACTGCAAAGTTTAATTAATACTGATTGAAATTATATTATGAGCCAGCCAGCAGAAAACACTAAAACTTACAAAGTACTGTAGAGGTATCAAATGAATTACTGTGATGTAATCCATTGTGTGTGGGGGATTTTTCTCTCTTTACAGAGACAAAAACAAAACGCCTCTTGTGAAAATAATCTGGTCGGTAGCGACAAAAACCCATACACCTCTCTCATGAAAATAAATATATAAAGCATGCTTTATACAGCATCAAACCAAAGGCTAAATTACCTCATAGAAGTTAACATTTAAGTAACTTTGTCACTTCGTAAAGACTACAGACAAAAGCAGTACATTAATAATCAGTGTATTCAAACAAGTGGCACTTTGTAATCAAATTCATATAGCCAGTTTTAGAAAAGACGTAATTGATTAAAAATCAGAGATTAGCTCTAATGATGGCTAGACAACCTTTTAGAGTTGCCGGTGTGAAGTGACAAAAGGTCAAGCCACTTGCTAAAGAGAACGTGGCCCACTGACGAACAGCCTTAGAAGTCTCAAAGAGAAGAACTCTTTGCTATCTGTTATCATCTTCACCCATCCTGAGATTGGAATCAGGACTTGAAGCAGAGTTAGTGTGCCCTTGCTACCTCTATTTCAGTCTGTACATGGTAGAGCAGCAAGTCCTATGATCAACAGGTCACCTTCCAGTTTGCTACTTCTAGACACACAAATTTCATTTTGAAGGAAACAAAATGTCCCATTAACTAAAAATAACTTGTGTAAACTAAATTTAACAAAACCATCACAATGAATACACAGCTCACTGAGTAAACATGCAGTGTTACTATAACCCCTGTCCAGTCTATGCCCTTTCCCCATTTTAGTTTATGACCCCCCCCCCCCAATTTGTTGGGTCATGTCTGAATTTAGATTGTAAATTCCTTGGGGCAAGGACTTGTCTGTTTGCTTCTGTGAAGCATGTATCACATACCTGCTATAATTGACAATGAGATGGAAAGGTGATTTTATATCTCAGCACTAGTACGAGCTTCAGCTAAGCTACCTTTAGAAAAAAAGGCAAATTCCCTTGACAAAAGTATTCTGTAACTAAAGTTTGTATTGGAAAGGACTCCTTACTCCCCTACTTACTCACAGGGAACGGTCTCACACAATGGGTGAAGGGCGCTGCCCTGTACTTTAGGACGGGATGTGTTCTGCAATTCGCAGGAGGCACCGGCCCTTTAAAAGTCACTGCACACACTGACAGGCTTGAACTTTAGCTCCATACCGGCCCCAGTACAAAATGAACTAGCGTCTGCTGCCCCCCCCTACCGTCAGCACGTGGCACCCGAACCCTGCGCTTCTCTATTTCTCGGCTAGCCCTTGAATCTCTGTCACTTTAAGTTCGTTCCAAGTCTGCGAAGGGAAATGACACAGCGAGTCTCCACGGGGCTCGCTGCCAGCCGGCGGGCTGCTAAGTGAAAACCCGGCACAACCAACTTCGGCTGCCCTTTGAGGCACCAGGGAAAGTGGCCGGAACTCCCCGCGCCCACACGCGCGACCTGGGACAGCGTAACCCCTGCATCGGCCCCCTTCAGCCACATCCTCCGGGCTCCCCCTGGGGGCGGGGGGCGCTTTTGAGAACCAAGCCGCGGCGCCCCAGGGGGCAGCCTGCAAATCACGACGCTTGCCCCCCGACTTCGTGCACTGCCCTTGGCGGCGCGGCGCGGGGCAGGATCTGCAGCCCGCGGCTGCCCCACCGCCAGGCGGCTGCAGTGCTCCGCCGGCCGGTGCGCTGGGGCCCGGCTGGGCGCTGCACCCACAGGAAAGGCGCTTCCCGGAGAGCGGCCGGGAGAGGGAGGAAAGTCTCCCCCGCAGGTTGGCGGAGCCCCGGGCCGGGCAGCGCTCCCCACGCCCCCGTCCAGCCCCCTCACCTTCCAGCCGGCCGAGCTGTTGCTGTCGCCCTTATCCTTGAAGTAGGGGACGCTCTTGACCATCCACTCGTAGATCTGGGACAGGGTGAGCCGCTTCTCCGGGGCGCTCTCGATGGCCTTGGTGATCAGGTCGGCGTAGGACAGGTTGCCCCAGGCGTTACGGCGGGCCGAGCTGCTCTTGCGGGGCTGGCCGGGGATGGGACCCGAGGACAGGGCGGACACCGGCGGGTGCTGCTGCGGCGGCTGGAGCGGCGGCCCGGGCTGCTGCGGCGGCTGCTGCTGGTGGAGGCAGCCGGCCTCCGGGCACTGGAAGTCCCCGCAGAGGCAGCCGCTGCCCGGAGCGGCGGCTTCTGCTGCCCCGGCGGCCGGGGGCAGCGGCGGCGGCTCGAAGTCCTCGCTCTCCTCCAGCAGGCGCAGGTTGCCGATGAAATCGACGCCGACCGCCGAGGCGGAGGCGGCCCCGTCGGGCTGCCCCGCGCAGGAGGGCGCCGGGCTGGAGGTGGCCGAGCTGGAGGGGTTGAACTCCGGCCTGGGCAGGGGCCAGGTGCAGGAGCGGGGCCGGGGCAGCGGCTCGAAATCGGGGTCGATGTCCACGAGCTGGGGCGCTTCAGCCATGGTGGAGGCGGGCGGGGGGCGGTGAGCCCGGGGCCGGAGGACACTTAGCTCCGCCGCTTCATCGAGGCTCCCGGGGAGGGAGACGCTGCCCAGCCCGGGGCAGCCGCCAGCGCGGCCGTGGGGTCCGCAGGGCTCAGCCCGGCTCGCTCCCGTTCCCGCTCCGGCCCGGCGCGCAGCTGCCTGTGGAGCGTGTGCGGGACGCGGCGGCGGCAGCGACTCGGCGGCGGCCCGGCACTGACTTACTGGAACTCCCGCCCGCCCCGCAGCCGCGGCGGGGCCCGCCTCCGCCCCCCCGCCGGCCGCAGCCGCGTGACTGACGGGCCCGCCCGAGCCAATGGGCGCCGCGCGCCGCTTCGGAAACGATGTTTGCCCGTCGCGCTGTGCAGCGAGGCCAATTTTCCATGAGGGTTTCGTGGGGGGGCCGCTGGTAAATCACGGAGGGGCGGGTGTTTGCGTGAGCCCGGCTCGGCGGCGCGCGGGGCTGGCCCCGCAGCCGGAGAGCGGGCGGCCGGGTCTGTTGACTGCAAGAAGAGCAGAGGAGCCGCTGTGGAGTTTGCGCCTCTCCTGGGTTTCGCAGCGGCGGGCAGGACGCGCCTGGCTGCGACCGTTGGTCCACAGCGCCCTGGTCCTGGCCCGGCCGGCTGCTGCCCTGGTTCGTTGCGGGGCGCCCAGCCCCGCCCCAGAGTCCGTTTGTTTGCCGCGCGCAATGGGCGCGCCGGGGTCCCGGGAACACTGAGCGTTCGAGGTGCGGGGGCTCGCCCGCCCCGCACTCGCTGCCCTGCTCTGCCACGAGCCTGGAGCTGCTGTCACTTGCTTCGCGGGCAGTGCCTCAGTTCCCCTGTGGAAAAGGGGCATAAGCGGGCTTCCCTCCTCACGGGGGAGGGCGTGACGTTTAATAGATTAAGGCATGGGCCCAGGCTATTAGAGAGACAAAGAGGGTGAGGTAAACTCTTGTCTTGGAAAAATGGAAGAACCACTTACTGCGCCTCATGGAGTCCAGAAGGGACCATCTCAGACAAGAAATCATTACCTACAGCCACGCACTGGAAGAAAAAAAATCCAGAAACTTACCTCGAAGTCATGCAAGAAACCCAAAATAGCTATCAACAAAAGTTGGTCCAATAGAAAATATTATCTCACACATCTTGTCCCTTGGGATTGTGAGGTATTCAAAGACTGGGGTAATGGGAGCCATATGAGTACCCCCCACACCCACATACACCCCACTCTCATCAGTGACACTTATCTTCTATTAAAACCAATGTGCTAGGATTGTGCCTAATTTCTTTTCACGGGTGAGGGCCTTTGTCTAGCTTTATTTTAAAAAGGAAAGTTTTCTCTGAGAGTTGAACAATTGGTAAAAATCACACAACCAACCCCCTCAGAGAGATAATCCCTGCCAGTAGCAATGGACCATGCAATATCTAATGCATGCAGACAGCTTCTGTTGCAACCACTGTCTATCCTGGTTTTGGATTTCTCCCTGGCTACATGGAATCCCCGCGTTCTTGCTGTTGCTGACTGACAGCTGAAAGCAGCAACAAGGCCATTGAACTACACCACTCCCGCACCTGACACATGCACAGAACTGTCAGCATCAGCAGAAGAGACTTCCTGCAGTCTTGTCAACCTGAGCCAGCTCTTGATTTGGATTTAGAACATACACATGCATGATTTAAATGTCCTTTCCTCATGCACACACAGTCTACGGGATAAATTAAAAGATTGTTCTTCCAACACAAAAACATTCAGTTCTCCATGCTGACTGGCTGTTGCTCAATCATAAAAGCAGCCTGGGCACAGTGAGGACGAAAATGATTGCTGGTGTAATTTCACCATCTTCCCTTCTGGCTGGTGTCATTGCCAGGCAATGTGAATATCGCCTTAAGTTGCCTCAATTTTTGCAGAATACGTATTTTATGTTGTGTGCCAGTACCAGACCTTGAGATAATTACATTTTTTTAAATTAAAAGTTAACACTTTTAATATTGCTTTTCTCAGCAAACCCCAAGGCCACATAATTTAATAGGGCTTTTATTTCCCCTCCCAATGAGACATCAGTTCCAGGATGTACTGCATATATATTCAAGGCTATAAACATACAAAGAGCACTATGTTCAAGGGAACATAGAACTTAAACTTCTATTTAAAATTAAAAGGAAGACTTTTTCTTAGAAAAGATCACAAAGGATGATGAATGACTGCATTTCAACACCACATACAAACTGACAACTGCAAATTTTAGAAAATCGCTTGTGTCCTTACTAGCAGTACATTTAATAATGTACTTTGAACATTGAATAATAAATTACAAAATTCACCATTAGTAACTGACGCTTCATCCTTAATTCTCAGAAGCAATGCCATTTTATGTTTACATATGTAAACAGCATGAGCTTAATGGTCATTACAATATAATCTCTTGCTTTTGCTGGCTAAAAATGGCAAGTAAAAATCCTACATTCTTAGATCCCAGCTACTAAAGACTTACCTTGATAGTGTTGCTTTCCCACAACCATCCCTCGGACACTGAATACAATAGTAAATGGGGTATATAAGTACCCAAAGTGGTAGGTAGGCATTGTGGCTTCTTGCCTCTTTTCTTTCCAACTATTGGGTGGTTTGTTTGTTTTTTTAAAATAAATTATTAGATGTAATGCATAGCCAGACACTTAAAACATTGCTAACCCCACTGAGCATTGAATATCATGAGCCTACTGAGCTGGGGTGCTGAAAGTAGGGGTGCAATACCACCTCCTGGCTTGAAGTGGTTTCCATCATATACAGGGATGACAGTTGTGTTCAGTGACTTTATGTACCCCCACTATAAAAATTGTTCCAACGCCACCGTGGCAAGGTTGCTTTCACCTTTCAGCCAGCAGACCTTTTGCTATTGCCCTTATCTTTGAATCAAGGTGGATAATGTTAAATGTTTTTTTAGTGTAGCTCATTGCTCCTATAAAAATAGTTTGTGATCAGGAAGAACAATAATGAAGTCAGTAGAGAGAAGCTGGGGTAAAACCAGTATACAATTAAATTTAGGTCCACGGTGTATAATAGATCATACATCCATATATAAATGCTTACTGTAGTAAAAACACTTTTCAAAATATGTGGTGAAAACTGACCATGCATGTGTACCAAACAATCCAATTTATAACAGTATTTGTGTCATGTTTATTTTCCAGAATGACAAAGGTGATTAAACCTTACTATAGACTGGCTGCCTGTCAAATTTCAGGGTTTATTTGTTTTTAAGTTGTCATTTGAGTTATATTTACATAAAATAAATTCAGCCACTACGTTTATGTTGTTTTGCCTATGATTATAAAATAACCAATTTCATTTTAATTCTGTAAAAAGAAAAATAGTCCCAACTCAGTCTAAGACCTTCCATTCCACGTTTCAGTTCGGAGCAGATTTATTCAGTAGTGTTACACGACATTACAGTGGTTTCCCTGTAGTAAGAGAGAGCACCCAGATTTAAAGAAGCAAGATTACATAATGGAAAGAGAGGTAAACTAGTGCTGTATAAAAGAAGGAGCAACTGGACTGGACATGTTTAGCAACGGGTCAAAAAAAGGGTGTGCCTGAGAGAACATTTAAACATTTTCTCTTTCATACCACTGTTGTTTGGAAAGAAGTTTAAGAACTGAGTTGGCATTCCTGCTGTTAAAGCAAATGGTTTTATAAACCAGAGTTTCATTTAAGAATTCTAAAATCCTGTGCTAATTGATTTTTTTTTTTTTTTAATTATTGCCCGGCCTGTATTGAAAGAAAATTATTCTAGTAATCATTTATCTGTAATCTGGGAGGATTAGATTTTTTTCTAAGTAAATGGTGATAAACGTCAATTTTATCATACACACACACACAAACTGATGAAAAAATATTTCCATTGATAATTGAAATTTACAGATAGGCAAAGTAGAAAAATGCTGCTTGAGACCTTGGAGTGTGATTTAAGAATATTTACTTTGTATATTTTGAGATGTAATGCTGACAATTTGTGGTTTAACAGTTATAAAGCTTTAACTTTTTTAATCTCAGGATCTACTATCATTATCATTGGCTGACCCTCCTATCGTTTCATGTAACTATTAAAATGTAAATTTTGATAAATATCTTTAAAAAATGCTTAAAAATAAACATTGATATTATCCATCAAAATTATTTTAAAAAATTGAATTCTGGCAAGCCTACTTACGTGTTGATCGTTTTACCGTGACCGTTTTGCAGGATTAACATTGTATTTTCCTATCAGGAAAGCAGTTACATTGTTGATATTGTTTACCTCCTCTTCTCTCAGGCCTTGTATACACTACAGAGTATTGCTGACAAAAGTCAATTTTCATCGACAAAACAGTGGAGGTGCACACACTGCAATGTTTCTTCCACCGACAAAACAAAACCACCTTAATGAGAAGCGTAGAGTTTCTTGCAGCAAAGTTATATCCACAAAGTGTCACTGTAGACACTGCACTTGGTTATGTTGCCATAAATAGCCTCCAGGAGTTGTCCCATAATGCCCACCCTGACAGCAGTTCGAACTCCACTGCCCTGCATCCAGGTACACAGGCATTTGCCCCCTCCCCCTTTAAAAGCTTGGGAATTTTTGAAATTCCACCCCGTCTGCACACTGTGGCGTGTTCACATCACATCTTCCCCATTGACCATGGTGGCTCCACACATCAAACGCTCCCTTGCTTGGAGCACACCGGAGCTGTTGGATCTGCTGAGTTTATGGGGAAAGTAGGCTGTGAAGCCCCAGCTCTGCTCCAGCTGTAGGAACTCCGGTAGCTACAGTCAGATTTCTCATCACGTTGGAGAAGGGCTATGAACAAGACACTCATCAGTGCTGTCAGAAGACAAAGGAGCTGAGGCAGCATATCAGGGAGTCAAACCCTTGCTCTGGTGCTGAAGACCTGCCACTTCTATAAGAAGCTGGAACCATCCTTGACAGCAACCCAACCTCCAACACCAAGAGTCCCGTGGATACTTCGGAGAGGCTGGAGACAGGAGACAGTGAACTCTACCCCGAAGATGAAGTCGTGCACGAGGAGGTCGAGTTGGAGGATGAAATGAGACAGGTGACAGGTTCTGTGGGGAACCAGGACCTCTTCTTGACCCCCAGAGTGTTCAAGCCAGTCCCAGCACTCCGTGTCTGGTGCGCATGATGAGGGAGAGGGGTGCGTGGGAAATGATCTTTTTTGAGTTGATGCTGCTCCATTATGAGGTAGAGCTGTCCCTTGCTTTGTTATATTCTGCAAGTGGGTGAAGGAACAGACATGTACAAGACTAGTTGTTTGCGCATGCTTCACATTCCCCTGTGCAGCTAAGCTGTGCAGCAGAAAAGTGTGTTAATGCACACCGAGATTTCACGGGAATCCTCCAGAGAGACCTCTAGAAAACTTTCCAGGAGGTAACTCGCCAATTCTCTGCCTAAAGGTTCCTTGGCAGAGCTGCTTTGTTCCTTCCCACATTGTAGGAAACTTTCCCGTGCCAATCGGCAACCACTCATGCAGGGACCAAAACGGCACACAGGCAAGCAGCAGACAGACCTGGCCTGAAGGTGCTCGTAGGCAGGAGATGCATCCTTGCTTCCCCTCAGGAGTGAGATAAGGGCTTCTACGACCCTCACCTGGGGAAGAAGATGGAGGAATTTACAATTTCGTCCCTGGTCGACTGCAGTGATCCCCTCACAAAACCATCTAGATCCTTTGCCCTATCTTGTGCACCCTGCCTCCCCTCTCAGGGCGAACTCACCATGTTGAGGGCGTTCATTGAGCTGTGCTTATCCAGGGACACTGAGACGCTGATTGAAAAAAAGGTGTATTTTACTATGATGAGTCAATGCCGTGAGTGCACTAACAACCATCTGAAAATTGTGCAGCCACTGCTCTTCATCCCAGACCTGCATAACAATGTGATCCCACCATTCAGTGCTTGTTTCCTGAGCCCAAAAGTGATGGACCAGCGTGTGCAGGTGCCCTATGAATGCCAAAAGTAATCTGGTTATGTTTCTTTCCATGGAACACAGCAGGTCAGGCACCTCTGATTCCTGTTCAGATTGGGAGTTCATGATATACTGCATGACCATCCACAATGACAACAGTGGAGAGCAGTGCAAGCTCCATCCTTTCAGACAGAGATGGTGAGGGCACAGTAAATAGGGGCCATTGAAAAATGCCGTGAAATGCAGTTGGAAACCCATGGAATGGAAAAAATTGCATCATGGTACATTGAGCCCACACCCATGATGCACGGTGATCCACTCCATCTTCCCACAACTCCTAGCTGCAGAAGGTGGCAAGTTACACAGTTGGATAGCTACCCCCAGTGCACTGCTCTCACTGTCAATGCTAGAGCACCCACTGTGGATGCACACTGCAGATAAAAGGAGCGTTGCGGGAACATTCACAAGCAATGTAATTATAGTGCTTTTAGATCATTGGAAAAGCTTGCATTGACAAAACACTGTAGTGTAGACAAGGCCTCAGATTCTTTGTCATGTTTGTGCCACTTGTCACTGACCTACTTGGTTCTAGGTGAGATCTTATCAGTAAACATAAATATCAGATAGTTTGCACTGCCTGTTAATGGGATTGTTGAAGTCTGGTCAAGGCAGATACCAAGAATAAAAAATTCCAAATTTCCAAATGGCTGCATATGAATGACAATTCAAGGCATAATACAAAAATATAGGATCGAATATTGCAAGGGGTGTTTGTTGTGTTGCATACTATAAATGCCGCTGCATCCCCACAGATGTTTATTAAGAGAATAAAAACTATGGATCAATCCTGCACACTTTACTCAAATGAGTAATCTTTATGCAAGTTGTCTTAGGGTATGTCTTCAGTGATGGCGGCAAATTTGCTGCCATCACACCTATTTATCCAGATCGATTGAGCAGAAGTGAAGACCCATTCAATCGATCCGGAAGTAGATTCAATAAAACCACCTCCAAAAAAGTGTAGTGCTGAGTCAACGGGTATGAATTTCCCATTGGCTCAGCGTAGTGGAGCTGGCACGCAGAAGAAAATGTAGGAAGTCAATGACTGCCGCGGAATTTCCCCATAAGTATAGACTGGGCTTTAGTGGCTTCAACAGAACTAGCTGTCTAAATAAGGATTACTTATGTGAGGCTCCAGTTCAGAAAAGCATTTAAGTATGTGCGTAAGTGCATTCCTGAATAGGTGTACAGTCTGAATCAGAGCCTAAATAAAAGTTGGAGGGTCTGGCCCCTTCACAACAACCAATTTAGGAATCCAAGTACCATTGTGACACTAAACAATAAATAATGTTAGCTTCTAACCCCCAATATTCAGCATTACTGAACACTTTCAGGGAGACTCTCTTTTGGTTCTACTAAAGGTACAGCCTAGTTCTTTGTCCCAGTACAAAGCACAAAGACTGCACAACACGAGACATCAGATTACCAGGTTCATCTCTTCTCCCACAATCCCTTAAGTGGTGATGAATGCACCACAATTCATTTTCTACTCCTACACACATTTCATTCCCAACCATTCTCTATTATCATCCATAGTATCATCTCATATTTTTCCCAAGATAAATGGCTGAAGAGTGTTTTTTTAGTGTTTATTGTCATTTTGGGGGTTCACTTTGGCATAAAGCATAGTCTTCTATTCACATGGCCATCTAGAAACACCTGCTTGAGACAACCAAATTAAGGGTAGAAGTTGCATTCTTTTTAATACTATACATATACTTCAGTTTCTGAACTTTCCATCAGATTAAGCAGAGGATTATAGTCAATGGAAAACACTGAATTCAGTACCGATCTCCTTTTTTGTATATATATTTGTAAAAGCCTTATTTTAATATAAAGACAGAAAATAGTAACAATACCTGGTATCGTAAGTGCTGTAATTCTAGAGGAGGGATTCATTTTTAGAGGCGTGCAGGTGAATTTTGCCCTGCCTTCTCCACACAAGATTCTGTCAGAAGAGAGTAGCTTCTGTTTGTGATCAAGGCTCCATAGGAGCGTGAGCAACAGAGATGCTGATTCAATATTTCCCTGGCTATATAAACGCCTCCCAGCTAGTACCATCCACTTTGGCTTCTCCAGTGGCTGACTGAAGCAAGGTTTGTGGATGTCCTCTGTCACTACAACCCCCATTCAGATGACCTTTCCACAGGCTTTAGTTATACTAACAGGAGCCAGTGTAAATCAGGATTGAACCAGCCCTTTATGTCCAATACATGAGTGGAACTTTAAAACTTAACATGTGGTGCCACTTGGGAAACGTATAATGCATTATTCCCTACTCTTATCCACAAGATTTTGAGGTGACTAGAAGTAAGCTATGCAATGGTGTCAATCAGAGCCGTCAATGTTGAAGTGGTTTGAACGCTGACATTGGACTCCTTCAGGACTATTATGGGAGTAAAACAAGCAGAATTTGTCCCATTAAGACTAATATCTGATTTAATATTTTAAAATATATTATATACAGAAGCATCTAGAAGCCCCAGCTGAGACCAGGCCACTGCACTATGTACTGTACAAATACTAGGAAACAATAGTCCCCACACCAAAAAGCAAAGAACTTTACACACACAAGACAGACCAAAAATTCTGCTCTCAGTTACACTGGTGTAAATCCAGAATGACTATTACAGACAGTGAAGCCACTCTGGACATACAGCAGTATAACTGCGATCAGAATTACCTGATCAACTGACATGTCCTGAACACTAAATTAGTGCTAGCTGCAGAGCATGCTTGAAATGTTGCGAGACAGGTATCCCTATAACTTGGAGCTAAGGAAATAATGCCCCCCTCCAAAATAAATGTTTTGGCAAATATTTGTTGATGATTTCACCTCAGCAATCTTCATGCCTTATTTGTAGTCCGTTTCTGCAAACAATTCACACAAATATGTTTTCCAGGCAAAAAAATGTTAGGGGAACAAAATTTCAAAGTTCCACATTTGAATACCTACAAAAACCAAATGTTAAGTTCACGCATACAGGTATTCATGCCAGCCAGAGAAGAGAAACAATAACAAGACCGATTGTGGCTAACACAACTCAAATTTCCACTATACATAAACAATTTTAGAGTAAAAAGCCTAAAAGGATATTCATTGAATAAACTCATGATGAATACATCTGAGGAAATCACAATCTGCTCATATGAATGTCATGAGCAGAAAAAGAAGCTAAATCAACCAAATAAATTGCCACAAATTACTCTCTCAGCTCTGCTATAAACCACAGAAATCTGGACTCCATATCAAACATTTTAAAAATATATGAAAAATTGGAAGAAAAAATGGTAAAAATACACAGCCATTACATATGTTGTTTATTGTATTGATCCATAGTCAACAAGAAAAGTAATGTCTGCATAGTTATATCCCTTTTTAATGTGTCATGTGCAATCATTGACTCAATGTAAAAGCAGGAGGTAAGAGTTTATCAGATTTCAGATTTGGCTGAATCATAGAACCCACCCATATGCAAAGACCAATCTGCCTAGGAGTAAACATAGTATGAATAGTGTGTGTATTTTCCAGGATATCATGTTTCTGTTTTGTCGTAAATATGAGCCATTATAATATTCACCTACATATTACATTCAACATTTTAAGTGCATTCATCATTTGTTTTTTCCCTGATACATTGCTGGAGGAAAAATTGACTTGGATCACATGATAGCATTTGTATATTAAATAATTTTTTGTTTAAGCAATAAACTAAAAACAGGACATTTGACTATTATACTATAATCTAGTGGTTCTTGTTGATTTTATCCTGAGGCGGCTTCATGATTTAATCCAATGCAATGCTTCACAACTAATTTTTACTTTTTGTTTCATTGAAAAAATGTTTTTTACTTGTCTGTTGTAAGAAGAATAATTTTATCTCCCAAGTCAACAGAGAGGCCTGTTATCTTTTCAAAAACTGACTTATTCTTATTGTTGATGCCACACTTGAAAAATTAATCAACTTTTATATACTCTATTTTACATTTCTATAGGTGGAGAAACTGTTGAAACATTACGTATAACACTAAAGCAGCACTATGATGCATATGGTATATATTTCTAATCTGTTGGTGATAAAGAATGCTAAATATCCATGTTGCTTATTATGTTGGACAATGCTCTGACAATGTGTTTACCATGCAAAACATATGGCATATAAAGATTGTGTCTATCCTACAAACACAATGTGTTCTATTGGCTAGAGCAGGGGATTAGAAGCCAACAACACTAGGTTGATACTCCCACCTCTACCACTGTCTTGCTATGAATGTAACAGCTCTGTGCCTCAGTTTATTTGTCTGTGAAATGGATATAAATATATTTCTAACTGTCAAGACTTAATATTTGTAAAATGCTTTGAGATCTTTTGCTGAAAGTCCAAAGTATTAGAATTATGAAGCATACTGGAAACTCTTTAAATCTGAAAAGCCAATAATTTGATTAAACTGAAACTTGTTAAATTCTCAGCTACGATGGGTATATTCTTCCTTAGATTTGCAGACATCCAACATCACATCCTGAAGTTAGATGAGAACAAAAATCAATAGTATACATTTTTCCATTTGCCTCTGCTGGAGCATTGAGTCAGGATCATCCATTGGGGTCAAATAATTCTATCCCACATGATCAGTTTTCCACAATTACAGGAAGCCAAACAATGACAAGACAGCCTGCTTCTCCTCTTTTCTGTTTCTGATTGCATTGCTGGTCTCTGCAGATAATATAGTTTAGTTGAGTAACCTGAAATTTCAAATCTACCTAGGAAATAAATTCTCCTGCTAATAGGTACTGTATGTGAAACATTGACCAGAGTTACTCATGTTTCAGCAGTAGAATAGATCCCTTAAGACCAGATTCTGCCTCTCTTAGGGCCTGTCTATACTTGAAATGTTACAGCAGCGCAGCTGCAGCACTGCAGAGGCATTGCTATAGTGTAGACACTATCTATGCCGATGGGAGAGGTTCTCCCATTAGCCTAGGTAAGCCACCTCCCCGAGAGGTGGTAGGTAAGTCAATGGAAGAATTCTTCCATCAACCTAGCGCTGTCTACACTGGGGTTAGGTTGCTTTAACTACATCACTCAGGGGTGTGGATTTTTCCTAGCCCTGAGCACTGTACCTAGGTTAACCTAACTTTTAGTGTGGACCAGGCCTTAGTTTTAAGCAGTACTCTCTCTGTTAGTAGTCCCACTGAATTTGGCCCTTAGGCCCCCCAATCCAGAAATCCATGCTTACTTGCTTTCTGCTCCTGTGTCTTCGTTTGCATTTATGTGAATTACCTCTGGGGATTTTTCTTCAGATAATGTTGAAATAATTAAATTAATGTTAAAAAAAACCCACTGACATGCACAGTGGTTATCTGTTTATGATTGCCCCTATTATCTGTGTGGCTAGATGCACAAGGGGGAAACAAGGCATTACAGCACTGAACATTGCAGCGCCTAACTTTTATGTGCCCTGCTTCCCAGTGAAATTCACAACCCCAAGTTAGATATCCAGGTTCCCTCTACTATGCACAGAGTTAAGTGCCTCAGAATGGGATTCACAAAAACCAGCATGCTGAGCTGCCTAAAATAGCCAATAGGAAATGCTGCGGAGAGGGTTGTGGCCTAAGCCGTCTGGAGGGAGGTGCCTCCCTCGACTTGCAATTCACAGCCATGAACCCTCTCCTGAAGTTAGGCGCCCTTTCTTAAGAAACGTCAGCCCTTTCTTAAGAAAAAACCGAGGAGGAGGCATGGAATACTTTCTTCCAGGCTGCAACAGAAGAGCCAGAGAGAAATCTGGCCCAGAATAGCCTGCAGCCCAGTGGTTCAGGCACTCGCCCGGGAGGGAGAAGACCTGGGTTTAAGTTCTTGCTCCACATCAGGCAGAGTGGGGATTTGATATCATGTCTCCCACATCCTGAGTGAGTGCTCTTACCCCTGAGCTATTGAGTATAAAGGGGGCAAAACTACTCCCTTCCACACTGTGTGTTGTGGGGCCGATCTGGTAGGCTGGCTCAGAGGCAACCTGCCCATGGGATAGACAGGGAGACACCTAGTTTGTGAATTCCTCCAGGGCTTAGGCATGAGTTAGGCCCCCAACTGTTCAGTTATGTGAGGACTTAGGCAGTAGAATCTTAGGCACTTGCAGGGCTAGGTGGCAACTGAGCTGTGGTTTTGTGAATGCCAGTGGAACCTAAATGCTGGCCTTAGGAGCCTAAAGAAAGAGTTAGACACCTAAGTTTCACCTGTGAATCTAGCCCCGAGTGCCTCTCCAGTCGCTTACACAGCAGTGATGTCAGGACATTAGGACTTCATCAATGTTTTCCACTAACTTGTATTAAGAACACATCCCATATAAGAGTTTGTCTACATGGAAACTTAGTGCATGGCAAGCCGGGGTGTAAATTACAGCACTCTAGTTGGTTGTGTGGACGGTGCACTAAAAGTTCCAACAGCAGTACCTCAGAGCACACTACAAAACATTTAGTACGTGCTATCTATGGCCATGGAGCCCGTTAATGTATGACAAGTTAGTGTGCTGTCGCTTTACCTCCCATCTTGCCCGTCACTAAATCTCCCCGTAGACAAGCCCTCAGTCAGTGAAAAAGGACAACGCAAAATATAGGTTTTACATTCAAATGATCTGTTGATAAATGTATCTTTTAAAATGATACTGAAGGAAAATTTAAGAGCGTCCCTAAAACGAAAATATTGGCATAAGGCTTTTGGTCACTGGTGGGATAAAGTAAAAGCAAAGTGTTGTGGTGTTTTCCAGTCTGGGAGAGAGAGATGGGAATCACCCAACTGGGTTAGGGGGTGCCCCAGGCAGAGGAAGGGATCAGTGTTGATGGAGAAAGTTGCAGAACCATTCAGAGCCATCCACCCCCACAAACTGCAAAAGTGCAGCTGGATCTGAGATAAAGCAGCTGGTGACTCCCTGAAAAGCCACCCACCTTCCCACCTGCTCCCATGGTGGCCACTAATGTAACTATCTGCAAGAGCAGCGCACAGAGTCAAGACAGAACGCTCAGGCAGCAGTCTGCCCACTCAAGTTTCTTTTCTGTTCGCCGAGGGCCCTCAGTTCAGCCGTGGGCTGCTCTAAGAGACTGCCTTCATCCGTCGCCTTCTGATGAGGGGAGAATGGGAAGGATCAGAGCTAGCAGAGAAGGGGAAACAGGAAGAGGGATAGGAAGGAAAAAAGTGAGCAAAAAGATAAAAAGGTGGCAAATGATTAAAAATCCAAAGAAAGGAAAAAGATGCCAAGGAGGAGGAAAAGAACAGACAGGAAAGGGAAAGAGAAAATGGATGGAAAAAAGACAGCTCCAACAACGCCAAAACATGAGGGGTGCCCGTTTGTCAACCCATCCCAAACCCAAAACTCTTCCCACCTCAAGAGGTAATTGTCCTGAAACTGGACATGGTTAATTTCACAGAGTTTCCTGGCCCCATTCCCCATCCTCCTACTGATTTCTCTTTGGGAGCAGGCAAGCTAGCCTATAGGAACTTTGTATAACTGGTGATGCTCTTGGTGCCAAACAAAGGATCCCAGCGGTGATAAACCCACACGCAGTCCTCAATAATTACACTGTGGATCAATCTTGAAAGAAGCAGTTTACAACAGAAAGAAAAATATTAGAAAATACCATGTAATCTGGGAGTAATTCATAAAAAGAGATCTTGGGACCTGATCCAAAGTCCACTAAAGTAAATGAGAATCTTTTAATTACCTTTAAAGGGCTTTGGATCAGGTACATAACAGTAAAGCAATATGCTTCACCTGTAACAATACACACAGAGTCTGTTTCATGAGGCAGAATCACAGCTGATGTAAGTAAGTGCAATTCCTCCTGCTGCAGTGGAGTAGCCAGCCGTAAGTACTCATTTGATCCCTGCTCTACTCGCTCAAATTCATATTCTTGCCATCAGCTGTGACAGCCTTTCCAACACACCTGAGCAGATTAAGGAATCAGAAACAAAATGAAACTTTCCAGGGAAGTATAACAACTACTGAAGGATGCACCAGATAATTACTTACCACTGAAGCAAAAAACGTCCCAATATTCCAGCCAAAATGGCCTCTGATACTGATGGAATTAATGGCTTTATTTTTTATACTTATAAATAAAGGATTTGATGCAAAACTACAGAGGGAGGAATAATTAAATCACAGTGCACAAGAAAGAACAACAATACTTTCCACTTCAATAGCACTTTTCATCCAAGGATCTCCAAGCATATTATAAATACCAAAGCAAAAACACCCCTGTGAGGTATGAAAAGATTATATAAAATCTTTTCATACCTCACAAGGTAGGTGTGGGGGCGGGGCAGGTACTATGAATTGCAATCACATCTGGGGTGCAATGCAGCAACTGTTTAACAGTGCACAGCAGTAATACTACCCAACAGTTAGGTACAGGAAGTAAAGACGAATACCACAAACTTTTTGAAATGTTAAGACGTAAGTGAAGCAGCCAGGATGTAGTTTTATCTGAGTTGGAATTTGAGCACAACACCATTGTTAACATTCTCTTTTGAAAAGTGCCATGGAACCTACAGCATAGTTTTTAATCTTACTGCTATTGTGTTCTCCCTTCAGAGGTGAAAGTCCCATTGACATCTATGTGAGCTTCACACAGGAAGTGAAAGCTAACTATCAGAGCAGAAACCCCTTCTGCAGACATGGGAGACTAAATCTGTACTTGGTTCATAGCTCCAAATTCTTACCTTTTTTGGTGAAAATGAAATGAGAATTGTAACATCCTTGTAATGCAATTTATTTAGGGAACCCTATCAGACCATTAATTATTCAGATTTATTTTGATCAGAAATAATAGATGTAATATATTTTTTTTTTACAATCTGCCTCAGTTTAAGAATACATCTGCCTTTGCTGTTTCTGGATAATTCTGGTATTGAGCTTTTTTAAAAACAAACAAAAAGCAAAATCTGTTTGCTTCAAAATATTGCAAAGTTAATTTTCATAGCATTTTTCTTTAAACCAAAACAAGTTTTTTAACCAGGTCATCAAATTTGAGTGGTAACTGTTTGTCACCCAGTTGCTGAATAACTATGACCCATTTTTAAGTGCCGACTGCAACAATAAAATTGCTATATAAGCTGTTACAGAATAAAACTCGACCAGCTTATCATCACGTAGGTTTCATAACACCTTTAGGAAGCAGAAACAAACGGTTAAAAGGAAAGTTAGCTGACTCATTTCATGAGTAGCTGGTGTTAGTACTAGCAGGTTGGAAGTTAACAGATAAAAATGTTATCTAGTAAACTGTAAGACACTTTTAACAATTACCATTGTGGCAAACTGCCAGCTTCCCCCTGGTGGGTCTCATGCTCTACCTCTCTTCTTGGGCCTGGGTGCCCCCAGCTACCCCATCTCCCCTGGCTGTAGAGGAACTTTGTCTCCTGGTCTGAGAAGGAACCTTCTCCTCCAGCCACCACAAGCCTTCTGGCAGCTTCCTCCTGGTTTGTTTCCCCCCCTCTTGGGAAGGTAGGTTTTAAGTACACCTGATGTCACTCTTTATTGGGTCCAGGTGTCTCTAATTGCCCTGCTGCAATCTCTCCTCTGCCTGCAGGGCGAAGGGCCTTTATCCCTTTAGGGCCCTCAGACGGGCCCTGGTATACCCTTTGGTAGCCCTGTGGCCTGACTTTACCACACTATATATAGTTATGTTCAAATTAAATTCAGTTAACTCTGTCCTAAATTTCTATGCAATTTGTATTAGATAATACTATTCTGATAGCCTAACTGATGTAAATTAATACCTAGAAAAAGGAGTAAGAGAACCTTTTCTTTTCATATCTTTTACAGAACAATTTTATTTAAAGAAAAATGCCAAGATTCTGAGTGCTACTTTTTTCTAGTAAAAAAGCCAGATTTTCAGATGGTGGTGTAAATTCAGAACTCAGTCACTCTTAACTTCATCAGTGGAGCTACTTCATATTTATAGTGCCATAAAACAGAGCAGAATTTGTCCTACAGAGTCTGGGTTCATTTGTTTATTTCTTTTCCTGTTAAAAGCAGAGGCCATGCAATTTAATTTTACATGTACAATTCAGTTTCACAGTTAAAAAGGATTCGTCTCTTCGCGTAGATCTCGGTTGCTCTATCTAGGCAATTAATGTATGTCACCTGAAGTATCAGATACCAGAGGTTATCCCTCAATTTGTTATGCTTGGTTTGTACATAGTAAAATCACGTCAGCATTTGTAAGGTTGAGGAGTTTTGCCAAACGGCACAAAAGGGAACCATGTTTTTCCTCAGCCCAGTTAAAATAAGCAATAAGTCTAGTCACTATGCTGCGAAGGCTGTCTGAGGAGAGACAGAAATTATTTCATTTAGTAGCTACTTTATTGCCTAATTACGAATATCCAAAGTGAGAAGTGTGTTAAGTCTTAGTGCTAGATTTTTTGTTGCCCCCCCAATTTGTGAAGCCATTATTACCATTGCAGAGTGGGTATCAGGTACTACAAAAGCAGAATGCTAGCACTTTACCCACATAACCTCCGTGTAAATCACTACAAATATGTAAGACAATAGTAAATCAGGCCCTGTATTTTTGAACTGTGAATTAAAGACAAATGAAAGGTGTGAGGGAAAATGCATCTATACCTCTTGTCTTATTTTTTGGTGTACCTGGAAATAAAAAAGTCCAAGGGAAAGCCATCATGTGACTTTAATTTCTGTATATAGGCCTATGCTTTAAGCCTGATTCCGCCTGCAGTTTCCCCAGTGCACATCAGAAATAACTCCATTGAATTAAAGGCATTACACCTGTGTAAAACTGGTGCAAGGAAGAAGAGAATCAGACCCTATAATGTCAGTGAAGGGTAAGCCCAACTGCTGTTATGGCTTTTGCAGAGCTAGATCTTCCTCTTGTTATATCACACAGGCATAATTATTGTGCCCTGACTCCCACATCTGGGCACTTGTCCCTCATTCTGCACTGTAAGAAACACTGCTAGAGAGTCAGGAATTTTTTTTTCATTATTTAGCAGATCACTGTAGAAGCTAAAACGGCACTATCTGAATGTGCAAAACAGTCACTGTTTCTCGCAGTAGCCAACCAGTGCCATAACATGAGCAGACAGTCATGAATCACATGATGCATGTCTGACAAAACAGAAGTGGGAGTTTGTACTTAGCACCTCTATAATGCTTTTCAACTTCTGAGACCAGGCTGATCAATCCACACACTACACCTGCGAGGTACAAGTAAATATTATTATCCTCATTTTAATAGGTGGGGAAATTGAGGCATGGGAACTGTAAGTTATCCAAAGCCATGGCAGGAGTCAATATTAGAACTCAGGAGTTCCTGCCTCCCACTCAGGTTCTCAGACCAATAGACCATACTCTTCTCTCACTGTAGAAACAGACAGATGTTGAGTTGCAAATGAAAGAGCGTTACCAGGTAGGGATTCGTTTGAAAGCATGCAGTTAATAGAATTTTACAATTTGTGACCTGTTATTAGTACAGTGCATGGACAACTGAGAGAGAAGATCAGCATGCCTTGTGTCATCACGAATGATCCCCCGCTTCCCGCATCCTGGCAATTAGGGAGCAGCACTGATTGGCTTTGAAAGGAGTCCATTCTAATCTTCCTCAACTAAAAGAAGGGTGGTTGTGACACCAAGTCTCAAGGGTAGCAGTGATTAAAGCAGGAAAAAAATCAGTTCTCTCAGGTCTGTGCAACGAACATAAAGTATCCCAAAAAAGCAGGTAGGAATGTACACATCGTGCCTGTGTCTATCACACTTAATTATTTCTAAGCATAACTCCTTGCGCTGGGAGGGTTGTCAGCAGCAGCAATTGAAGCTGAAACTTCAGGGTTTAAACATCTGAGTCTCCCCTGCTTGGGCCTAAAGACCCATCTCTGTTAGCAAAGAGGGACAGAGCATGACACCACATGGCTGTGAGTTACATAAGCTTAAAACTATAGACCATTTGACTCCACAATCTGTTTGCTACTTGCAGTGACCGTAGAGTTTTGTAACCTCGGAACATGTCAAATGTAATACTGACATTTGAGACAAAGCAGAAAGGTTCAGTTCCAAGCAGTGAGTTCAACAGCTTTCAGTATTCAGAGCCCCCCTAGATAGGCCAGATATTTTACCTAACCACAGTAACTTGTTCTAATGGTTCTTGCCATCTTATTTAATGTCATTCCTGAAAGTGCTGCTGCCATAAATAGCATGTCTGGAAATAACACCACAGTGCTGGAGCCAGTTACCTGCTGAAATTGGGAGGCCATGCCCAGAAGGTAAGCCACGTTCCCATGGCAGTGCTTCTCTGTCAGATGTCCAAAATTCCTCCTTCCTCACCTCAAAGGTTCTTTATTTAGAGATGGTCACTGTAGAACAGATACAGGCATGTGAAGATGATGCCGACTAGCCCAATTCAGAAAGCAAGTCCTCCATTTCATTCACACCCCAGGCCCAAGTCAAATTCATCAGTCTAGGCTTGGTTCTCTAGTCAACATATTCTCCTTTTTTGTACACTTAATAAATATGGCCCATGTGCCATAAAATATTATTCGTTTTAGACTTTCTGCTGGAAGTATTCTTCATTACCTGTGTGTCTGACACAAGCTCTGGATAGAAGGGATGTTTTTTCCCCCCTCAAAAGCACTTTCCATTAAAAAGTACAAAATAAATAGCCATGAAAAAATCAGGGTGGGAACTCCCCTTGCTGGTGTGGTTTCCATCAGGCAGCTAGCTAATAGGCTGTGTTCCAAGATCTGCCCAAAAGCATCATAGCTCATACTAGCAGCTATTTACACAGCTATTGAAGTATCAGTTTTTTCCCTCCTACCAGTTTTGACCTTCTCCACTGGCAAACTAACCTCTCTCCCATCCTCACCTGTTTGTAACAGAGTGGAAGCCAATTTGGTTGTCTTTGGCTCCATTCAAATTAACAGGGTTGGGAGGGAATAGCAAATTTGCTAAATGGAGAAAATGGCTTTAGTCTTCCTTACTCAGGAGTGACTTCATGGGAGCTTTGCCTATGTAAGGAGTGAGGGTGGTGTGTTATATAGGACCCAAGGAGGAACAATGAAATTAATAATAAGAACAACAACAACAACAACATTATAAATTGCATTATAAATCCTTTTATAACTACCAATGGGCCACATTTCCCTCGGTTGTACCTGGGTAACCCCATTTAATGCAGTTTGGCTCAGTATAATCAAGTAAACATGAGTACTGTACTGAAAGCAGCCAATGCCTGGGCTGATTTTATGATTTGATGGTTTCAGCAGACCCCATCCCCTCAACTTCTTCTTTCCCCACATCCTCTCTGCTCTCCTAATTTTGGTTGTGAAAGAGAGGAAAGTAAATTGTGGTTCTCTTTCCACCATGGTTGGAAAAGAAGAGCAGATTTTCCCTTCCCCTTTCTCTTCCAATAGCTGGAAGGAAAGAGAAGGCTTGGTTAACAGGTCTCACTCTTTTCCAAATAAGTCAATAGAGACAATTGGTCTTCATTCTGCTAGCTTCACTCTCAGACCCAATTCAGCCAGGTACGTAAGAATGTTCCTAAGTAAACCCTTGACTATTTACTTGCTTCAAGTTAGGTGGATGAATCAGGGCCTCACTCAGAGGTAGATTCCAAAATCCTATGGTACATTTGGGATTGTACCATAATCACTTCCATGTGCTTCCTGGGTTTTGTGGATCACAAAAGCTGGCTTTGCAGCTACTTAATGGAAAACACAGAATAGTTTCTAAAGAGGCAGTCCTCAATTGATGTTTATTTTCACTCCTCCGTCTTTACTTGCATAAACACTAGACCTTTGTTTCCTAAGAATTTATCTGCTTCTGGTGTTTATTCCTCACTTGGTGTCATAAATCTTTCATATAATTATTTCCACAGCAACCAATTGGGATGTCACACTGGGACGGGACTCTCTGAGGAGGAATCAGCAGTAAGAACAAATACGTTTAATAGAGAGAGAAATTACAAGTAGAATTGGAATGGGGAACACTAAACTGAAATAGGGCCCAATCCCACTCCTGTTAAAGTGCCGGGACTTCTGTAATTAACTCTAATGGCAGCAGGAGAAGGCCCACAGATTGTTGAAAGAATGTTTGGTATTTTCTTTCATAAGGAAATATTTTTAAAATACCAAAGCAGTGGTGGTAACATGGGTCAAAGTTGTGTGCCCACTCCATTTGAATTAAATAATTGAACAAACAGATCTGTTTGGGGGGAGTATTCTGGGGAGGAGGGGGAGAAAATTAATTGTTACCAAAATAAACAGTAAGTGAGAAATGAGAATGAGCCCAGCAAAGCACATTTTAGACCCCAAAATAACACTACTGTCTAAGTTTAAACTTGAACAAAAATCTTCATTTTGTTAAAATTCAGGGTCAGGCGTTCGAAGCTGCAGCAGCTTAGAGAGACTGATGTAACCGTGGAGAATGACTGAAGCTCTCTGTTTATTCACAGTGCTGGGAAGCAGGACAGAAAAGCCCAAGGCAAAGCTTCCTTACTACATTCCAAAAGCAAACTGCATGCCTGACCTGAAGTGATCAACCCCTGGAGAACAGGCGGGTAACTGAGACTTAGTGCTCAGTCATTCATGGACTCCTTTCTGTAAAGCTGCCAGCGGAGCCAAAATTGCATGTGTGTCAATGTATGTGTGTGTGGTTTAATGATGCACGTTACTGTTAAATGTGGGCTAAGCTTCAACCATCAAACCCCGTTTCGTTTGCTACCCTGTGCCAGATTTAAACATGCCACTCCAGCAGTGAGAGACCTGCTCACTACACACAGCACAAGCTAGTCATCCCGCTGGAAAATATTTCGAAGTCTAGTTAGGAATTAAAATTTTTCTTGAAATACTTCTCTGTTCATTTCACAGATAGAAGTTTTGCAGCTTGCAGCCCTACAGAATCTATGCTACAGCTAAATGTATTTGCTTTTGCAACTCTACTAAACTCTTTGGGTTTGGCATTTGAATTTCATTCATCCTGAAGATTTCATGTGTGCTTTCCCTCCTGCCTTCTTACCTTTAATCTTTTGTGTAGGAAATGCAAAATCAGTCTAGGCATGTACTTAAAAATGTCCAAAACCTTAGAGCTTCTCATTTCATGCTGCCAAAATGTTAATCTAGGTATTTGAGCTTCAGTTTTAATAAGCACTATTATCAGTCACACTGCAGAAAAACTGTCTCAACTGACAGTTATGCTGAAACTGAACCTGCATGTTATAATTGCAGAAAAAAAACCAAACTAGTTGCCGTTTGGAAACCAGTATTCCCCTCTTCAGCATATTTTCTTGTCAGATGAACAGCTGCACATTGTCATAAGCAAGCAGGCCAGAGCAGATACTATAGAGATGTGCTCCATAAAAGACACCATTATTATTATTTTGCTTTTTATTGCCAAGAGTGAACTTCATGTTGTACAAGATATGAAAGACGACACAGTCCCCTGCACAAGAATCTTTACAGCCTAGAGGCCCAATCCTGCAACCTTTTACCCATGTGATTAGTCCTTACTCAAACAGGGCTTCATTGTGGGGCTAATTGACTTCAGTGGCAGAGGTCCCATTGATTTCATTAATACAAGATCAAGCAAATGAATAGCCCTTCAGTAGATCACTCACCTGAATGGGAGTTTGCAGTACAAAGTCCAAGATGCAAGGCAGCATAAATCAGACACCTTAGGAGACCAAGAGGGTGGTTTTAGCGTGGCTCTCTTTTGAGGAAAAAAATTGGGTGGGTGAAAGCATTTTGCTTGCTTCTGTTTTACATCTAATAAGATACGGCCCTAAAAATCTCAGTCCACACAAGACACACATTGCCCAGGCTGGGCTTCCCCTAAGTAGGGACAAATCACTAAAGGGTCTCCCAGTGTAACCCTCAAAGTAGAACATATATGGAAACTGCTTTCAACACCCACAGAAGTTGTTTGTTAAAAAGCAAGGCAGGTTTTCAGAAATGGAAGACATGGAAATAGAACATTAAATTTGAGTAGAATCCCTGCCTTTCATGGAGTTGCAGGAAACCCTTCTCATCTCTGCTACCTTCCCACAAAGTTAACAACTTTGATTGGACTCAGAACAGCCCAATTGCATCATACTATAGAACTCACATCTCCAGTATTCCATCAACCAGCAAAACACATGCAATTAGCGTGTGTTTTGAACTTCTTTGGTCCTTCTTTATCCCCCTAACACTATTTGGTTAGTAAATCATGCGGATGCAATGGCAGAAGAATTGACTAAGCTGGAGACCCTGTGTCGCTTAAGCCAAACAACCCATCCATGAGTCTGGCAGCTCTTTCTGCTTTTGGACCAACAGAAAGATCTAAACTAATTTACACCAGTAGGAGCAGATAGTATCACAATCAGGATCTGGATACTTACTGATCCACAGCATTGCCAATCTGATTTAGCAATGCCAGACTTACGTCTCTAGGTCTGTGACTATCCTAAAGAAACCTCCTCCCCTCCCCCCTTATTTAAACTCATGATACCATTTAACAATGTGGTATCTTCTAATACTCTAGCTAGAGAGTGGTCAGATATTTTAATACCTCTTTTCACTCTTAATAAATGCCCACAGAATGAATTTAAATGAGGAGGATTGGTAGGAGATATAGTCCACATGAGAGGATCCCTCTCTTACAAAGTGACCTGTAGGCTAAAAAAATAAAGGGTGTGGGGGGGAGGGGGAAATAGAGAGGGAGGGAGATTAGAAAACTACAAGGAGAATGTAAGTAAGCAGAATGGCATTATTAAAGTTGCAACTGTCAAGGAAAATGGACATCATTTTACTATGACTGTCCTAAAATAAGTGCAAGAGCAGCGATGGAGTAGGAAACGTATAAGAACATTAATTTCTCTCTCCTCCTTCCCCATGTAAAACCCCACTATATCTGAGAGTGAAATTACATTGTTTCCTCCCATCCCCCTTTTTGTGACACAGTGGTCTAGCGTGTTAACTACATTAAATGAATCATCTTTCTTCTTCTCTCGTTCCCACTGCTTTCGAACACCAAGGTCAGTTATGGGCTGCAGCACTGAACGTCTCAGTCCACCCACACACCATAAGGCGCTCAGATATGTGGTTGACAGCTCAGCTCACAGTGGCAGGTGCTGGGGAAACAGCAGGAGATGAAAGAGGGCGGAGAAGTATATATATTTTATTTCACTTTTATTTAAAAGATGGGGTGCATGGAATTTCTCTACCTAGGAAGGTAGAGAAATATTTTACCTCTACCCTAAGAAACATAGTCAGATTGCACTGTTAAGATGCAGCCCTTCCTCCACAGTGATGGATCTAAGAGGCATTGTGTCTCAACAAGCCTGACAAAGCTCATCTGCACGCAGGAGGAAGTGCGCCTACTGCATCAGATGATACGGTGTGTGTTTCCACCCACCACTGGGCAGGAGTGTGTGAACTTGCCTCATGCCTGCCTGTTTAGTGGGGTGCAAGAAAGAGGTAGTATTCTTGCATCTTCCATCCCACTTGTGCACCTGCCCAGTGACTGGAGACAGGGTGGCCCATAGCTGAAGACCAAATGGGGGTGAAGGATTTTTATTGCCAGAGAAAAGGATGGTGACTCCACTTTCATAACTGTGGTTCTTTAAGATGCATTGCTCACGTCTATTCCATGTCAGCTGTGTGCGCGCGTGTGCACGCTCATGCCACGTACACCAGTGCCAGAGCTTTTTCCCTCAATGGTATCCATAGTGCCTGGTAGTATCTAGTGCCCTCTGGGATTGCGTGCACATGCACCAGTATAAGGGGTGCCACGGACTCCCCCTCCCCCTCAGTTCCTTCTTGCCAGAACTCCAACAGAGGGGAAGGAGGGTGGGTCATGGAATGGATACGAGCAACACATCTCAGAGAACAACAGTTATGAAAGGTCAGTAACCATTCCTTCTTCCATGAGTGCTGGCTCATGTCCATTCCAGATCAGGTGACTCACAAGCAGCGCCTCTGGAAGTGGGCCAGGAGTTAATGGATGTGCCAGTGGTAACTCCACTCTTCCAAAGCCCGCATCCTCCCAGGCCTGTTGAGTAATGGCATGTGAAGGTATGAACAGATGACCACGTCACAGCTCTGCAGATATCCTGAGCTAGGAAAGCTGCTGTCAATGCTTGAGCTCTTGTAGAATGAGCCATCAGTAAAGCCGGACACATGACCTTCATAGGCTCATTGCAGGCTCGGATGCAGGCAGTGATTCAGGATGAAATCTTCTGGGATGATACCGGCAGTCCTTTCGTCTGTTCGCCACTTGTCATGAACAGTTGTGTGGACCAGTCCTGTCAGCGCAGAAAGCCAGAGCTCGTCTGTCATCTAGCGTATGAAGACGCCTTTCCTCCCTAGAGTTGTGGGGCTTTGAGAAGACAACGAGCAAGAAAATAGCCTGGTTGACATGACACTGCAACATCACCTTTGGCAGGAAGACCGAGGGAGGGCACGGCTGGACCTTACACCATGTTCTATAAGGATAAGGTGGTTTGGAAGTCAGGGCCTTGATCTCCAAGACTTGCCTTGCTGAACTAATCATCACCAAGAAGGAAACTTTCCATGATAGTATAGAAGAGAGCAAGACACCAGGGGCTCAAAGGGGGGCCCAGTGAGTCTTGCTAGGACCCGGTTGAGATCCCACAGAGGAATCAGTCTGCTACCAGCAGGAAGAGCCTCTCCAGGCCCTTGAGGAGAATGGCTGCCATCTCATGTGAGAAGACTGATCTGCCCTGAATAGGGGGATGAAAGTCCAAGACGGTTGCCCGGAGTACCTGAACTGATGACAGAACCAGACATTGCCTTGTTTTAAGCAGATCAGATATTCCAAAAGGGACGGAAGAGATAACTTAGCTGAGGAAAGATTTTGTTCAGACGCCCAGCAGGTGAAACGCTTTCACTTGGCGAGGTCTGAGGCTCTGGTGGAGAGTTTTCTGCTTCCTAGCAGGACTTGTTGGACTTGGGTGGAGCAGGCCTGCTCCTCAAGGCTTAGGCATGCAGCATCCAAGCTATCAGGTACAGGGAGGCTAGGTTTAGATGTAGCAGTCAACTGCAGTCTTGTGAGATCAGATCTGGTCAGTTCAGGAGAGACGGATGTTCTCTGTTCTGTCTGGTAGTGAAGAGGTCCACTTGGGGAGTTCCCCACCTCTGGAAGATGATCTTGGCTATCTCCAGGTGTAAAGACCATTTGTGGCGAGAGCAGAAGGATCTGCTGAGGCGATCTGCCTACGTGTTCTTGACTCCTGGGAGGTGTACGGCCTCTAGGTGGATAGCATGAGGCACACAGAAGTCCTATAGGCAGAAGTCCTCTTGGCAGAGGGCTGAAGACCACGCTTCCCCTTTCTTGTTGATCCAGGGAGTGATGTCCTGGTGTCAGAGATTGCTGCAGAGGCCCATCACAGGCTTGCCTCTGGACGACCCTGCAGTCGATGGTACCGACCTGGAGTCCAGGGTGCAGTGGTCTCCCTTCTCAAGGCATTGGCAGCCCAGGAATCAACAGGAGGTCCTTGGGCTGCTTGGAATGCCTCAGGTGTGGATGGTACCATAAGATGCTGGGTGCCTTTGCTGCTCCCAGGAGTCACAAACGGGTCCAGAATTGGGCTGGAAACTCTAAGGGGTGAGGATGCTGCTGACCCAAGTCCTGACAAAGACGAGCAGCCCAGCATGGGTCTAACCTTGTCTCCTGTGCCCCTTTTGCCCCTCCGACGTATTGGTGAGCGCCCTCTCCCAGTGCTTCTTAGGCACTGGGGTTGGTGATCCATGCTGGGAGGAACACAGTGCCCATGGGGCGCTCCGCACTGATGTACTCGGTGTTGAGTCTGAACAGCCCGGCTCAGGGGCTGGTCTAAGAACCAATCCCATTAAAAGTGCTCTCTATCTAAAGTCCCATTCTTTTTTCAGTGCAAGTCTGAACCCTTTACACCTGCACTTGTCTCGCATGTGAGCCTCTCCCAGGCACTTCAGGCAGCTCTGGTGAGGGTCATTCACTGGTATAGTCTTCTTGCACAATGTGCAAGGTTTGAAGCCTGAGGACTGGGGCATGCCCTGCCCCTAGGGCTATGTTCCCTGTAGGGTCGTATCTATGATATAAAAAGAAAGCTAAGTGCTAAACTAACGATTAACTATTTACACTATTACTACAAGTACGAACCACTGGGTTAGAAGAGCTTGCCAAAGCAAGAGGACATTCTAGCACCATCACAGGTGGCAAGAAGGAACTGGGGGGAGGAGCTGCTGGCACCCATTATACTGGCACATATGTGCATGACTTGAGAGGGTGCTAGAGCTGCCCCACGGATACCACTGAGGGGAAAATCTCCGGCACCAGTGCATGTGGTGCACGCACACCTGACTTGGAATGGACATAAGCAAGCCCTCGAATAACTTACTGAGCAGAGGCTTGGCTACAGCCAGAATGCAAAGAGCGCAAATCAGTACAAAGCTCCTCTTTGCACTCTCCTGACCCTGCTCTCTACAGGCCTGACTTCCTGAGTCAAAGGTCACAGGAAATGGAAAATGCCAATAGCGTTCTGCATGGTATGGGGTGCTCAGGACAGGCCCCTTTTCCTCCAGCCACAGTTTTTGTTTTCCTGTTGCTATGCTAGTAACAGGGAGGTAGAATGGTATAAGCCTCTAGGCTGGCTCTACAGCCTTAAGGATCACCCTTGCACCAGATGATTCTCCCAGGACCTGTTTTAGGGCCAGATTACCAGTACACTGCAAAGCAGCTGCACCCGTGAGATGAGACCCACGTCTTTAAATAAGGCCAGTCTACACTTACCTTGGCGATTTGGCGGCAGTCGACAGGAGATACGAAAGTGACGTAAATCACTTGCGTATCTCCCGTCGACTTTGCAGCATCTCCTCTGCGCAGCATCCATGCTGCGCTGCGTCGAAGGGAACAGCGCTCCCTTCGACGCAGCGCTACTCCACTTACCGGGGTGGTTTTCCTGCGTCGCTTCCTGGATCGACTGAGCGCGTCTATACAGACCGCTCAGTCAATCCAGAGCAATCGATGTGCCGGCGGTGAATTTGCCACCGTCAGTGTAGACCGAGCCTAAGACTGTGGATTTTAACAACAGGTGTACGTATCCAGGAATCAGTCTTGCAAACCCTAACTCATGCAGCAATCTGCATAGGCCTGCTAATTTGGAGGAGGAAGCTGAGATGTCATTTTGTTTTTTCTTTTACACCCGTTATCCTGAAGAATAATCTGACAGTACCTCTGCATCCATACTTTAAAATTATAGGTAATTCTCCTGTATCATGCATGAGTTATCAACGTAAATGTCTAATGTTCCAACTAAAGAACCTTCTGTTGCCCTGAAGTGTGTGGGCGTTTTGCCTTTTACTCGCATGGCTCTGAATCAATCAATTGGGAAACAGTTTGATCAGTTTATTTTTCTTCCTTTTCTCCTCCAGTTTTATTTGGCAGAATGGAAATTCCCAAAATATTGACAGCCATTCCATATTGTCCCCCGGTTTCCAAACAGTCATGCTTATGAACCTCCAAGCTGTGAAAATGTGAACAGAAATCCTATTACATTACAAGATGGGAGCCTCTGTTTTAGGCACTGTATAGACACATAGCAACAGACAGGTCAGGCCCTGAAGAATTTACAATCTCAATAGAAAAGACAGACAGGGTGAGAAAAAGGAAGGCTCATCATCCCTGTTTTACCGACTGGGAATTGAGGCACAAAGAAATGAAGGGATTTGCCCAAGGACACACAGGAAGTCTGAGGCAGAGCCAAGAACTGAACTGAGCTCTCCCAAGTAAAAATATTTTGGACAGACCTCTACTATGGATAAAGCTACAATACTGGGCTCTCTCATCCAACTGCTTTCACAGCCTTTCTTACACAAAGTCATTTTGCTTTTGTTCAGCTTTTTAGCTCTTTTGAATGCAATATTTTAACATTTTGATTCAAAGAAGATGGGGGCAAAATTCATCCCCCGTTTCAGCGTTAATGGAATTGTATGAGATGCCTTTGTCCCATGTGTTAACAAACATGCCATCAGTTACAAAGGATACTGCTCACATTTTAGTGAGTGATTTCACATCTCTTCCATTATTACATTTCTTGATATGCCACTCCGGCACAGGGAATAAATCCCAGAGCACAGTTGTCACTAATGGTTTTGTTTTAATCTATAGGGGGAACAATACACCTACCTTTTTTTAATCTATAGGGGGAACAATACACCTACCTTACATCTGATAAAATAAATCTACACTGACATCTTGTGGTGAGAGGATTATCAGATTTAACAGCCCTGTAGCTACTTACAGCAGCATATCACTTATTGGGGAGGGAGGGGAGAGAAATACTCCAAGGACCAGATTTTCAGAAGTCCTGAGGACCCACATTTCCAGTTGAAGAAAATAGCAGCTCAGCCGCTATAAAAATATCAGGTCTTTAAATCTCACACTGAACTCTATTTTGTGCCTGAAAGATATTAGGGAAGTTTTTAACTTATAACTATATAAATCTGGACTTTCTACTTTAGAATCATCATTGAAAGTATGTGATCCCACACTGGCAAATTTCATGATACTTTAAAGTTTCTAATCATCAAGGAACAAGCTTCAAAAGAAGAAGAGCTATTTTCATACTGGAACTTCATCATCTGTGCAATCAGTGAAGCAAAACAGCACTCCAGATCACCACTTACGCCATCTGCATCTAACATTATATTATTTAAAACAAAAGAAGTTTGCAGTTGGAGAAAGCATTCATCATTTTTTCCTCCCCATTTCCCCAATAATTTCAGCTCCTATTATTTAGGAGCACAGCAGGCCACCATCTCTTTTTCAGTGCTTATTTAGAAGCCTGTTGGGAATACAGCATGAAGACATTGCTTATATCAGAACCACCACCCATGTAAGCTGCATGGATGTAAGCCCATAGACACAATCCACCCCAGTGCAGCCGTGTTCTTTTCTATATAGGTTCTTATATCATGTATATTAGTGGCATCTGAGCACCTCAGCTCCACTGGTATAAACTGTGTCTACATTAGGGGTTTGCATTGCTTCCTGAAATCCCAGTGTAGGCAAGGCATAAGACCAAACACTACAATTGCTCCTCAAGTTCTCTGCTAATGCCAGCCTGGAGATCTGGTTTCTCACACGACAGAACAAATCACTGCTTGTTCAAGTAAACCATCAGTTGTAACTGAAGATCAAATGGACTTCCAAAGTAGGAGGGCCTCTTCCTACCACCAGCTCTAAGAAACTAAAATGAATGCACTACACTGGCACGTGGTTCACACACTTGGTATTTACATACTACTGCTGTTCTACCACGTCGATACCGTAAATTGTTAATGCATTCATGGGATCTTATTGTATTTGCTATAATCCTTCCATTATAACTAGGGATCATTACTGAGAAATCTTCCACTTGACATGTCCACTTGACATCAATTTGATGTCCACTTGACATCAATTTGAGCAATTGATTTGGATTATCGGCAGATAAGTCTGCTTAATGGTCTGTGGGAATGTTGGATGGGATGGGAACTGAGTTACTGCAGAGAATTCCTTTTTGGGTGCTGGCTGGTGAGTCTTGTCCACATGCTTGGGGTTTAGCTGATCGCCATATTTGGGGTTGGGAAGGAATTTTCCTCCGGGGCGGATTGGCAGAGGCCCCGGAGGTTTTTCGCTTTCCTCCGCAGCGTGGGGCATGGGTCGCTTGCTGATCGATTCCCTGCAGCTTGAGGTCTTCAAATCTCACTTTTGAGGATTTCAATAACTCAGTCATGGGTTCGGGGTTGTTATATATGTGTATGGGTAGGGTTTTGTGGCCTGCCTTGTGCAGGAAGTCAGACTAGATGATCATATTGGTCCCTTCTGACCTATGAGTCTATGTCTGAAGTGCCAGAGCAAGTGGTAGAGGCATGTGGCCAGATTCAAAAGGTGGTATAAATGATTACACACCCATGGAAGCAGGTATAATTTATACACTTGGGGAGGCGGAGGGGAGGAGTGGGGGGGAGTTGGGAGTAGAGAAGGCAACAAATGGGAGGATGCGAGGAGTTGTTAGATGAAGTAGAGCAGCGGTTCTCAAACGGGGGGGTCAGGACCTCTCAAGGGGTTGTGGTTATTATGGGGGAGTGGGGTTGCGAGCTGTCAGCCTCCACACATACCGTGGCTGTGACTGTCAGCCCCTTGCATGGCAGACGGCCAGAGCCCTTCAGAGCTGGGTGGCTGATAGGCAGCAGCTGCTGACTGGGTGCTCTGAAGGCAGTGCCACGGCCAGCAGCAGCACAGAAGGAAGGATGGCATGGCATGGGGGGGAGGAGTGGGGCCATGGAATGGCATGGGGGGTCGTCACAGCCTGAAATATTTTCAAAGGAGGTACTAGCGAAAAAAGTTGGAGAACCATTGAAGTAGAGAAAGGCATGTGAGATCTCAGATTTAGGATTCTCCTTTCACTGGTAAGAATGTTGTTCTGCACGGATTTGATGTAGGCCCGGAGAGAATCAGAGGATTTTCACAAAATTCCTTTGTTGAACAGAGCTTTTCACATTTTGCTAGATACAGCAATATCCCCAGGTAGGCATTAATGGATTCCATCAGAGATTGGCTTGGAAAATACAATTACAACCCTCAACTTATGCCATTATCCCTGCATGTATCACTTTGCAGTGGCACAGCCATCCCCGCTGGTTTTAAAATATGTCCCCCCTCCATTATATGCCCCATCTTCAGCAGCCCAAGAGGTAAGAATCTCAACCTGGAATTTTCAGATGATAAAATGCAGCAATGTCACTGCTCCAGGTCAGTTTGAGTGCAGTCTACACACAAAATAGAATAGTCACATGGCTGAGGACTCTTATGGTAGCATTAGAGATGGCTAAAAGGTATATTATTAATCATCCATTAACAAGATCTCAAAAAAAGGAAACTTAAAAGACTATGGAAAACAACTAATGGTATCCTACTTTCATCATAGATACTACAGACGTGTGAAACCCATTCGGAAATACATCTATACACCACTTAATCACTGAAAAAATTAGTGACCACGTCACACCCACAAACTACTGAATTTTTAAACAACTATTGCTGTGATGGGACCCATAAAGTCAATTTTCAGACCAAGTATGATCACCACCATTTCCAACTTTCTATTTTAGGTTGCCAAGGAAAAGAATAGTTTTTGTGTCTGTTAGTTAAGAATTTGGAGACGTCGATGATGAACACGTGCCGTGCGGGGGTAGCTCCACATATAGGGCAGGTCTACACTTACCTGGAAATTCGGTGGCAGTTGACGCGAGTTACGCAGAGTCGCTTGCGTAACTCCCATCGACTTCGTAACCCCTCTTCTAAACAGTGTCTTCACTGCGCTGCACCAACGGGAAATGCGTTCCCCATCGATGCAGCGCTATGCCACTTGAGGGGGTGGTTTTAATGCATCAACTTCTGGATCGACCTGACAGCAGTGAGTTTGCTGCTGTCAGTGAAGACATACCCATAGACACTGATATCACTCAAAAAGCGTAACCACGGGCACTACACTGATTTGCTTTGAACAGTCCCAACCAGGCCTAGACACATATATACCTAGACCAATCTTTTCAAACCTAGTTGCCTAGTGTTAGACTCCAAATCTGTATTTAAACTTCCTAAACAGAAGTGACTTTGATTTTCAAAAAGTGCTGAACACCTGCAGCTCCCACAGAGAGCTCGTCAAAATGCTGAGCTCCTGCTATACCTTTTCTAAGAGAAGTCTCATCTAGTTCCCACAGCATTAACACCTCTACTCTCCTACACAACTAAGCCATCTTACCCCTCAGAATAAAAATTGACTATGAAAATTGTCTGCCTTCTGTTATCAAAATGCAGGCCACAATACACTGAAGACAGAAGAAATTATTTCTAAATGAAATAAAAGCTACTGTAGATGCAGTCACTTTATCACTAGTTTTTAGAAAAAATTCCACTAGGAATTATTTAAGCAGCAGTATATTTTCTTTTTGGCCTCTCTCATATAATAGCTCCTAGCATCACTGGTTAGGTGAAAGTCTCTGAGGTCGAGTAGCTGTAAATCTGGAACACACCTGGGCACTGAGCTGAAATTTAAACAAACCTACCACCAAACGAAGATACTTTTGATACAGCTGCCACTTGCTCATGCTGCAAGAACAGGAAGTCTCTGAAGATTTCTGCAGAACTTGAACCTTGCTACTCTCACTACTCCTATTTAAAAAGCTACTTTTCTTTTCTGCGTGTTGGCTGTCTCTTTTTTGGGAGGTGAGGGCGAACGGGAGGGAGCAAAATAAGCCGACCTATACCCTACAAGATTAGCATAAAAAGGTGACAAATACAATTCTGATTTCAAAGGCAAATGTGAACACACTTTCATTTTCTCTTTTGTGACTGAGTAAAAAAAAACAATTAGTGGCTAGACGCAAGGTAATCTGATTTGCATAATGACAAAGCTGATGTTTTGCCACCCGTGCATGATCTATTACTTCCTGGATCATGGCTTTCAGGAGTAATCAGTACCTGCAATACTAGCTAACAGACTATATGAAGAACAAATCAAAACCTCCACTGCCAATAGCTCATACAGTGATGTGGGAAGAGAGGAGTGTGCATAATCTATCAGACTGTAAATAGGCTGGAAAAGCATACAAATGTAGCCTAGAGCCTCAAACACAGACTGGGTTAAAAGACAGAAAAAAAGATAACAGACTGACGAGGACCATCTGAATAGCAAGACAAATACATAAAAACATGCTTAACAGATCTGGAGCACTGTGCAAACAGAGAGCAAGGGCCATCTAAGAGGAAACATAGAACTTACTTCATGAACATCTGAGCACCACGGAATATAGTACAATAGAGCAGGAGACAAGGGACAAAGTTATAAAACAAGAAAGTAATAGAACAACTCTGTGCCACTTGATAAGATCTGACTCTCCCTCTGCCAATGCTATAAAGCTCCCAGTTCTAATCCTGAAGGGCAGTAGATAAACAGACTTCAATCCAGATAGTGGAGCATGATTAAATGTTGCCTGTTCTGATCCAGCATTTAGCATATTTAAAAATAAACCCGACAAAACATTAATATGCAACAGGGAACAATCCTGAATTGGCAGGGGGATGGGCGTAGATGACATTACTGGCCTTTTCTCATCTCCAGATTCCGAGACAGTATCAAATTGCAAAATGCATACAGCAGAAATCAGTAAAATAAAGACCATTCTGAGAAATCTACTTAATGGTTATTTTGGATAGGTTTAAAACAAATTAAATGATCGATTATGGAATTTGTACTGCAGAATTCATGATATTTTTGCTATGTACAGTCTATGAGCTGCAGACCATTCCCTCTGTCTTGTGTATATAAATGAACACAAGAGCAGCAAATTTTAGCTTTTTAAAAAGTTTATAGAATTACATCTTTCAGATCACGTGTTAACAATTGTTTACTATGTACTGACACAATGCTATCAATGTTTGGATTTTTTTAAGTTATCACTTGTTACTGGGATGGGTTCCCCATTTCAAGACTAAGGTCTGTTTCTTTCTCATGATCCTCAATCTCCTTAAGAAGTTCCTCCTTTTCCTGGAAGTAATTCCGGAACCACTCAATATGCTCAGCTTTTTGTTTAACACTTAAATATGGGTTCTTGGAAAGCCCGCAGGTCACTAGTTCCATGAAGTGGCGAATAGGTCCTTGCTTGGGAAAGTCTTCCAAGTATTTATCCAGAAAGATATGTTCATGAAATTCAACATCCTCTTCAATACCTAGAAGGTGAATCACAAAACATTATTAAATAATCATAATTTGATAGTGAACACACACAAGACAAACTAAGTCTTGCATGTAAACTCCTTTTAGCTGGTAATATTAATAGTTCAACGTGGACACAAAAAGAAAAATAAATTGCATTGGAATGGAAGAGGACTATGGTGAGGTCCAACAACATACACTTCTATCCCGGTTCTCCCCAAATAGGAGAAATTTCAGCGCACAAGATGTCATGCCAACATCCACAACTCTTTATTCTCCTTTTACGTTTTTCTTTAAGAGGGCAATTTTTACCTGCATTTCATATTTAGTAATCCAATTGAAGCCTGCCTCTGAAATCGATTTCCTTACCAAAAAACCCTGTTCTTCCATTATATGCAAACACAGATTTGTTATGGGCTATGAAAGCTGGCCTGCTAGCAATATTTTTTAAAGAAATACACTGGCTACATAACTTTGCAAAATGGTTTAAAGAAATAAAAACCAAGGTAGTTCAAACTGAACAAGACTACCTTTGAAAGTATGTGTTACTTGAACGAGTTCCATGCTTGTACGTTCGTTACATTTGTCTGAAGTGTTCTACTATTAAATTTGAAACAGGGAATGTTTCTAAACACTTCTAACACTTACTTTCCAGACTTCTGCATCCATAAAAATATGAGTGGATTGAGGTACGCACAATTCTAACATTTTGTAAGATTTGTCAGCTGTTACCTTTAGCAGTGATGAATGCAAAAATATTTAAAAACCAATCCGTTTCAGAGCTATGTTGCACAGTGGTTTGTTACAAACCTTTCACCAAAAATGCCTTAAAATCACTACTCGATCTAGTCCTCTTTCCAGTGGATTTCACTGGTTTCTGCTCAGTATTTGGACGCTAAGGTTAAAAGGACACACAAATCAAAGATTAAGATCTTGACGTCTACGGACTCAAATACGTATAGAAAATGGGATTGCACAGAAATACCATGAGATTTGGCCCTATTCCCAAGCCAGAATTCAAGACAGACTGGGGTTTGTGACTGCAAGGAGATTTTTTTTTTTAAAAAACCCTGTCACTAGTTAATTTTATATGTAATTCAATTAAACTATCACGAATGCTGTAATACCCTGGTAAAGACCACAGAACAGTAAAATGTTTGTTTATAGATGAACAAGGTAGCTCGAAAAACAAAAAAAGTGAAGTCAAGTTCGTTGTTCTTGAGCTAAAGATATAGTGGGTATTTGCCTACATTCCAAACCAACAATTTGGCACAATTAAGCCCAAATATTTGTGCCAATAACCAGGACTGTAATAGCGGGGATATTGACAGAGCTATTTGTGGAAGCTTGCACATCACTTATCTACCAGGTTTATTAGTCCTCCATATAGCTATGAATAAGCACTACAGTCCCTCCACACTAGAAAGGAAAATTCTGTGTACATTAGCACATTAGTTTGGTGCATGCCATCTCAGTAAAATGTATTATTTAAAACCGAAATGTTTACTACTATTTGTTTATGGGCTTACATTTGTTCTCTCTTACATTAAAGTAAAGAAAACTCTCTCTGCATGATCAGACAGAATTGAATATGTTATAGGTAAACACTTCCAGGTCATGAAACATGGGAAGTTTGTGCCACAGAAATGAGAGCAAATTATCTTGATATTAACCAGGAGATGACACACTTGGCACAACATTAATTATCAAAATGAAAGTGAGATGATAAAGACAAACATATCACTGCAAGGATTAATGGCATGTCAGCTTCTTCCAGCCCTCCAGCAGCAGAGCACTGTAGTGTGGAAGTATCGCTCAATTTGTACACCAAATTCACAAAGTTGCCATGGTTTCTTTCCTGTTTTTCCTTCAAACACTGTAGTGCCTGAAGGAGCTGAAAAAGACTTCTATTTTCCCACACTGCATCATCAGTAATATGTGTAGGGTTTATCAATACCAGCTACCCATCACCTTTATCTCCCTTGTCCTTGAAAAAGAAACCAGATGTTTCCCTCTTCCCAGAAACTAACATTTTCTTCACCAATCCTATTAGCTTTAAAAGGCTTATTTCTGCTGGGGTTGGAAACCCAAATCCACTTTATGAATCCTATGAATCTTCCAGTTATCACTACAGGTTCCAATTCCCGTTTTCTCCACCAATATTTCGTGGCTTCCTGCATCAGAAGATCCTGATTGTTCTTGATTCTGGGGTCCCCTTAAAATAATTCTGTAATCTGTTGGTCATAAAAGCCAGAGAGAAATAGACTGATTTGCTATTAAAAGAATCTGAACAACGTACCATAGTGAAACAATGACTATTATTAATTATGTATTATTAATGTGTTAATGAAATAATAATAATAATTTGTATTACTGTAATGCCTATGAGCCCGAGTCATGGATTAGGACCCCAGTGTGCTAAGTCCTGTAAAAAAACAGAACAAAATGTTCTCCGTGTAAGTCCTCTGTGTTCTATACACTAAGGCTATGTGTATACTGCCAGCAGTGCAGGATCGATTACGCTGGTTCGATTGAGCAGCAATAAAAGCTCGCTTAATCGAACCCAGACGTCGACTCTGTAAATCCACCCCAGTAAGTAGCGTAGCACTGCGTCTACGAGAGGGCATTTCCCATTAGTGCAGCACAGTGGAGACACCGCGGTTAAGCAGACATTGGGACATCAACAGGAGATACGCAAGTTACTCTACGTAGCTTGCATATCTCCTGTCTGCTGCCAAAATCCATGGCCAGTGTAGACCAGGCCTAAGTGAGCAGTTTTCCAAAGAAGTTCCAGGGTATTTTTGGTAGGGTTATATAATTGGTCAGTAGATGATCCAAGTATTTAAATTAAACCTGATTAGGGCTTTGGAGATGGGCAAATACGCACATTTTCAGATCTTAATAATGCTAGCCAACTTTTTTGCCCTTTTTTCTACCTTTTGTAGTTCTCCTTCCTAACCCCATAACACAAGTACTTGCAATTTAGGAAGGCGGTAGTAGAAATACAAGACAGCTTCACGGTTTGGCATTTAGTTGAAAAAGACCATTTAACTGAAGAATTAGTGAAACAGCTAATACATGGCTCATTGGCTTTTGCCTACGGAAACTGACGAATGCAATTACACGTCACCGGTTTGCAGAGACTTCCTTTAACCCTATCACTACAACAGTGGCAACTTTTGAAGCACCGTGATCTAAAAGTATTGGTTCTTCAAAATGAGGCACTTATACATGGGGGAGAACCAAGAAGTGTTTTGTCACTTTTACCCAGTGAGTTACTCAGAAGACAGGCATGGATGCACAGCTCAAGCCATATTAAAAAGAGGCATGGATACGCCTTGGAGAAGTCTGGAAAAGTAATTATATTGTTCTTCTTTCCTATCTATGTTTTATTTAAAAGTTTAGGAACTGGGGTACTGTTATTATGCTCCAAGTTGAAGACATCTGTTCCCACAACAGATACAATCCTAAGCAAAATTAAAATGTATAACCAAAGGCTTGTGGTATACAGTTAGAAACCTCCATTTCTTGGTACAGAAACAGCTGAAGAAGGGTGCTGCTATTGAATAAACAAGGGTACAAAATCTAGAATTAGAACTGGTAATGATAGTCCCTTTTCTGTAAGGCTGTTAGAATTAAGTTGTGAGAAATTTGTTGTAATGAGTTTCCCCAAACTTTCTATTGCACTTTGATGTACCTGATGCAATTAATGACCTGTAACAGAGTTGGCACTTTGATAGGATGGAATTTATTGGCCTAATTTTTGCAGCCTCTCCTGTGATCAATTTTGAAGCTCTCTGTTGGAAATTTTCCACATGAATAATTTTTGTGGACAAATCAATAAAGATTCTTGCTTAACTATATGTGAAGACTCCTTGCCAATTCATTACTCCAGACACCAGGGTTCCAGCCACATTATACATCAGAAATGCCATTGGCCACAGTGATTATAAGATTGCAAAAACATAACCAGAATATATTTGGATTAGTGCACAACAGAACAGATCCATTCTCATGGAAGCAGTGATTAAATTCTAAGAAACCACCAAAACAGGATGAGAACAAACATTAAGAAACAGCTCAACCATATTATGCAACTTACAACTCTACACAGAATGAAAGATTTTCCAGGAGTACCGCCTCCATAAACCAACCTGTTATGTTTGATTTCTTTAATGATTTGAGACCTTTGCCAAACTCTGTAGTTACTCAAACCCTATTTAAAGAATGTTCATACACCTTCTGTATTTTTACCTTTCCTCCTCCATCCATGACGTTCTTTATATGTTTCTTGTTGTTTAACTTCATATGCAGATACTTTTATAAAAAAAGGAGAGGGCTACATTTTACAATACATAAGGATGTCCAGCCAATAGAACTGTTTGAGTGGCTGAATGCTGTGCCTTTATGGTTTTGCTTATGAAATGGACAGGCCTAAGAGAACAAACTGACTGTAATATTCAGTCAACTGTTGTATGCAGTGTTGTTGTAACCGTGTGTGTCCCAGGATATTAGAAAGACAAGGTGGGTGAGGTAATGGCTTTTATTGGACCAACTTCTGTTGGTCAGAGACATCCTTTTGTACTTCATGAAGCTTTCCTCATGTCTGAGAGCATCACAGCTAAACTGAACATAGTTCAGCATATATTCTAAGGGATCATTCAAGGTGAAGTGGCCCTTTAATACCCTTGTAGTCATAGGACAAGAAGGGGTGTTAAGGGGATACAGATTGTTGTAACGAACTATAAATCCAGTGTCTTTATTAAGACCATGTCTAGGGAAATTATCAATTTAAACTTCCAGGCTCATCTTTTGAAAGTTCTATGCAGGTTTCCTTTGAGGATCAGGACTGATAGGTCAGATATAGAGTGATTGCTTTGTGAGAAGTGTTCACCCATAGGTGATAGGATGTTTTTGCCTTTTATCATTTTCCTGTGTGAGTTCATTGGAGAGTGAGGGATTGGTTTCACCCACATAGTTATTGGGACCCTAAGTGCACTGGAAGAGGTACACCACTGGTTCTCAGCCAGGGGTATGCGTTCCCTTGGGGCTATGCAGAGATCTTCCATGGGGTACATCAACTCATCTAGATATTTGTCTAGTTTTATAACAGGCTACATAAAAAGCACTAGTGAAGTCGGTACAAACTAAAATGTCATATGACATGCTTATATATATACTATATCAGTGTTTCTCAACCAGGGGGTCACAGGATGTGTTTAGGGGTTTCACAAGTGCAGGGCAGGCATTAGGAGGTGGGAAGCAGGGTAACTGCCTGAAGCCCTGCCCCACAGGAGGCCCTGCAAAGCTAAGTTACATGCTTCTGCCCTGCATGGTGGAGCTTAAGTTGAAGTCAAAGCCCAAGCCCCATTGCCTGGGGCTAAAAATCAGACTCTTGACAGGGATATAGAAGGTCTAGAAAGAAATAACCACTGAGATACATCAAATGTTGTGTTAGGCACGTGTAGGATCCCTGGATCTTGAAAGGTGTGTTACGGGAGGTGATGAACATTCTAGCAGTGGAGATATCCATAACTTTGCTAGACACTAAAAATCCTGGTCTTAATAAAGACCCTGGCTTTACGGCTTATTACAACAATCTGTAACCCACTTTATCCCCCTTTTTGTCCTCTGACTACAGGGGTGTTAATGGGCCACTTCACCTTGGTATGCTAAACTATCCGTTCCATCTTGAATTGGCTATGACACTCTAAGGTACCTTTCCAGGCCTGAAGAAAAGCTCCGTGGAGCTCAAAAGCTTGTCTCTTTCACCAGCAGGAGTTGGTGCACTAAAAGATATTGCCTCTCCCACCTTGTCTCTTTAATATTCAACAGTGCAGTAATGGGACACTTATAAGATGGCTCAGAATGTGTTAGCCACCTCGGCCTCCCTCAGAGCCATGACCCAGAATAGAATAAGTACAGGAAGAGCACTTAAGTTTCTCCTTCCTCCTCCAGCAAGAGTTTTTTGTTTGAAACTACATGCCATCATAAGAGGAAGCATATTATGTGGCTGGGTGACCTTTTGGGAGGTTGAAAGTGGGGTAAACTCAGAAATGAAAACATTTAAACTCCACTGTATAGTAAATTAACTGAAGGTTTAGTTTCTTTTATATTTGGCTTGTTAGCTTTACGTAAGCAGCAAAAACTCTCAAGCTACAAAAGTCTGCTGAGAACCAATAAGCTTGGCTGGATTTAAGTAATTTAAAGCCACAGACCTAGACCTGTTCAGTGATCACAACTTCACCACGCATCTTCCTCAACTTATTTTAATATTTAACTGTTTTCCTTAAAGTTTTGATTAGGATCTGTTATAGCAAAATTTCCAGAACATCTTCATCTGAAGCTTCACTGACTTAAGGCAGCTTAAAGTTGTTTACTTGAGCAAAAGCATTAGTAAACTAACGTATATACTAGGCATCCCTGAAATACATTATTAAAACTCTCAAGAATCACGTTGGTGTTCTAATTCTCTATAGAGAAATAGAGAGAGACAACAAAAGCTACAGTACACATACCCGTTTCATTGTTAATAGGGAAGTCCCACATTTTTCCCTCTTTTGTCCACTGGATCATCTCTTCAAAACCATTCCGAGGTGGCTTTTGATTTACTGCTGCAATCTGATTAGCAAATTCCAGATCCCAGAGTGTTGGTGAGGCCTCTAAATAAGAAGAAAAACAAAACAGACTTGTCAGTTTGTCAGCAAATTATCAGTGACTTAATCATATTTTGTTTAAGATTAATGAAGGCTGGTACTTTAAGACTTACGAATTTTAAGTTGTAGATATTAAGACAGTCTACCGATCTGTCAAAATTGCAGCAAAGTTATTTTAACCCCTTTCCCAAATATTAAGAATAGGAATTAATTTTTTCCATCGTGTGACAGTTTTTCTGTTTTTGGCGTATTTTGGCTGCTTTTTGTTAGCCACAAGTTTCTATATTGAACTCATCAAATTCTGAACTTGGTCTATGCACTCTTTAATAAAGACAAGAGGACCTTGTTTACTCTATGGCGTTTCCTGGTATTTCATGATTATGCTCTCATTCAGCGAGGCAGCCCACAATCTGCAAATGTTCCCAATTGTTTGCTATGAACATCATCAATCTTCTTGGGTGGCCCAGCTTTTCTGCCAGTTGAGATTTTTGGATGCCAGAGTCAATAATCTAGCACACAAAACTGAGAAATCAAGACTTCCCATTTATCTCACTACCTTAAATGTTGTCCTCTTTCATAGAATATATCTTAAATAATCCCCTCAAGCCTTATTTATTTCATGATGCCCACAATAAGTGAGACTGGCATCATTTAATATTAATGATAAAAATATTAACTGTACACAAGGACATGCACATGACTGAACTGAGTAACTGTTATACCACGGTAATGTTCATCCTCCCACACCCCGTTCCCTTCCATGTTTGTCATCACCCCATCAGTCATGGCATCGCCCTATCTAAGATTACATTGTAAACTCTGAGACAGGGACTGTGGAATAAGTTTTCAGAAGCAACTGGAGTTTTCAGGTATCCAACTTGACAGGTTTTAAAGGAGTCTGACTTTAAAAATGTGTGCACTCAGCCCTTTCTAAAAATCAGGTGTTTTAAGATGTCTCATTCTGGCCACACAAAGGAGACAATCCAAAATCACTAGTCACTTTTCAAATATTAGACCCATGTCTTTCTATCTAAACTGTAAAGTGCTGTAAAATAGTATTTAACATGTTTTATATACATTTATATAGAGAGTACTTTAAAAATGCAAATAATTATAAATTTATATATAAAATTAAAACTTTGCATTTTTAAAAGCACTCTTGAAAGACTGATTTTGAGGCAATCATTTCTTCAATTTACTTCACTATTAGAAGTGCTAAAAATCATTAATCTTTTCCATTAAACAGTCCTTTCTAAAATATTCTAGTATTCCCTCGATAGCTCAGCCACCCCACCTACATCCTTGGAATTTAGCCAAAGCATTACATGTTTTGAGTCCTATTCATTTAGTCATTTCTTGGCTTCATGTCTAACATTTACACACAAACCGCAGCAGGCCAATTCAGTGCTCATCTCACCCAACTTTTTTACTCATTGACACATTCCTTCCTGCTTAATTTATTTTAATTCTCAGGCACACCAACTACACCATGGCCAATTTGCAACAGATAATGGTCCACTACATGAGAGCAAAAAGACGTGTAGTATTTGGAAGCAAAGATCAGGCAAAAATGCCTTACAAGAATTTTCTAATTGTGAAAGCTTGTTTTTTATAATGTATCTCAGTTTAATATGGTTTGTCTAACTAACTTTGGTTTCAGTGGAAATATTATCCCGTTTCATTGAAAAGCCTCCTTAGCAATGGATTTACATTTTTATGTCTGGCTCTACAAGGAAGAAAGCTGAATTTTTTTTAAAATGAAAGCTTAAGTCTTCAGACCATAGTTTATGGGTCAGAGCCAATAAGCCATTCTGACATTTTACTATTTCAAATGTTAATATTTTAAAACTAATGAACTAATCTTTGGTCCTTTGGACTATATTTCAACTAGCTGAGTCCAGTAAATTAAGATCTCTATTTCTTTGCCATTTTTGTAGCAAAGAAAAAGGAGACATACAAACTTTTGCACTCTGGAAAACACTTCTCTTTTGAGGGTGGCAAATCAGAAAATCCTTGTTCAAATCAATCAATACTTGGGAGAAAAATTCTGCCTCAGCCACACCCATCAGCTACCCATTTTCATGTAATTTTTGTGTGTGTGTGTGTGTGGAGATTTTAGAAGGATATCCAAAAAAAGATATAACGGAAATTGAGTTATAACATTAATTATAAAGGAATCATTGCCTCTACTTTATTCTTTAAGTATTATATTTTGATCATTTGCTATTAATCAATCTTCTTTAAGAAGGACTGCCCAGAGTTTAAGTTTACAAGAATAGCATGTCTGCTGGATGCAAAACAACCATATATTTTACCTTTAAGAAACAGAAAACAGCATAGTATAAAATGCTCCTTTATTAACAGCTTTAACAGTCTTTAAACAAAACAGCGAGAGCCCTGTGGCACCTTAAAGACTAATAAATTTATTTGAGCATAGGCTTTCATGGGCAGAAACCCACTTTGTCGGTTGCTGATGAAAGCTTATGCCCAAATAAATTTGTTAGTCTTTAAGGTGCCACAGGACTCTCGCTGTTTTGTTAAAAACAGACCAACACGGCTACTCCTCTGGAAGTTTTTAAACAGATTTCCCTTGATTTTCCATTTAATATTCAGGATTTCAAAATAAATATTTAAACACAAGAGGGACTTGCATTCACACTGTGTTTAGACAATAGTTTAATTCAATATCTGCACTACTATGAGCTAACAAGAAAACAAGGGGAAATAAGTTAAGGAATCAAATCTCTTATTGATATTTCCTGCTATTAGGGCAAAAACTGCTTTGCAATGAAGCTAACAGTCAGTACCGTTGTGTAATAAGGCTTCTGGCTTGAAATCTATTGAAGATTTTCTTAGGAATTAGACAAGGAAATTTCATTTAAAAATTGAAAGAGGCATCATTGTAGGTATATTATGATAAATTCCATAAAGTTCACTTGCTTTCTTCAAGTTTTACTTGTGCTATAGTCTATTTATAAATTAGGCTATGTATAAATAGTATATGGGTCTTTAAATAGTATGAACAACATTTGCAGTTCTGCTTTTTATAGAGCTGTGTATAAGCTAGTTCAAAAGGTTGCTTATAAAAACTATAAACACCAGTGGTTATGCCTGAACATGCTTGATTCAACCCAAAATTTAGCCATGACAATGGGGAAAACCAGTCCTGGACTTTAACCCCTAAATCATATTCCCACTCTTCCCTTCATTTTTTAAAGGGCATCCCATCTATGCCTCAGTCAGGCCTTACCCTGCCCAGATGACGAGATTTGTTGATATAAGAGAGTGGTTCGAGTTAAAGGCTTTTCTTTTGGATTTTCTGTTATTTTTGTTAAATAAGATTTCTATCTGTGTTTGAAGTTCATGCATGTGAGGGATTATCTGCACCAGGTAAAACTAGGCATAGTTTGTCCAGGAAGTCACAGCAAGGCTCTCAGTGTTCTCATAGTGCACTTCAATTCTATCCAATTTCCTCTGTGACTGTAGACTTGAGCCTCTTTCTAAGCAGGATCTAGTGCAATGATTTTGCAATATGGACAAATGTCCACTGGGAATTAGGGTAAACCAAGTATACATTTTCTACTGAGAAAATTCAGGGGAGTTTTAGTGCTCATGAAAGAAACACCAACACCTGGCAAGTACCACCAGAGGTCAGCTTTGCCCACTAATAAAGGTAGGTGGTATTAGTCCTGCTAAATGGTCAAAAACTATTATTCCATAACATTGTGTGGATGTCTTGCCTAACAATAACCAGATTCAGACCACACAATTTATGAGCAGGTTTGAAACCAGCAAGCTAGCAGCCAACTCCTGTCCTCCATGAGACAGTGAATTTTGCTATTTTTTTAAAGAATTTCCTCCATTTGGGTTTTTATTGTTACTTTTCCACTAACCTGCTACAGGTGTCCCTTCTGTAACAGCAGGAGGAATAGGGAATATGTTAAGCCTCTGTCCTCTCCTATAAACAAAGAAGACAAATGATATTTGACATTTTGCAACACTGCCAGTTTAAAATTAGGTTTATGAGCACAGAATACACTCATGAAACTCTAAAATGAAAGTCAATAAGCAAACCATCCTCCAGAAACAAAAAACACCAACCTATCGACAGTAGTACTAAATCTTTAGACTTGATAGTCAAAGACAAATCATTGCATGTAAGATAGTGCTCTATAATGCAATTAATGAGGTCCCAGAGCCAGACTCCCAACATACTCCCCTGTGAGGTAATTAGCATAATTGCCATTATTTTACATTTGATTTATTTCTATTTATATATTTAGGAATCTTAATAAAGTCAAGTGCTATCAGTCCATGATACTTCAGAAACAGACATTTATTAGAAAGAGAATTTCTTGTTTTTTATGTATTTGTCCTATTACACAAAATATTGCACAATTCAAGGGGAATAAAAGACAACAGCCAAATCAAACTAATCCTGATTTATGAAGTAAACAGCCTCTTTGGAAAATTATGTATCCACCCATTTCTCTCTGCCACATGACTAACACTCAAACTGTTGTAATAAGCTGTACTCTAAACAGTCTGTCATTTAGGGCTCTGTCTTCTGGATATTACAATATATTTTGATCATGGGGGTTTTTCTGCAAAGCATAAGCTTTATAGTTAACAGGATTCTATATTCAAAATAGAAAGATATTGAAAGAGAAACATCTCTTTAATGAGAGCAGACAAACTAATATTTGGATTATAAATGAAAAACTCAAAACAACTGGTCTTCTCTCCTCAACTAGTCAAAATGAGTTTTCAGATAAATACAGAATAAACAAGAAAATGCATTTACTGTACTTTAGAACAAGCAATTCCTTTAATCATTTAACCTTTCCTGTTTGTGTACATTTGCAATGAAATTCTAGTGTTCTTAGTTTGCGTCATTACATATTCATTGTTGCCTGAGCAACACTTGCTGTTCCTGCCCTTAAATTTCATCTGTTTCTTTCCAGCAGATTTCTGAAGGCTACAACTATTATGGCAAACCTGCTTTTGTCATATTACATATTACTGATGTAACCACCCTAGATCTATTTCAGAAAGAGACTAATACAATTATACAGTCTCAAAAGAATGTGAAATTTAAACAGATTTGGGATTACATTTTCCTATCTATTCATAACTTCCAATAATGTTAGCTGCAGATGCGGACATGATTTGGAAAAAAACACTTATGTCTAAATTTGCTAGTTCAAATTACTATAAAGCAGCATCACCCATTTTGTTGAGATCTGCCAATTCAATTTAACCATTGTGGCAAACGGCTGGCTTCTCCCTAGTGGGTCTCGCACTTTTGCCTCTCATGGTGGGCCAGGGCGTCGCCAGTTACCCCGTCTTCCCAGGGAGGGGGGTAGGGACCCGGGCACACATGCTCCTCCAGGTCCCAGCCCAGGGGTCCTCTGAGTAGCGGCTCTGTGCTGCTGGCACCTTACTTGCAGCTGCAGGCTTTTCCCCTGGGCTACTCTCCCCCCTCTGTCTTTCTGGCTTCTTGAGCCCAGTACCTTCCTCAGGACTCCACCTCTCTCCCACACACCACTGTACTCCGTTCTGTACTTCCGGGGGGTGAGAACAGATCTTGGGCAAATTCCACAAACACAGGGGCAGGGCTGGTTGCCTGTGCCTTGGTCTTCGCCTGGAGTTTGCTGCCCAGCCCGTACTCCATGGGTAGGAGTAGGTTCTCGAACCCTGGAAAATCCCTACCAATCAATACTGGGTAGGGGAGCCTTGGGACCACCCCTGCCATCACCCGGGTGGTATTCCCCTGGATCTGTACTGGGATTGAGGGGTACAGATTTACAGTCCCGTGTACACTGGTCACCCCTGTGCATTTGGCCCAGGTTAGCTGGTCTCGCCCGATCAATTTCCCAGAGACCAGCGTCACTGCACTCCCCGAATCTACTAGGGCCATGGTATCGATGCCGTTCATTTTTACTGGCCTTGTATATCCATGGGGGGCTGTTACAACCCCTACCAAGCCAAGAGACCACAGCACCCCCCGTAATCCCCTAGATTGCACTGCATGGGCTCCTCCCTGCTGGGGCACTGGGCTGCTATATGCCCCAGTTCCCTGCATTCATAGCAGCGGTACCTTAGGCTGGCTGCCCCACTCTGCCTTGGGCTATCTGGTTGCCCCCCCCACGTCCTTGCTCCCTGAATTCCCTGGCCCTTTCCTGGTGTCAGGCCGCTCCTCAGAGTCCTGGTGCTTGGTTCCCATCCTCCTGGATCCCCCAGCAGTCTAGGAACTGGTTTTGGGGACTGGCTTCCATGCCCACCATGTCTTCTCTCTGAGGGTTGGGGCCAGCTCACAAGCTGCCAGTTGTCTCTCAACCAGGGTGACCAACTCATTGTTGATGGAGGGGTCATTCTAACCAACCCAGCCCCGATCATTCTAACACTTACATAGCGCCCTTCTAGGACTTTCCTACTGCCCTCTGCCCCTGCTGTACACCATTTAGTCATTTTCTCATAACCTTTCCTTGGGACACTAACTACAGGGTATATTTGACTGTTAGAATTTTATAGCCATAGGAGAGAATTTGAACATGAGACTAGTAGTTCATTATGCAGATTTCAATAATTCATGTAACTATACCAAACAGAGCTTCATTACCTAAGAAGATCAGAGAACTCTCATATAATTTGTGACAAGGGAATGTTCTCAAATGCACAACAAAACATGTTTTATTTTCCTTTTATTAAAATATTGTAAGGTATTTGGCCAATTCTGTATCAGCTGTTCTTATTGTCTATATTCAATGTTGATTTTTAGTTTATACTTACAGCCCACATTACTGATTTGCATGTTGTAACAATTTTTGCCGAACAAAATCAAGGCCTATTCAGAGCCACTCAAGTACTGTCACTGGCACACTGCATCATAACGCAATAACTTTCAGTCTCTACCAACCTAGGATGGACTAATATCCTCAGCCTAAAGGTAACAGGCTATCGAACCGAATTCAAAAAAATTCACAATGCTTTTAGTTATTTTGCTCTTTACATTGGCATCATTTACAGCTTTTCAAGAACACTGAAAACCTTGGGACAAAGGTTGCCATGCAAGTCAAATAGGGTTCATTCTCCTCCTTTGTTCCATTCCCTGTTCTCCAGTCTCAGTCTAATCTATCTCCTCTCCACCCCTTGCTGCATTTTGGGGGTTGGGAAGTGGAGCCATTATGTGCTGTTCCCCTCTATGTGAAACTTTCCCTTCAAGACACTTTTCTAACTCTCACGTAAGACAATTGTCAATACCGAGGTGGTGGGAGAGGAGGACGGAGAGGATCACATTACTTAGAAACCTTTTGGCATCTACTAACATGTTTTCCGATGATATAACTGAATGTTGCTCCTTTGAGCTTTTATGGTATGACCTACATAGCTTAGGAATTTATATGCTTCTGTTTGTTCATCACTTAAAATCATAATTTTCTGATATACTGAAATAAATCTCTCTCAACCAAGGAATGCAAGGATATTGTACAGCTACTGTCCCAAAAATGTTTATTTCTCAGTTACGCAAATCCTGACTTTTGAATTTAAAACAAACAAACAAACAAACAAACAAACAAACAAACAAACAAACAAA
>ML675618.1:57316108-57485275 GCA_007922155.1 Mesoclemmys tuberculata | reverse complement strand
AAACAAACAAACAAACAAACAAACAAACAAACAAACAAACAAACAAAGATTCTCTCAACTTCCAACCCACTAACTCAACTTAAAGTCAGGTTTAGTCAATTTTAAAAGGAATTAATTTTATTGGGAATAGAAATGTGGGGAGAATATCCTTAGACGAATGGTTGTGAGGATGCCACATAGACAAGTGTGTTTTAAGGAGAATGCAGGATGAGAGAACAGCTGATTAAAGTATAACAAAGGAAAGTAAAAATACCATAGGTTAATACAATCAATAGCAAAAAATACTAACATTGTCAGAGAGAACTCTCAAGTCACCATTTTAAATCATTAGTTCCATGGTACCCAAACAGTGATGCCTTTGGCGATAGTAAAACACAAATAAGGAATGACTCAGATACAGAGTTCCTATTTTCCTTAGGAAGGGGAAAAAAACCTTAATAGGTGAAATATTTCTACCCAGAACATTTTTCAAAGTTTTACTCCAAATGACTGTAGAACTTTAAAGTCTTTCCATCATCCCCATAAGCTGACAGAGAATGAGATGTACAAATATTGTGCCTAAGTGATATATTCATAAACACAAAGTGTAATAAAAAAATAGAATATATACTAGTGCCACACATTTGCAACAATCAGGTTTAATATTTAAAAAATTGCATTTAACCTTGATCAGCTCATTAAAATTAACAGTGCTTTTATATTAATCTATTTCACTACATTTGGAAAAAACAACTACTTGTAATATAGTGGTAGTAACACATTTTCTTTTGCTTCCAGTGGTATAATGTATCTATCTGGAATGTGAAGTCAAAGCATTTTTTGGAAGATATAGAAACTCATGGAGAACACTTTAGCTTTGAAGTATAGTTGTTTTTTTATTACTATAATTTAAAAACTTAACTGGCCAATATTTTATTGCAGGAAGGCGCATGAAGAGAACAGGTAAGTAGAGAGTACCTTTTATCTCCAACAAATCTGAACAGGCTAGGTCTTCGAAACTTATCAGCTTGCCTATCATCATCATCATCATCACATGAAAGTTGACTGGAAGGCCTGGATACACGATGGCGTTTCCCAATCTTCATGTCCGCGATAACATTGCTGACATTGAAAAGACAAGTAGAACAATGAAAATTCCACAATATGAAAAGGTATCAAGCATGGTTACATGTTTCAATAAGGCAAATCATTCCCAATTTGTTTCATAAGCCTATATTGCACAAACCAAATGAAAGAACTAGATATCTCCACAAAACATCAGATGACATTCTGAAGACATGGAACATGCAAGTCTTGTTTTTTAGAATAAAAAACATCCCACTTATCTATTATTTTCTAAATTTAATAAAAACATAATTTTGACTTATCCTATATATGCCAGTTACTGCACTCCTTGAAGAGAATTTTCAATTATAAACATTCTTTGAATTGCAAACTGAAATATTTTTAGTTTATTTCATGCTGCCATATATTACATTCACAGAATGTGTTAGACATTAATGCAAACATGTGCAGCAAACAGGGAGTTTCAAATGGCATAGCTGCAAATCTTGTGCTTGGAGATAGAGGGACTTGGTGTGAGGAACATTGATCCACCTTCTATGAAGAAAATGCACTGTATAATTTGGATGGCCTCCATCTCCACAGAAGGGAAACCAGTTTTCTAGGGGACAGGTTGCTAGAGTAGGCAGAATGGTATTAAACTAACAATGAAGTTAGAGGGTGAAAAGTGGGAACTAATAAGCACTCATTTAGCAGAATATCAAAATGTTGAGGACAAAATTAATCAATGCACTAAGAAATGTGAAGAAAAGAAATTCTTTAATTGCCTATACACCAGAGTTAGAACCCAGGGCAGTAAACAAAGAAATTAGAATTGTTCATGTATGAGCATAAATTCAATCTAGTTGATATTGCTGAAACCCAGTGAGCAGATCTGCGCTACTGGAATGTCAAAAATCAATAGATAAAACCTATTTAGAAAGGATCAAGTGGGCAAAAGGCATGGAGGAGTGGCACTCTGTTAAAAATGGCATTACCTGTCTCTGAGTCACTGACAGAAGAAAATGATAGAGAGAGAGAGAGAGAGAGAGAGAGAAAGAAAGAGAGAAAGAGAGAAAGAGAGAAAGAGAGAAAGAGAGAAAGAGAGAAAGAGAGAAAGAGAGAAAGAGAGAAAGAGAGAAAGAGAGAAAGAGAGAAAAGATGGGGTACTACTATTTTTGTCTGCTACAGACCACCAAATCACACCACACAACAGGAGGGCCAGCTCCTTACACATCTACCTTACACTGGAGGTCTCATGCTTCAAGTACTAACATGTCCTCAATGTACTTGACAATTTCTTAACTCACGAAGTGTTGAATTAAGACAAGGAAATTCTATATTAGACTTCACCTTAGTAGAGAGGAAATGATCACAGAACTAAAAACTAGTAGTAGTTTAAGTACAAGTGATCGTAGCTATCACATTTTTATATGCAAACAGAATAAAATCCATACAAGTAATACTTTGTATATGTTGGTGCTTTAACAGGGCCAATTTCACAAAGCTGAAACAGTTATGAGGCAAATCAGTTGGGAGGAAGACTTTAAAACAGAAAAATATAAACAGTAATTGTTCAAGAACATTTTGCTCGATGCCCAAAAAGCCACAATTCCACAAGTGAGAAAGAAGGCCAAACTGGCTAAAACACCAACCTGGTTTAGTGGAGAAGTGAAAGCAGCTATAAGAAATAACAAACACACACAATAAATGGAAGAAAGGAGAAGCTGATAGTAATAACTATGGATCATATGAAAATGGCAGAATTGTCAATGATAATCCAGAAAAGGCAGAAGTTCTGTATTTGAGAAAAAAGCCAGATGTAGTTATATCATGATGATGGAATACTTTCCATTGAACAGTAGCTCAGGAGCACGTTAAATAGTAGCTACTAAAGTTAGATATTTTTAGATCAACTGGTTCAGATAACTTGCATTAGAAAGTTTTAAAATAACTGGCTGAGAAGCTCTCCTCTAATTTTAATTTTCAGTAACACTTTTGGAACACTAGGAAAGTTCTAGAAGAAAACCATACTAACGTTGAGCCAGTATTTAAAAAGGGTAAATGGGATGAACCAGGTAATTATAGATCTGTCAACCTGAAATAGATCCTGGCCAAAATACTGGAATGGCTGATAAGGGACTTGATTAATCAAGAATTAAAAGTAGTAATACAATTTAAGCCAGTCAACAAGAGTTTATGAAAAATAGATCCTGTCAAATTAACTTGATTTTTCTTTTTTATATGAGATTGCAAGTCTGTCTGAAAAGTGTCAACATAATATACTCAGACTACTTCTTGGTATTGCACAACATTTTGATCAAGAAACTAGAACATAAAATTAACATGGGATACATTAAATGGATCAAAAACTGGCTAACTGATAGGTTCCAAAATGTAATGTAAATAGAGAATCATCTTCAAACAGATGTTCTATTTTGTTTCTATTTTGTTCAGCAAGGAATGAGTTCTTGGCCCTACACTTTTTCATAGTTTTATCAGTGACCTGGAAGAAAACAAAATCATCACTGATAAAATTTGCAGATGACACGAAGATTTTGAGAGGGTGGGGGAACAAATAATGAAGAAAATGGGTCCATCCAGATAGTGAACGATCTTGATCACTTGATAAGCTAGGCACAAACAAACAGTGTGTTTTAGTATAGTTAAATGTAAAGGAATACATCTAGGAACAAAGAATGTAGGCCATACTGACAGGACAGGGGACTCTATCCTGGGAAACAGAGACTATGAAAAGAATTTGGGGTCCTGGTGGAAAATCAGCTAAAACATGAGATTCCAATGCAATATAGTAGCAAAAAGGTCTTATGCAATCCTTGGACATAAACATGGGAATCTTAAGTAGGAGTAAAGAGGTCATAGTACCTCTGGTTGATACTGGTGCGATTGCTACTGGAATACAGAGTCCAGTTCTGGTGTCCACAACTCAAGAAGGATGTTGATAAGTTGAAGAGGATTCAGAAGACCCATAAGAATAATCAAAACATTGGAAAATATGTCTAAAAGCAACACGTTCAAGGAGCTTAATCTATTTATTTTAACAAAGCGAAAGTTCAGGTGTATCTTGATCATAGTCCAAGTACCTATATAGGAAACAGAAATTTGATACTGGGTTCTTCAATCTAACAGACAAATGCTTAAAAAGATGCAATGGCTGACAAATTCAGACTGGAAATGAAGTACAAATTTTAACAGTAACGGTAATTAAGCATTGAAACAAATTACCAATAAATTAAGGGCATTACTGGCCATTTTAAAATCAAGATTGGATGTTCATCTAAAATATATGCTGTAGTTCAAAGAGAAATAATTCAGTGAAGCCCCATGGCCTGGGTCAGACAGGTCAGACTAGATGATCATGATGTTTCCCTCTGGCCTTAAAATCTATGAATTACTTACTATAGTGAATATCCAGAGAAGGCAACTGAAATTTCTTACAAGGCATTAGTGAGGATGAGGATAAATGTTGCCAGCTATAAAACTGAGCCTAGAATGCTAAGGCAGGGACCAAGGAGCAACTCCACCTGTGAACAGAATCATGATGTCTGCTAACCAAAGGAAAACCGTGCCTCGAAAGACAGCTGCCACTGGTCAGCGACAGTACCTCTATCAGAAAGCAGTACTATCTGGTGTGGAAGGTGGGGGTCCCTTGCCTGCAGCATTGCCACCTGCAGTATCATGCAGCCATGCTACCAACTTGGTAGGCCTGATCCTCCTCTCTACTTCCCCTACCAATGACATGCATACATGTCCTTTCAGCGTTGCTTGGCAGCACACCTCTAACATCATGGCCGTGATACACAGCTTCTCTGCCTTTGTCCAGTGAACCCCTTCCTCTCCTTCTATCTGTTGTTGGGCAAAGCCAAAGCTGGCCAGCCTTCCTCATGCCTAACCTCTCCTCCCAGCTGCTTCAGAGCTCATGGGAGCAGCATCTGAGTTCTCATATCTCCTCCATTTATTTAATAGTCACCCAGGCTGTAGGCAAACTGAGAACCTGCTCCCTCTGGGTGGGGTTAAAGTCTGCAGATAAAGCAGATGCTTTTCCTGCAAGTTAGCCATCTACTCGCCTTTCATTCTAATGTAGTAGGATTTGCAAAAGGACCTGAACTTTTAGTGAAAGGTTCAGCAAAGTAGTAGTTTGCATGGTATCAGTGTTTAGCCCTTAGAGTTAAGGAGCTTCAGTCAGGCCTTTGGACTAGGAAGGTTGGGTAAGCTGTGGCCAACTGATGCCCTAAGGGGAGGTGGGAAAACTATTGACTGTTCTGGACTGCAGTTGCTCTCTCCCTTCAACCATTGCCAGAGCATGAGACCTAAAGGCAACACATTATTATTTTGATAAAAGTTGAAGAATTTTGGCCATATATTTCTGTCACTGGTTACTACTCTCAAAAAGGATTGTAGTTATGGTGACAAAACTCTTTAGATAAAAGTGTATCTATAAGATTGTGACTATGCATTTAGGATGAGAAACTGTTAAAAACCAGAAGTCATTATTAGATTTTGGGGCAATGCAAGTGAGAATGATAAAAATACGTTGTCAAACTACAGTGCGTGAGTTTTAAGAGAGAAAAGCCTCTTTTCAACGGAACAGGTGTTTTCCTAAAAGAACAGAAACAAATTAAGTCGAAAAGGAAGCTCTGGATACCTAAATGCAATATATATATTATTCCCACTGTTGCAATACTTGAAGAGTGTCAGAAAGTATATATTTAAACTCTCTCTTTTGGATGGTTTAAATCGGAAGAGTTCTCCAAAGTAACTACTTGCAACAAAAAGATGCCCTAAAGTGTTTAGAATCTTGATTTTCTAACATTTATTTTAAATCTGACATTAATAAAAGAAGTTCAGCTCTTCTGCATCTCTCTCATTTTACTAATTATTTTTTGTTAATGTTATTCTTGGCATTTATGAGCTCAAGTTGATCCAGAGAATTCACAAGTTTTCTGAGTGTCTGGCTAGCATCATGCAGTCTGCCCCTTGCCAGAAGTCAAAGTCAGACTGCCCAGCCCAACTGTTTTACTTGGCAACCACGCTACAAGGATAAAATGTTGTTGTACTACAGGCAAATCACACTCCCTCTGAGCAGCTCTCATTGCTACGGAACTGGATTTCTTTGAGGTTTTGCACAGCTGGCCAAACTTTCTTCTGGATATGCTGAGCAGCTAACACACAGTCCACAGTGTCACAGTTTTGGATGGATAGGGTCCTACTGTTGTTGTGTCACTGTGCGTGAAAGGTGAGCAAATATGTTGTCTTACTTTTTAAAACAACTGATTGCAAAGTATTATGCCAATCATGTTCTTTAATCTATATGCAAAATTTCCTCTAACATGTTGAAGAAGAAACAGAAAGTTAACCAAAAACAAAACAAAACTAGAAAGATATTTATGGCCTGACTTCCATCCACAACAAGGAAAGTCAGATTTCTAACTGAAACTCCATCCCCCATTAAACCCACTTGTGCAGAAGTGTTGCAGATGTCTCTGAACAGGAATGATCGGGTGTACTACATGGGTTAAAAACAAGAAAAGGAGCATTCAGGATGGATTTTAGCTTTAACTCAGAATTCCTTTCCTTCTGTTGATTTAATTCTACCCTTTAATATTGCTGAATTTATTTTTGTATAGTAGTGCTGTAATTTCCACTGAGCAAAACTTCTTCCCACACTAAAAAAAAATTCCTGTAGCGTTAATTTTTTCCCCCATCTAGTGAACATGATGTCCTCAATATGTCTACAAAACAAACTAATGGGAGAAGATTCTGTACAACAGTGACATCCAGAGGACAGACTGTGCACAAAGCACAATATAAGTTAAGACTTCTTGACAACATTCAACTTTGCTATATTTTAATATCGCCTCATAAATCTGAATAGTAAGATTTTGATTTTTAGTAACAATGTTATATTGTAGAGTCTGATGCGTGTGTAGGTGTCTCAGTTATTTAAATCCATCTCTGAGTGTTTTACATAGAATATCTGCTGCCTCAGACCAGAGCTGCATTTCATCCAGTCCCTGTCTCAGAAGTGACCAGTACTTGATGCTTCAAAGAATGGCAATCCAGCCATGATGCATCTAGCCAATTGTACAATGCTCTGTGTGCGAGAGCAAGAGAGCGGTTGGGAGGGTAGGGGAGGAGGAGGAGAAGGAGGAGAAACCCATATCTTTCTAACCCACACAGACAAAAACAGTGAGCTATCTTATATAGTGGCAAGTTGGGATTGAAAAATCCACCTATTAATGAGTACGGAACTTTCAGTGGACTGCATGGGGATCTCAACTCTGAATTTCTGCAGGTTCTAAACTTTCGGGAGTTTTTTTTAAAAAAAAGATTGTTTCAAGCCCTTTTACTTAGACTGCAAAGTCTCTGAGGCAGAAATCAACTGTTCATCTTGTTCATATCATATCAGGCACACTAAGGCCTGGCCTCTCCAGATGCCATTGCAAAGCAAATAATATAAAAAATAATAACGGTTGTGAAATTTACCTTACAAATGTGAGTGAAATGTTCACTAATTCAGCACTGTCTTTCAAGTCCACGGACACAGTTCAGGTGCCTCGGATGCTTCCTATAGCTTAACTAAGCAGAAGCAGAATGTAATTAACTAGATTCTAGTTAGTTTTCACTGCTGCCATTCAGAACCCTGTAGGAGGCAGTGAAACTGTCAAATTCATGTTGCTACTGCTATTTGGGAAAGCTATAAACAGCAGGCTCTGGAACTATTAAATGGAAACAGAAGGAATTCAAAAAAAATCAAGGAAAGGTACAGTAGTGTGGAACTACTAGTTCTCCCAGTTCTGGGGGAGGAAGAGCAAACACCCTACCAGAGTTAGGGAAGCCAGAGGGCCTTGAATGAGTAACAACCAACTTCCCTCACCCTTCCAGCAGATGGAAGGTAGAAGAGCTTCTATCCTAAACACAGTATCTCCTAACACCCCAAATAGGGACCAAAGAAGAAGTATCTTCCACAGCAGCTTGTGGAAAGGGGCGCTGGGCTTCTCACCAGGGCATTGCCCTAAATCTTACTTGTGGGACCTCTTTCATATCTATCACTGGCTAGTAGGTGTCTGGTAAATTTGTCACGCCCTAGTTGCAGGTGATTATAATCCATTCAAATCCAGCCACAAGTTCTGCCTCAGCCTCCGACAGCAGTGAAATCCACATGTTCACTATACAAAATAGGAAGAAATACTTCCTTGTTTGTTTATCTAACAAAGTACTTCCTTTACTCTTTCCATAAGGCTATACAAAAACAAAATGGAGAAAATGATCAGTTTTTACATAGCTCAGTGAAGTCTTCTCTTACTCTTTCACCTAAATCAGTCGTTTTCAACCTGGGGTCCACAGACTATGTCTAAGATTCCCAAAAGGTCCACACCTGCATTTAAAATTTAATTTGCAAACCCCTAAGAAAAGAGGTTGAAAACCACTGATCTAAATAATCCAAATAATCCAATACCCACAGCATCAATAACCATTTCCAAGCATTAATAATCAAGGGAAATGTATACCATTCTGCATTATCTCTGACATTGTACAGGAGCTCAGACTAGATGATTATAATGGTCCCTTCTGACCTTAAAGTCTAGGAGTCTTACCAGTTTCCACCACCACTTTTTTTAAATGCACCCAAATAGCAGCTTCTAAGCATCTGGACAGAGAACTTCCTTTAGCTGTCCACAATAACGCCTAGCACTCTTGACTGAGAATTACAAGTCATCCATCCATATAGGGAGGTTACATAGAGTATCTCTTTCCCACGGACGATCTCTCAAGAATATGCATTATCTTATAGTTAAAGTTAACATTCATCTACCACTATGCTTCCCTACCATTTCTTTTATTTGCAACCATCCAGACTGTGTCACAATCCTCCTTATTTTTCACTGATGGCACTGGCATTTATCAGCAGCCAGCATTAACTTGTTGGTACTTTCTATGCTACCCATAGGTATATTTACTGAATATAAATGGCCCTTTTACTAATCCTTATAAAACCCCACAAGTAACTTTTCATTAGTCTTATGAATCCACATTTCCTATCACTTTACCAATTATTAATGCATTATCTGAATTTGCCCCGATCTATAAATTATTTTCACATGACATATTAAAAATAAATCTATAAGCCACTTTTGGTTTGTTGCTCCAAATTTTAGTCAGAGGTTTTCAAATTCCCAGTTGCTGAAGATCATTTTCTGCTTTTTTATTTAACATTTTCTTTTGATAGTATGTCTTTTTTTATGAGCTGCTACATCGTAAGCAACAGAAGTCAACCGCCTGTCTTTAGTCATCACTAAACAGAAGGGCAGTATGCACAATTCCTTCGCAGCTTTCAAATAAATATTGCTTGCCTGGCTGGAAGCCACATTTTAAAAAAAAGGAATTCTACCAAGGGATGAGTTTATTGGGCTGCCTGGAACTTTTGAAGAGTAGGGTAGAACTATAAATAGAGGTTGTTTTACTTTAGTGCAGCTTTCAAAAACAGTCATGAAAATTTACCAGTCCACAGAGAAAGTTTCTCTCTCTCTATGATGATTGATGAAGATGCTAAAAAATAAATCTAATGATACTTTACTAGCCCATCCAAAACAAGCAAGCAAACAAAAAACCTCGGTAAAGTAGGTAAGCAGAATTCCAAAAGGCTGCTTCAGAGGAAGGCTGCAAACTGGATGGCTTGAAAGTTATAGAAAGAACTTAGTACAAACTACCTCCAGCTCAGTTACCAACTTTTTAAAGAAGGATAATGTGCTCAAGCAGGTCAGTTTTTCTGATATAAAGTCTTTGACTACTTTAAATTTGACAGTGTAATACTAGAGTCTTAAGCATTATTTGGAAAATAGTCCATCTACAGACCTTATGCTAGTGGTTTCTTCTCTTTTCTGTGCATCTGTGGCTTCCTCATGCTTCCTTAATTGAGCAAGTAAATCTGATACTGTCTGTTTCCTGTCAAAAGGTAAGGAAGATGCAACAGCAGAGACAGCTTCCACCACTTCTGGATTTAGAGGCTTGCTTCTGCAAGAGACAACAAATGTAAAAATTATTTCATTGCTTCATTATTTCACATGCCATTTTTCTGTCTTGCTGACTTAAAGGTAATAGTTATATGCTATCAAAGAGGCCCGGGTGTCTCTCTTGCCGCACAAACCACCAGACACTGGGTGGCTCTGCAGAGCTAGTGTTCTTAAATCATGGTGGGAATAGCCTAATGTCACTGAACAACCAACCTTGAAAAAAGCTTTAAAAAAAAAAAAAAAAAGCTTCGCTCAGCCCTTCCCAAACAGAGCACAGTTATTATGCCAAGACCTATACACAGTGTCAGCTATAAAAGAAAAAATATAAAGCAGTCATTAAGAGTATAATTGATTAGTAGCTGCGCCTTATTTCCAAGAGGAAGAGAAGACTGGTATTGAGAAGTGATTTTTAGTCCCTGACAAAAACTCTTTTTTTCCCCCACATCTGATTCATACATGGGTATGATTTTAACTATGATTACTTTTCTTTTAATACTTTGACATGATTTTAACCACTAGATTTAGGCATAAAGATTCTCCTTTGTTAAACACTGTCGCAACAGATAGTGACAAGATATTTCTGCAGGTAAGAGACCTTGTTCAGAAAACAGTTTTTTCTCAGACTGTAACTAAGCAACTGAGTTTAGCTGCATATTTACATTTTTAAGAAATGTGTTGATATCATCAACTGTGTTCCAAACACAGGCATTGACTTTTTCCTTTTCCTGGATTTTATTCTCTCTTATCTGAGCAATGGCATTTCAAAAGGAAAATTTCTTAACTCCCCCTTAAACGGATTTTCCATGCACAGCTAGTAACATTTTGTTCTGAGGCTTCAATTCCAGGAATAGGTAGTAAATATACATGCTTTGGGCAACTATTCCATTTGTTAATGCTTTTTGCAGGGTACAATTGTACCATTTGCGAAAGGACTTTTCTCATCAAGGATTCTTTTCTATACAAAGAAAAAGACAACATTTTATGCTACTATTTCTCCTGGGGATTAATAGAGTCCCCTTCAAGGAAGAAACATTTGACCTGTGCATACTGCATTTACCTCTTAGCTTTTCTGTCTACTTTAGCTTCCTGAAAGACGCTACTTGTACTCGCCATACTTTCTGGCTTGTCCCTGGTTTGCGTCTGGGTCTTCGGTGCTTTTAGCATCTGGAACGTCGTCTTTGCACTTAACTCTACTTTCATTTCAGAAATAATATTTAACAAGTTCTTCTTTGTATTTCCTTGTGTTTTCTTCTTCTGATTTTCTGAAGCCTTCTCAGCATTACTGTCTGTAGAAGTGGCACATTCATCTTCCTTGTTGTAGAACACAGCGCTAGTGCTAAAGCACTTGTGTGTTTTACTAGACAAGACAGGGAGGGAAAAGGTATAAGTTACAAAGAACTGCTTTGTTAGTCATAACTGACTGGGCCTAATTTTCCACAGAGTGAACTGGGTAACTTAAATGTACAATTTTTACTCTGAAGGCAGATCTAAAACTATTTACTCATTATGCTTTCTGCATTATAGTGTAAACAGGTTTCTTTTCTCCATGAATGAACTGACTCAAAAGGCAGCAAGTAACTCTCTGCGTTAAACAGTATGCGGAGATTTGTAATCCCCACATTTTCACCACAACAGGTTGATAATTACGCCAAACCGTGGGCTTCCTTTTGGGCTGAGGTGTGCACTGTGACCTTGTAATAGTCATGTAACCTTGTGCCTTTGCTAACCCTAATGGAAAACCAGATTACCTAACATATCTTAGTGGTTGGTTTTTTGGTAAGGTCCTGAGGTTAACACATTAGAACTCTAGGAAAACACACGATAACTACAACACCACACTCATTTCCAGTAGAATATTTTTCACACTTAACACATTTCAGTCTCAGAATTTTGATATATTAAGCAAAGTAGCCACAGCAACTTCACCCGAGTAGGGAGGGAAATAAACTTCTAGGATGGAGGTTGGCACAACTGATTAAGAGAGCTTTAAACTAGGAATTTAGGGGAGATGCCCGGGTAATCTCCGCACCTGATTTTAACATTGAAAGGAAAATGAAGAAAGGATACAGCAGTGGGTAGGAGAATGGATATTGAGAGGAAGGGTAGTGTAGATACCAGTCTAATAGGCAATACTGGCAGCAAAATGACTATGACAAATCGGATAAGGAATGTGAGTGAAGCCAAACAGCAAAAATTAAGATGTTTGTACACCAGCAGGTAACAAAATGGAGAAACTAGAACTACTGGCACAGCAAGAAGTAAAACCAGATATTATATGGATAACAAACATGGTGGAATAGTAGTCAGGACTGGAGTACAGGTATTGAAGGGTGTGCGCTGTTTGGGAAAGACAGAAATAAAGGCCAAAGTGATGGAGTAGCATTGTATATCAATGATGAGGTAGATTGTAAAGAAATTAGAAGTGATGCAATTGATAAGAGAGTCTGTCTGGACAAAATCACATTGGGATTTCACCTGGGAGAGTGCTTGGGGTGTGCTACAGACCACTGGTATCCCATTTGAATATGGATAGAGACCTCTAATTTTTTAATGAAATAAATACTACTGGGAATCTTGTGATCTGACAAAGATCCTAGTCACAGATCTATTTTTGGTTTATCCTTCCATTTAGTTCAAACCCTATTAACTCATGGTCGCTTGAACCAATGTTGTCTGCTAAAACCAGTTCTTCTATGAGGTCCTCACTATTCACCAATATCAAATCAAAAATGGCATCCCCTCTTATTGGTTCAGCGACTATTTGGCGAAGAAATCCATCAGCTATCACATCCAGAAAATCTGGACCCCATTATTACTAGCACTTGTCCTCCAGTCTGTATCTGGGAAGTTAAAATCTCCCATAATCACACAATTGAATAATGTGAACAGTTCTGGTGTCCACATTTTAAAAACAATACTGAAAAATTAGAAAGCGTGAAGAAAAGAGCCACAAAAGTGCTTCAAGGAACCTACAGTGAGAGACAGACGGACTCAATTTGTTTAGCTTATTACCAAGAAGACTAAGTGACTTGATTACTGTGTTTAAACACCTTCATAGGGAGAAAATACAGGGCTCAAAAGAGTTAAAAAGGCATATCAAGAACCAATGGCAGGAAGCTGAAGTCAGACAGACTCGAATTAGAAAAAAAACACAATTTTTAAAAAGTGGAGGATGAGTAACCACTAGAACAGTGGTTCCCAACCTGTGGCCCAGGGGTCTTTCAGAATGGCCCCTCGCTCCCCTCCTGCTGGCTGCAGAAAGGAGCTGCTGCGTAAATACAGCCAGTACCAAGGATCACAGCAAAGCACACCACCTTTGTCCATAGGCACTGGAGTTCCTGCTGGAGCCAAGGAAGGGGAGTACTGATCTCCCATCCCCCTGGCTGCAGAAGGGAGCCACTGCCTAGGGACCCAGGTGGAGCTTGTGGGGCTACAAGAGCATGTAGTCTCCCTGCTGCAGCCAGGGGGATGGGAGATCTGTCTGCAGTGGGGGGTAGGGGCCTGCTGGCAGAGACTGGTGGCCCTTCATGGCTGTAAAAATTATATCTGTCTCTCTCAAGCCAAAAAGGTTGGGAACCACTGCCCTTGAACAAACTACCAAGGAAAGTGATTGATTCCATCGCTGCGTGTCGCCAAGCTAAGACTGGGTGTCTTGCTAGGAGAGCTCCTTTAGCCAAACACAAGTTATGCTTCAACCACACACCAACTATTGAGCTCAATTCAGAGCTAACTAGGTGAAATTTAAGGGCTTGTGATATACAGGCTATCAGACTAGATGATCCAAGGGTCCCTTCTAGACTTAAACTGTATGAACTTATCAACTTGGAATCCAGCTCTGAAAATGAGTCAAAAGTAATTTCAGAAAATACCCCTGCCCCAGAGTCCCACCACCTCCACCTTGTTGTTTTTACAATCCCTTTTATACCCCCCCCACCCTCGGTGTTGCTCCGGGAACCAGCCGTACAAAGCCCCTACTGGCGCCATCAGCTCCACCCACCGAAGCCACCGGCGCAGACATGCCAGGCCGCACGGCTCTAAGGGCACGGGGCGGCCCAAACACAGCGCACCGACCGCGCCGAGGAAATCGGGGGGGGGATCCCCACGGCGCTGCCACACGGGGCAAGGAAATTCTCCAGGGGGACTCGTTCAAAGCAGCGGGCCCGGCTCGCCGGCACAGCGGGTCTCTGCACCACGGGCCGCCGGCACGGGCAAGTCCCCCCAAGACACGCACCCTCCCCAAGGGCGCGGCCCGGCCCACGGGGTCCCCGTCCCAGCCGGGTGTGAACCACGTCCGCCAGCACCGAGCGGATCCGGCCCGGCCCGGCCCCGCGCGGCTCTGGCCCCCTGCGGGCGCTGGCGTCAAGGCTGGGAAAAGCGGCGGGCGCGGCAGGGCCGGGGAGACCCGGGCGCCTCGGGAGGGAGGCAGCCACCGCACCCCGGGCAGGGCAGCGCGGGGAGCTCCGCGAGTGCGACCCCCGGGCGCCGTCCTGCGCCTCACCTGCCAGATCCCGGCCCCGGCCCGCCGGCCGCCCGCTCGTCGGCGCCGCGGGGCTCGGAGAGGAGCCGAGGGCGGAGGCGGCAGCGGCAAGCGCCGCGTGCCCGGGGCCCTAAGGCGGAGACGCGGCTCCACATCTCCGCAGTGCGGGCAGCCCACAGCGTCCTTCCTGTGTGCGTCCGCGCCCCTAACCGCCCCCCCGCCTGGCATCGGGCCGTTCCTCACCCTTCCGGCTGGAAACAGTAGCCAAGAACAATGGTTCCGAGCGGCCCTTCCTTATCAAAGCCTGAGCTCAGCTGGTGCCAGCAAGACCAGCGCCCGCAGGGTGAAAGGGAGGGACGGGCCTAGAGGTGCGTGTATTTAAATAAGAGCCCTGAGCTCTGGGGGAGTTGTTGGCCAGAAGAGGCTTCCCCAATATTCGCACTTGAGAGAGGGTGGCTGATTCCGTGCCCAGAGGCTTGGGCCTTAGGAGAGCTGGGTTCAATTGCTGGCATCACCCCAGGTTTCCTGTTTGACCTTGGGCATCCAACTGCCTTCATAGCAAACTGGTGCCGGCACAAGTGCCGGCAACCTGCCAGCGACACACAGTTCTACCTGGTCGCACCAACCTCAAGAGATCAAAAATCATGACTATTTGGGGGGGGGTTGATAAAGATGATATTTTGCGGATTGTTTTAATTTTTGAACTTCTCCTGCCCACAGCCCATCTCACCCACTGCATGTGAGAGAGAAAAAATTACTGTTGCTCACTCTCCAAATGTATTGGGTAACTGTGATTTTGGCTCACACAACTGCCCCTCCACTGCCCAACAGTTATTTCTACCCTCTCTTCTCTCCCAACCAGTCCTATCCTCCAATCCCTGCATCAGTTCTTCTTCTACGCCAATCCCTGCATCTGTCACATCAGTCCAGCCACAGTGCAGGCTTCTTAGCTGTGCTCCTGGATTCCTCACTGATGGTAAGCAATCACAGAGCTGTATCCGTGAGGAATGCTTTCTACCATCTCCATACCACGAAGCGTTATTTCAGTGAAGACATAGCCGGGCAGATAAATGTCACCCAGGGTGAAGGAGTCTGTGGTTTGCAGGCACGTGGAGGAATTGGCAGGACACTGTAGTGAGCTGTAGTTGTAATGTGCTGCAGTAGTGATAAAGCACCACTGAGTGGCAGACACTTGGACAGAAGCCTCAGCTCTGGGCGGGGAAGGATGGTAATAACCAAAGGGGAAGAAATGTACAAAGGGCGAAGAGTAGAACAAGAACAGATAATCTAATCAGCAGTCTCTGTACAGCAATCTGAAGTTATCATGAGCATGCCACCACTGGGGGAGGGACACATGTAGCCAAAAGATCCTATTCAATAAACAATATTGTTAGACACATAACCAAGAGATTTAAAATGGGATTTTCAGGTGGCTACTCTAGGCACGGATGGGTCGCAGTAAAGAGACCATACCTTGGAAAACTGTGACCTATCTGTGCCTAGGATAGCCACCTGAAAATGCCAAGGGCAGGGCAGGCTGTAAAAGGAGAGCAGATTCTCCCAGCACTGGTGGGTGACACTCAAGTCAGACTTTCCAACCAGCCACAAACAGTGCTTCTGATTCCCCACTCTGGTTATCAAGAAGCCAAAATAAAAATACGCACAGCCTCCTTTTACTGCATTCCAGTCTCTGGCTCCCAATCACCACTAAGTCCAGTAAAGAGAGCAGTTATTTAAACTCTATGCTCTTTACCAGAAAGGTTTCTCCTGACCCCAAATGTTCAGCCACAGTACCAGATCAATATAAGTTTGGATCTTACCCAAAATACCACGCTGCCAGCCAATCCTTTAGTAACTAAAGCTAAAGGTTTATTAAAGAAAGAAACTATAAGAGAAGTATTAAAGGATTAAAGCAATCAGATATATACAAATGATTTGAAAGTCCATATAGATCAGGTTTCTAGAAGAACTGTGGAGTTTGCAGGCTTGTATAATCCCTCTGGTGTACATCCAGTACCTGGATAGGTCTCCGTCCTTTGTTTCACAGCTTCAATTCAGTTCAGTTTGTTGTAACAGGGTAAAAATATGTTTGTAAAATCAGTGCCCCAAGTCCATCTTGAGAAAAGCTATAAATCCATGTGTGGGGGACTCAGAGACAGCAAAAAAGAAAAAAGACCTTGACCTACAAGTAAACCCATGATAACAGGAGCTGATACATGTAGCAGTTCCAGACCCAGACATGGGAATTTTGCAGTCGCTGCAAAATTAGCTTTGCAAGTCAGCAGTAAAGTTTTGAGGAGGGGGCTGCTGATTAAGATGCTAAAGGAAGGGTCTATCATTGGCTTAGCAGATGCATTGGCTGAGGTAGAGATATAAAAGGGGTTGTCAGACCGAGGCTTTTCGGGGAGCCACGAATCAAGAAGGGAGTGCACCAGAATAGCATTGCGCAAAGGGTCGGATCAACCGTTTCGCCTCTCTCCAGCTCGTCACTCAAAATAATCGGGTAGGGTGTCAGAGCTGATAACCCGTGGGGCTTTGTCCTGCAGATGATAATCTGTGTGAATACGATAGAGGTTCCACCTGGATGAAAATATAGCATAAAAGTAAGGGGAACCTGATCATGGTATGTTTGTTTTTTTTGCTGCAGCTGAGTTCGTTCATATATGTGGTGAGTAGTGAGTGCGAATGTAAAACCAGTAATAATTCTACTTGCATTCCAGGGGTAATTGTTGCTGTAACTCTTGGGGTAACTGTTTTGTGTACTTGTGTTATTGTAATCAGTTGTTTTTTAAGTTTTATTTGTGTATTAAGAATTTATAAAAGAATAAGAGAAGATAATTTGTGGTAAGGTAAAATCTCCCAATAAATAATGGATTTAGCTTGGATATAGAATGTGTGTTATTGTATAAATTAATGATAGATTTATAAACCATTGACCAGGTCTTGGACTAAGACAGGTTCCAGCTGCCCTCATCCGCCCACAAGTTGGTCGGGTGAATAGCAAAGGGGGCCTGTCTGAACCTAGTGACCCAACGAGCAAGCAGAGTGTGTGGACCGAAAGGTCAATTCCTTCTCCCTCCAACCATGAGCTCCTGCAGTTCCGTTGCTCAGTAGAGCTACAACAGCAGGGGACTAACACCCTATGTGTGTCTATACCTTTCCACCCCCCTCCCGCTAAATAAGCGTTCCGTTATCGGATTCATTCACCTCGTCAGTATTACAAGCTGAAATTGAAACGGTGCGGATTCCTCAATAAGTCAAACCTAATTTGTATAAATGTGTGCTTGCAAGTGTGTGTTTTAAGAATTAATCCCTTTAGAAAACCCACTGTTTTAAGCAAGGAATAGAAAGTCCCATTTCAAGTTGTAAAACTGACACAGAGTCATAAATTAGTGAAAGTAGATAAGATCAAAAAAACCCTCACACTTTTTCCCTCCCTCCTCCAAGCTCCCCGCCTGTCTAAGGCACGGAAAATAGACGAACTAAAAAGTTTTTTAACCCTTTGTCACCTCACAGTTGTAGATGAGCTGATCCAGAGGTAGGCTGGAGACTAAAGACTGAAAGACAAAATTGATGTCGGGCAGCTGCCTTTTATGTCTTTTGGTCATTGCCATGCTGCTTATGGAATTTTACAGGGATAAGATGGAGTCCAGAGGGTCACATGAGTAAGTCCTGGTGACTCATCAGGTATATCTCTGGCTTCTGCCCCTGGGCCCCCTGTACCTGTGAATTTCTTAATGGACCATTTAGCAAACTAGTGCTGCAGCCATCCTGTCTGGGGTGTCTCCCAGACACAGCCCAATTTGAAATACAGATATATCAAATATATCCATAACTTCCATTACACACATAACACAGGGGCATAAACATTACCATCTTACTTAGCACATTATAGCCTTTCTAACCGTACCTGATATGGCATATCTCACATGAATGACTATGATTGTGACATATTGATGTTAAATAATATAATAAATGCCCCCCCCCAAACCAGCCAGCTTGGCAATACCATCCTTCCATTCCAGGCTCCCAAAGCAAAGGTGGAAGTGGTCCTATTAAATCAATTTAAAGATTCTGCATTGGGCCTGTAGGTCTAGGCAGGTTTCGCATTGCAACCTTAAGCTTTTTCCCTTCATTACACCTAGCACATATAAGGCACCGTCTGCAGTAGTCATGCACGTCAGCTGACATTTTAGGCCACCACCATTTTCCTTTCATGTGAAGTAGCATATTGTTTTTATCCTGGGTGAGTTGGCAGAAGGTAAAGTTCACAAAGGTGAGCCACAATTGCACTGGGGGCCACAAATGATTGGTCTTTAGTAACCCAGGTATTGGTGCTGTCAATTTTGCATGCATTCTTGATCCATGTCCATTTTTCTTTCTCAAAGCATTGTTCCTGTATTTCAGATAAAATAATTTGTTTTAGGTCAGGGGTTTGGGTAGCTACCACCGTAAAAGCCCTTTGAGATTTTACTGCAGCCTCTTTAGCGGCCTTATCTGCAGCTGTATTTGCTTAGGAGAAGGGGTCATTGTTTTTGGTATGTGCCTTGATTTTTACTACTGCAGTTTAGATGGTTTTTGGATTGCTTCTAGTCAATTTTTGATATACTCCCCATTTTTTAGCAGGGTACGAACAAGGTGAGTATCCCAGCTGTCTATGAAGCCAGGTAGTCGTGCACAACACCAAAGGCATAGCGACTATCAGTATAGACAGTAACGGTATAGCCCTCAGCTAATAGACAGGCGTGAGTGAGGGCTACCAATTCAGCAACCTGGGCGGAGCAGGAGGGGGGTAAAGAGGGTGAAAGAAGACATGACCATGAGAGGTCACACATGGCTCAGCCAGTGTAGGGCTGTCCCATAGCATAACATTGAGACCCATCAACAAAAAGGGTAGGTCAGAAGAGGGTAAAGGTTGCTCAAGAACAGAGTATTCAGGGGAAAGGGTGTCCTCTGATAGACGACATGAATGAGGGTCCCCCGAAGTTGGCATTAAGGTAGCAGGATTAAGGAGATTAGAGTGGGTGCTGGTAATGTGAGGGCTAAGAAGTGTGCATTCCCATTTAGACCATCGTGCCAAGGTGACTTTAGAAAAGTGTCTGTTGTCCAAAGTGTTATGAACAGTGTGAGGGACATAACTAGTAAGAGGAGCCCCAGAAACCAGGGGGACTGAAACAGTTACTGCCCAAGAGGCAGCTTTCATGGCTTTTAGGCAGTGATTAAGGGCAAAGGCTACAGGTCCAAGCATGTAGAGTAATAGGCTACAGGGAGATGCCTATCGCCATGGGCCTGTGTGAGCACAGTAGAAACATGATCCTCCTGTACATGCGTCCGGAGTTCAAATGGTAAAGAAGGGCAGGGGAAACCAAGTGCTGGAGTGGAGAGAAGGGCTGTTTTAAGCTCAGCCAAACAGTCATCATGCTCTGGGGTCCAAGGAATGGAGTCAGAGGAGGCAAGGGCACCCTTATGGAGGTCCTTAAGAGGTTATGCTAAGGAAGAAAATGATGGGATATATTGCCTACAGAAATTTAAAAGACCCATGAGCTTTCGCAGTTCCTGCATTGTGTTGGGGCAAGGGGCCGTGGCAATGACAGTCCGAGGATTGGAGGTGAGGGACTTGGAGTCCTGTGAGATATTAAAACCTAGATGTTGGATGGAAAGCAAGGCTACTTGAGCCTTACGAGGACTTTTAATCCTGCACTCGCTAAAACTTGCAGAAGCATCTGGAAACTTACCAGGTGGTCAGAGAGGGTAGGGGAAGCAAGCAGCAGATCGTCAACATATTGAAGACGGTTGGAATTAACAGAAGACAAATTAATCCCAGACAAGGCTTTGGAAAAGGGTGATGGAAAAGGGTGGGACTGTTATGATGACCTTGGGGAAGTTGGGTCCAGGTGAACTGAGATGGGCCAAAGGTAAAAGCAAACTAAGGCGGAGAGTCCGGATGCATGGGCAGGCTCCAGAAGCCATTAGCAATATCTAACACAGTGAAAATGCAATAAGAAGGGTCAGGGCCCGAGAGAGCAACTGAAGGATCGGCAACAATGGCAGCAAGTTTATCAGCAGACCGATTAACCGTATGGTAGTCAACAGTAAGACGCCAAGAGCCATCAGGCCAGATGGGGGAGTTGGTGAGGGAAGAACAGGACTAATATGCCCCGCTGGTGTAAGGAATGTATAAATCACCTACCGCATCCCAGGCCTCAGGCTTGAGGGGATATTGTTTGGTAGGTGGAGGAAGTTAACCAGTAACCTGGATGGGAGAACAGAGGTGCTCAGATACCAAACCACAGGATGGCTTGTCCTCGGCTCAGAAAGAGGGAAACCTGGAACAAAGCTCGTGAAAAGGGTTAAAAACGTTCCATATGGCGGGTTCAGGTTTAGCAGGAGCAACAAAGGAGAGTGAACTTTTGTTGCACAAAAGTATTGGATATGTACACAAGAGCTCATCTGTGAATGTAACAGTACTTTTAGCTAGGTTGAAAGTGGCAGAAAGATCAGAAAGGGCGTCCAGGCCCAGTATGGTCTCTTCAGCATTTGGAGAAACATAAAAAGTTTGCACCCAAAAAAAAGAATTAGATTCAACAAGAATTGGGTGACTTTATATGCAGTGATATGCATGCCCCAAAGAGGTGACATGATGTTTGGTGGTACGGAGGGGGAGATCAGTAATAGAGACAGAAGCCCCTGTGTCCACAAGAATTGTGCATGGGTGGCCCCCCCAACCAGGCTTGGAGATATGGTCTAACAAGGTTTTTGTTTGTGTCTTCAGAACTGACAGGCAAGGGGGCCAAAATGGCCTAGTGATTCACTGAATCAAGCAGTCTGACCATTTCTTCTTTACTCAGATTGTTAGAGGGGCTATCAGAGGAACGATTGGGGTGGGATACAGTAGCAGGAGGTGCAGTAGCAGAAAGAACTGGGCGGCTCGGGCAGCCAGAAGCCCAGTGTCTCCACTGTCCCCCCCACAAGTAGAGCATTGGGAGGGGAAGAAGTGCAGAGTGGGTGTGGGTTGCATGGCCAGGGTGGGACAGAGAGATGTTATTACGAGACCCAGAATGGCCACGGCCCTGCCCTTGACCATGACCCTACCCTCTGATTAGGCAGTCCCTCCGCATGTAACCAGAGGCACCGCAGTTGTGGCAGGTCGTTTTATTTCCGATTGTTACTGCAGCAACACGGTGGACTTTACCTTTCTTTTCTTTAGCCTGTCTTGCTTCACATTCAGAAGCCCAAATACAGATTGACTCGTAGTCAGAGCCTGGGTTGACACCTTGGTTGAGGGCTGTCTGTAGATGAGAGTTAAAAACTTCCTTTAACATTTTTAAAAATGCTTGATCCGTTTTCTTCAGCTCTGCAATGCCAGCATTGGCAACATATACATCCTATTTACAGTTCCAATATTGGCAGTTTCATCTTTGCCTTGTACACAGCCAACTATGAGCCCCCAGTTTCCTGCACCATTGCTTTTTGGACCATTTGCTGAAACTCAGTAAACACAGCATTCTTAACCCCTTCTGAGTCAAATTTTACAGGGGCCCAAGTGCCATTACGGTACCCATCTGAAGTAAGCTTAGCCCAAGACAAGCTGGGGCATTTTGCTTTTGTAAGAATGTGTAGATCTCTACAGTGCAAACTATAAGTGGCTACCATCTGGGTGATCTTTTTCCAGAATGTGAGGTTTGGGTCACTGGGTTTAAATCAGGGAGCTCTTTTAACGCATGTCCTTGGTGCTGAGGGGAATGTATTTATAAGTGTCCTGACAGGTTCTGTCACTTCCCTGACCCATCCAGCGTATAGTTACTTGGAGAGGGGCCAGGGGAGCGCTGGCATCAGACTCGGATTATAAGGGGGAGGCCAGCTATGCTGGTCACCCTCAGATCTTGCGAGTTCCCATTTCTGGACTCTTCTGACAAGATCCCCCCAGTTAACTTCATCCGTTTTCATTATTTTAATTTTCAGGATCTGGATCATCTGTCCAGCGCATGGCCGCAGTTATGGAGTGCGCGAAGGAGTTACAAGCTTCTAGCTTCTTTTTCATGGTGTCAATTTCCTTCTTTAAATCATTTACTTGACAGCTTAAGGCATCCTTTTGGGATTTCTCCGAATCAACAGATTTCCAGAGTGCACAATTTTTTTTACTTTCTTTTCATAGACATTGCACAAAATCACAACTCCTCTTTTTAATTGTCCTTTCATCTGACCAGACCACCACAGCAAACTATCCCTCATATTCACATCCTCTTCCATCCGTCCTTAACCATTTCCTTCTGCACTTTTTTATGTTTCCTAATCAGAAAGTCAACAATTTCCCCTCTCTTTGGGGACGTCATTGGAATTCCTTTTAACAACACAGCTAGCTGATTCCTGTGGTATAGCGCCTATGCCCAGTGTCCTACAACACAGTCTCGGTCTTTAGCAGGCTTTGTGCTCAGTGTCCTGTAACACAATCTCTGCCTATCACAGTCTTCATGCTCAGTGTAGCTGTGGTGTGATTTATGCACCCAGCACCATTCTGACCAGAGACAACTTCTGGCAGTGCCCTTTCCCTGCACTCAGTGCAGACTTTACTGTGATTTCTCGCACCAGTCCGCCTGACTGTTTAATCTACAATATTGCTTATTCCTCTCATCTGTGCGCTTATATAGATAGTTTGGACAAAAAAGAGGGGTGGAGGGGGCCTCGGGGAAAGCCCCAACCGAGGTGTGCGCTAGAGGTGGTAAGATAAAATGTACTCACCACTATTCTTGGTCGCAGGGGTTCCCGAGGGTCATCAACCACACCCTGCTCACTGCACCGGGATTGTTAAGCAAAAGGAATTCTTCTCCAGAGAATCCAGCCACACCGATAATACTAAGCAATTTATTTAGCAACGCGTTGGGAAGAGCTCAACAAGCAGCTTCAATTTACAATTATTACAGCAGTTTCTTAAATACATTTCACTCATCAAGGTAGACTAAACTGGTTTAAACTAATAACCAAATACAGTTCTCTGTATCTTGGGGAAGACAACTCCATATATGATGCGGGGGGGGGAGTGGTCTCCACAAATAAGGAAGATATGTTGTGAGGGGCATGAACATGTATTTGTGATGGAGGGTAGGGGCACAGTGAGGAGTATGTGATAACATTCAGGAAGAGTACAAAAAATATCTTGTTCGCTGCTTCTCTGGGTACTGTCTGTGCTTGCAGTCCTTGGTGTGTTCTGCATAGAGGCCTTACCCCAACAATATCAAGAAATGTGGAGAAGGATGATCCAGTTTACATAATGAACTTGGAATTTCAGAAAGCCTTTGCCAAGGCTCTTAAGCAAAGTAAGCAGTCATGGGATAAGAAGGGAGGTCCTCTCATGGATCAGTAACCGGTTAAAATATGGAAACAAAGGATAGGAATAAATGTTCAGTTTTCACAATAGAAAGTGGTAAATATCGAGATCCCCTGAAGATCTGTATTGAGACCTGCACTGTTCAACATATTCATGAATCATCTGGAAAATGGGGTGAACAGTGAGGTGGCAAAGTTTACAGACAATACAAAATTACTCTAGACAGTTAAGTCCAAATCTGACTGCAAAGAGTTATAAAGGGAACTCACAAAGCTGAATGACTGGGCAACAAAAGGGCAGATAAAATAAGTGTTAAGTGGAAAGTAATGCACATTGGAAAATATATTTCCAGCTGTACATACAAAATGATGGGGTCTAAATTAGCTGTTACCACTCAAGAAAGAAATCTTGGCTCAATGTGCAGTGGTAGTTAAAAAAGCTAACAGAATGTTAGGAACGATTACAAAAAGGAGAGATGAGACAGAAACTATCATAATACAACTATATAAATCCATGATATAGCCACACGTTGAATGCTGCTTGCAGATCTGGTTGCCCCATCTCAAAAAATATGTATTAGAATTGGAAAAGGTGCAGAGAAGGGCAACAAAAATTATTAGGGATATGGAAAAACTTCCATATGAGGAGAGATTAAAAAGATTAGAACCATAAGGAGGGATATGATAGAGGTTTATATAATCATGAATGATATGAAAAAAATCAATAGGGAAGTGTTATTTACCCCTTCACATAACACAAGAACCATGGGTTATCTAATGAAATTAATAGGCAGCAGGTTTAAAACCAATTTAAGTACTTCTTCAGCCAGTACATAGTCAACCTATGGAACTCGTTGCCAAGGGATATTGTGAAGGCCAAAAGTATGACTGGGTTAAAAAAAGAATTGCATAAGTTCATGGAGGATAGGGCCATCAATGACCATTAGCCAAGATGGATAAGGATTTAACCGCATGACCTGGATTGCCCCATCATGTCCCTAAATCTCTGACTGCCAGACACTGGGAGTGGATGACAGGGGTAATTTCCCTCTTCTGTTCATTACCTCTGAAGCATTTGGCACTGACCATTGTCAGAAGACAGGATACGGGACTAGATGGCTTATTGGTCTGACCCATTAAGTGGGTATGGCCATTGTTATATTCTTATGCAAGTGTATGGACTGAGCAAAGCATTATACACAATAGTGTAACTTTTTTCTGATCTTTGGTCTAAATCAAGTCTCAGTAAAAACTGTAAAAAGGTAAATTACATATAAAGAAGCCTTTATTTTCTGAATTTTCATGTGGTTTCATCATGCTACTGGAATTAGAGACGTGGATCCAATCCCATAATGTGCAGATTGGCTTCCATGAGGTATTTAAGGGCTCTCAACTCCCAAAGCTTTAATGGAAGTTGAGGTTACTCAACACACTGAAGGGTAAGATCCTTTTCTGGTTAGACAAATGGCATCGATCTCTCAAGAATTTTTTTTAATGTGTTAATTAAACTCATGTGTCCAACCAGCTGTTTCTCATTATTTCCTTCATCCAATTGCACCGTTAAAATGAGTCAGTTTTAAAGACATTTCCTGTCATAAGGAGAGGAGGACACACCAGGGCTGATTTGGTAATAGTTAAATGTACGTTAGTAGGTAACTGTGCCATTATGACATTTGTCTATTTGAATTTCCAAAACACTGTTTTTGTAGACATTAGTAAATATAGGAGCAAAGTGAAAAACTATTAACATCTGGGATTATACCGCTGTATACTTTAAAAACAAACTGCTAGACACTGGCATGTACCAGATAGTTACATTTTTGGTGGAACAGTGCAAAACACAAAGAATATGAAAACAGATGATTGTGAGAAGTCAGAGAAAGATTATCATTTTACACCAGACCCATTAAGGTAGACACTAAACTGGATTAAGTAATTTACTCTCATTCTCATCCCCATTTAAACCAGAAACTGGAAAAACAGGACAATGAACCATCCGGAGTTTCATTATACTGTAGTTAAAATAGCAAGACACTGTTTTAGTTAGAGCAAACATTCTGTTATTTCTGCAACAAAAAAGATATCTGGATTAAAAATGTGAAAGGGATACAAGCATAAACCAATCTAATAAAAAGAGTTAAAAGAAACTTCCCCGATGGGCAGGTTATTCCACAGTTGCCCACTTTGCACCTTCCTCCAGAGCACATGGTAGTTGGTACTGACTACTCTTGGGGACAGGATACTGGGCTAAATGGACCACTGGTCTGATCTAATACAGCACTTCCTATGAGGTGTAGAATTCCAGTAAAACCTACCTACAGTCACACACTCTAAGGCCCGGTCTACACTTACCTTCGGGATTTGGCGGCAGTCGACGGGAGATACGCAAGTGATATAAATCACTTGCGTATCTCCCATCGACTTCGTGGCATCTCCTCTGCATGGCGTCCACACTGCTCTGCGCCAATGGGAACAGCGTTCTCTTCGACGCAACACTACGCCACTTACTGGGGTGGTTTTTCTGTATTTCGCTTGCTGGATAGACTGAGCGGGTCTACACAGACCGCTCAGTCGATCCAGAGCAATCGATCTGACAGTGGCGAATTTGCTGCCGTCAGTGGAGACCCAGCCTAATCCTTTTGAAACATAAATCTTACATCCAAGCTTAAGTGTTATTTGGGTTGAGATTCTGTGCTGCACGTCCTAGAGATGCAACTCAGAAAGTGCAGGCCAGAGTAGGGAGCAAAAAGGTGGCCTCAAGCCACCGTTGTGCCCCCATAAATTAGAGTAGTCCATAGCAGTTCTAATTTACACTAGCAGCCACATTGGCTCCCAAAAGCAGCCCAGAATCCCAAGCCCATAAAGATGATTTAAAGCATCTTCTCTCTTTCTCGGCTTCATATGGCTGTGTCACAGCCCAGAAACTCCAGTCCCCTGTGCTACAGACACCACCACTCCTGCCTCTTGTGCCAGCTCTCGCAAGGGGGCAGTCTACTACATTTCCTTTGGGGGATTTCTCCCCTTACTCCCTGACGCGCAGTTCTGGCTACTGCCACTGTGGCAGAACACAGACTCTGTCCCTTGATTTCTTCTCAAAAACTGCATTTCTCATTTTCACTCACTTCATCCTTTGAGGTTTTGCCCACTGAATCATTAAAAGGGCATTTTAAACAGATACTTCACTGGCTATGAGCAAGCAATATATATTTATTTTAAAGGGTCCCTGAAAAACTATTCAAGTATCTAAGTTGGATAAAATTAAATTAGATTTCTCTGCCTCATGTAAGTGTAGGATTCATTCTACAGCAGGAAATACTCTGGAGTATGACATTAATGAACAGTACTTAACATAGACAAATTCACAAACTATATCATATCATGGGTGCATATTGTATAAATGGAAACTCATGGGCTCAACAGAAACTCTGTGGACTCCATTTAATCCCTCTGGTGTATGACAGTAGAATTTTTCCCTCTCCAAAACCATCCTAGGAGAGAGCTGAAGTGTTTGCAATGCCACCCTTCTGTGCAGAGCTGATCCAGGGAAAGGCAACTTTAAATTACTATAAAGAAGGCATGAAAAGTTTGTATTGTGTTCCAAAAAAGATTGCTCCTTCCTCCCCCTCTCCCTTTTACACAAGAAGTTCAGAGCAATGAGAAAGAGTGTATGGGGGAAAGGATGCTGTTACAAAAAAAATTAAATAAATAAATGCAATTTTGGATTGCATGGGAAGTGATTTTACCGCTCTCCTTGGCACTGGTTAAGCTTCAGCTAGAGCACTGTGTCTAATTTTGGTCACTGCTGTATAGAAAGGATGTTGAGAAACAGGAAAGGATCTAGAGGCAAGCGACAAAAATGATCAAAGGGCTGAAATGAAAGCCACATGAGCAAAAGCAGAAGGAATTGGGTATGTTTAATTTGGAAAAGAGGAGATTAAAGGGGGACATGAGAACAGTCTTCAAATATAATTGAAAGGGTGCCATAAGAAAGATGGAGAAAAAATGTTCTCTCTTGCCATAGAGGGCAGACAAGAGGCAATGGCATCTATTACTCTATGATATTACCCTTTTAAGGGACAGGCTGGAGTCTAAACATGCAGCCTGAGGATGTTCAAGGAGGCCGTGCCCCATCTGGAGTCTGGGCCATCTAAACAGAACAGAAAATGGAGCTCAGAAAAAGAACTTTTTGTAAGGATTCCTGTCCTGAAAACTTATTAAAAAGAGATGGTATTTTTGTTAATATGTGTCAGCTTCTCGTTGCTATGGGACAGTTAGACTGAAATCTATTGCTTTCCACATGGGGAAATTAAGGTGAGGCACAGCTCCAGTGCCGCAAGGGGGGCATGCTGAGAGTGCCCACGCCTTCAGAGCCTGTCTGCCCTGTTTTGACTGGAAGACTCTGTATAGAACTAAAGACCTACCAGGTTCACATCACAGATACCTGCAAAGTGAAACCAGATTAACTGCGTGGGAAAGCACATTTTTATTCAAAATATTTTTGACTTAAAAAATAGTTGGAAAATAAAACTGTCTCTGTTAAAGATTGAACATTTCAATTAAGAGCTAAAGCTTCCAGTCCACTTCTCTGGATCCTTCCAATGAACACAAAGTTGATATTTTTCAAGTTAAAAAAAAATACAACCCCACACCTTTTTAATTGTCTAAACCTTTGGTGCCTTCACACATTATAAAGAAGCAAAAGAGGGTATAAGTTCCACGTTTTTTAAAGCTTCCAGGTCATCTTTAACATGCATTATAATTTGCATCTCAGAGAGTAGAATGCAAATAACGTCAATAGCTACACAGTGGCAACACTGACGTTGCAGTATTGCACTACACAAATATATTAACTCACAGCAAACAATTTACTATTATGTTTCAAGGGCAGTATATTTGATTTCTAAATCTTTTGTACATGGTCCAAGTAGCCAAAGAGCACACCTTGTGAGCTACATAAAGAATGTGACCTCTGCACAGTATCATGTTGTATATCCTGCAATAATCAAGGCAGTGTGTTAACGTTTGACACAAGAAAGATACATGCTGACTGCAGACAGCCTGTAGTTTAATTCTAAATCACAAGCTTCATTTGTATCAGAGGTTATATAATTTTTAATCAATTAATTTTTCCAGCAGTACCATCATCCTACAGCAATTCAGAGGGAAGCAATCCAAAATAGTTTCTGACTGAAAAGTAACTCCTATTTTGGAACAATAATTAGCTCACTGGAACTAAACTTTAACATTGTCTCAGCTAAATATTCTGTTTAAGGAATTAAAAAATCACTTAATAGTGTTATCAAAGCCTAAAATAGAATAACACTGAAGGATAAATAAATGTTTACTTTTCTTCCTGGCATTTATGACCCTTAGTTATTGTTACACTTCACTCAGCTTGGGCAATGAAATTAGCATTGGTCAATTTTACTTTTTGGACAAGACTGTGGTCTTAAGCTACCACATATGGGTATGTGTATGCACGCATGAATGCATTCATACACATGGGCAGGCTAGTAGGGGCTGTTGGCATGTGGCATTTCCCAGAAGCATTGACCTGTTCAGGCACAATGCCTCAAGAGGTACTCTGGAAGTGCAAGCCTGTGAAGCTGCTACTCTTCCACCTTTCTGCCAGCGATAGGATGCCAACATGAGGTGTTCACTCTGAAGCCTAATTGTGTCAGTATAAACATCAATCTTGTTAATTATGTCACTTCTAATTAAAAGAAAGACAATCTCATTATGAATTTTTGCAAAATCTATTGAGAGAGACATCTGAGTTTGAGATCTCATTGTAATGTCAACAGTGGGTGCAATTTAGGTTATAGATAGAACTAGAGTTGCAGGCAGAGCTTGGGAAACTTAATACCTCTTGCTTTTTTTTCCTAATCTGACATTTGGTTATACAACGCAAAGTCTAATAAACAATTGAAAGAAAAGCACTTGATTTTATTCAACACCTTTGCCACTATAACTGAGGCATAGGAGAGTTCCTAATCCACATAATTTGATAATTTAAAGGTGACTTTAACTAAAACAGGGAAAACAAGAATTAAAATTCTTGATTTAAAAACACAGAAAAAATAATTTTTGTTTGACAAAAACCTTTCAGCCTTCTTTATGCTTCATATCAATGCAAAAATGGGCATAAACTACTTTTTCCTCTCCTATGTTGTCTTGAGTGTCACAGAGGACAATATGTTAAATATCATTAACCCTTACAAAGATAGCAAGAGTGTGATTTTAAACTCCATCTTGCAATTGGATCTGTGCAGCTGGCTTTCTGCACATAGCCCCACTGACTTCAATGGGTCTTCCTATACGTATAATTGCAGGATCAGGCCATTAAAGTTCTGTTTTGAACCATTTGTAAATACATATTGTATTTTATTGTCACAGGGTACATAACTCACTAAACGCCTCTCTGAAGTAAAACTACATCTCACTGATATTTGGATTCCAGTTTATAAATTTTAGTTTAATTCTGCTCAGTGAGTTTAATGGTAACCTACAAATCATTGTTTGAACAAATAAGGTTATATAGGATTATAAGGTAATTGTCCTAAATAGTAACAGATTCATTTTCTCTCTCTGCCTTGCTATTTGGGACATTCAGCATATAAATCACTTGTTACTTCACTTATCAGAAAAGACGTGCAGATTGCCTTTAAACCATTCTGATTTCTGCACTAGTGCATGTAAAAAGCTTCTTTTCATATTTTAAGGCAAATGCTTTAAATGGAGATTGAATCTGGGATCTTGGTTTTGGACAAACATCCCTGAATTTTAGGAAAATTCAAATCCTAAACCAGACTGTGTGTTTTAACCCGTGCTTTCAACCGGGCTCACAATAACTGAAGATTCCTTAGCAAGCAAGTGGACTCCGTGCAGGGAACAATTTCCAGTTTTGATAAAAACAGGTCTAGGCTTCTTGCCAGGTGGCATCAGGAAGATCCTGGCTGTTGCAGTGTTCACAAGTCTACCTCTGTCACAAGTCACTGCTCTGAGAAAAAGACCATTGCTCTAGTCCTCCACTTGGATCAATGCAAGCAGACGCTTGCACTTATGCAGCGCTCCACTGACTTTTGGCTCTGGGTATCCAGCCTGTTTTGTACACCTCTGAGATTCTCCCATTATTTCCATGATGCTATAGTGCTCCTAAAAGTGGGATGGTGATATCAAGGCCAGTGCCCTTTTAACAGAATAAAAAACACCCCAGCACCCCTACTCTCCTTCCTCCCACATCCATCACACACCCCATCCCCCCACTATACATCCCCCTGCCTTCTCCCAAGGCTGACAACCCTCAGGATACATCCAGCCCCCTTTCCTCATCACATAGCCCCCCTGCCTTCATCCCAGCAGTGCTCACACCTGCCCTCCCCCAGCTGTTGCCAACCCCAACAGCCCCCTGCTCCCTCCACGGTGCCCCACCCATCCCCCAACAACCCACCGCTCACCCCAGTGCCCCACCCATCCCCTGAAAACCTACTCCTCTCCCCCACGGTGCCCCCTCCAGCCCCGCCCCCAACAATCCCCGCCGCTATCTGTCGTCGCCGCCGCGGGGCGCTAGGGGGCGCTGCGGCGCCCCCCGGCTGGGTCCCTGCGGCAGGGGGCGGGCTCTGACTAGCTCCGCTCCCCTGGCTCGGCGGGGGACGGGTCTGCGGCACCCTGCGCCTGGCACGGCCGCCCCTCCCCCCGCCGGGCTATATAGCTGCGGAGAGGCGGTTGTGGCGGCGGCCAGGATAGAGCGCAGGGTGAGCAGCGGGAGCACGCGCGCGTGTGTGGCAGCCGGCGCCTTCTGCGCATGCGCACACGCTTCAGCCTTGGTGTGGGCCCGGCCACGGGGACTCCCCGATCCGGGCGGCCGCGTGGCTACGCCCGGCTGCGGCTGCGGGCCGGCCGGCTCCCGGCTGCGCTCGGGGCGCTGCGTGGCCCCCGCAGGGCTCAGGCCGGGAGCGGGAGGCGCCGGGTCGGGCTGGCTGCGCGCTCCGGGCCGCGGAGACGCGTGGAGCGCGGGGCGCTGTGCAGCGCAGCGGGCGGAGGCGTTCCTGGGCGCGGGTGGGCTCGGCCGTTGGCGAGCGGTCCGCGGCGCCGCGCGTGTCTCGTGCGGCTCGGGCCCGGGCCGTGCGCGCGAGGCGCTGGCGGGGTTTGGGTGCCGGGCTGATGCCCTGGGCTGCGGGGGTCTCAGAACCGGGCCGCTGCGGGCGAGGGCACCTCCCCGGGCTGCGCTCCCGCCCTGCGCCTTCGGCAGCCTTGGCTTAGCGATAACTGTCCCTGGGCGGGGCTGGCCATGGGCGGCGGAGAGGGGACACGGCCGCCGCCAGGAGCCTGTGTCAGCGGTTGGACGCGTCCTTGGCAAGGCCGTGGTCTGTACCGGGCTGCCTTGCTCCCTAGTCACTGCTGGCTGTTTCTGAGGGCTGCTCCGCACCAGAAAATTAGGCTGGCCCCGCTGTGTCCCTGGGGTGTGAAAAATTCCCGCCCCTGAGCGAAGTTGTTCAGCTGCCCTCCATCCCCTCCTAAACCGTGCTGGGTTGAGGGCAGAATTCTTCCGTTGACTTAGCTACCACCTCTTGGAGAGATGGATGAACTGCTGTGTTGGGAGCCCTACCCACCTTGAAGTGGTGCCACTGTGCCAGGGCCGCTTTTGAAATGTAGACCTAGTTTAACGTTCTTCTGCGGCCTCTTGAGACCCTGAGCTCCGAAGGTAGTTTTCTCCCTCCCTCTTAGTTATATGATGTACCTGTGTTGAGTTTTTTTAAACTAACAAGTAGTGCAGGAAAGTTTATGACAGTCTGTGGAAGCTAATGTCGCCTAGCTTAATTGAAACAGCCTCATGCTTATGCTTTGGTTCTTTTCAAAGCCTGCATTCTAACCATGAAAACACCCTTCACCCCTATACGAACTTGGGTAAGAGCCCCAGCTGGGAAATTACACTTTTATGGCCTTTGGATTCAAAACCTATTTTGGTCATTGGCCTGCTGTGACCTTGGGCAAGTCAAAAGTCATGTCCTGCATTTATGCTCTCCAAAGTGGGGCATTAGTACTTATTTTGAAGGGGTGTCTTTTATGGTTTGATCACTTAGTATTTAGGGACTCCTTTGAGATCTTTGGATACAAGACACTCAGTTCTAGGTAACAGAACTGTTAAACGTCAATTTCCTGAAAATCTGTTACATGACTCCTAGATTGCCTTGGATTTGCAGTATGAATGAGTAATGGCTGTTTTAACAATCTTTAGATGATTTTTAGGGCATCGGTCATTTATTACTGCAAAGTCAGAGAAATTTACAAGATTATAAATGGTATCAATAAATGGTGGTTTAGGTTTAATTAGATAATCTTAAATCTGTGCTATGGCTGTGTACTTGCATTGATCAGTGTCTTTTCTTTGGCCTTGTCTACACTAGCGCTTATGCTGGCAAAATCTTTGTCACCCAGTGGTGTGAAAAAACACCCCACTGAGAAACATGTGCTTATGCCAGCAATATTTATGTTGAACCATGTTGTCAGTGGGAGAGCTATAATAAAACCACCTAAACAAGTGACAGTGGTATGTTGGCAGGAGAGGTCTCCTGCTGATAGGTCCTGTCTACACTAACACTTATGCCAGCAAAACGTATGTCACTCAGCAGGGTGTTTTTTTCACACCCCTGAGTAACAAGTTTTGCCAACATAAGCACTAGTGTAGACAAACCCTTTGAAAAATGCTTCCTTGTTTTACCCTCACTTGCCCAGTTTGTGATGAACCGCATCAGCAGGATGGAATGGAAATGTGTATATATTCAATTTGTTGCTTGATATGGTTTCCTAAACATTAGTGTAATATAATAATGCAAGTTCCACTGCATGAGAGACTCACTAGTTCATAGTGATTCCCTTCATTTAGAGACATTTTTTTGTCTTTGACTTTTTCCTTTTGTTCTTCTCCTAGATCAAAGGGGCCAAATTACAAAGTGCTGTGTGGACAGTAATGATATTAAGTGTAGCCTAATTAGTGTAACAATCTTAGAGCCTTTTAATCTTGAAATAGCAGTGTTTAAAGTTAACTGTTATTGGGAATAAATGTCTTCCAAATCTTTAACATAATTCAGAAATACAGTGTGTACTATTACTTGCTGATTTTTTTTATCCCATTCTATTCAGATAATGCAAGCCAGAACTTTCTAAAATGGAAAATAATCTGCACTTTCATAAGTGTAAATAATTATTTGGCACACTACTTGTCAGCTGTCAAAATGATAAACCAGCATCTGGGAACAGATATTTCAAAATGTTTCTTGTAAACCCATGTCTGTCCATCACAGAGCTTTAGAAAGCAGACTGTACAACTGTTCTTATAACTCCCATGTCAAAATCTCCCCCTCACATGCACAGTGTGAGTTGCTTTCCCCCCCTCCTTTCTTTATCAGCTATCCCCAAAACACTTTGGATGAAAAATGTGTACAGTACATAGTAGACGTGTTTTAATTCTGTAGATCTCCCCTTTACTTGAAAAATTTAAAAATTAACGTGAGAGAGTAAGTACCTTGCTCTCATTTCTAAAGAAGTACCATCCTAAAAATCTTGCAGGTGTACCATCCATGGATGTAGATCTTTGAATTTCTAACTAGCTTAAGTCCTTAATATTTAGTTGTCTAACTTGGTTCTGTTGATCAAAATGAATCCCTTTTTGCCCCACGAAAATAGCCTTTGCACTGATCTGCAGATTTGTTTTAATGAGTGGTGTTTTATTTGAAAACTTTGCAATTGTAGGGTATTGTGCCAACCACTTTGTTGAGAGAGACAACCAAATTAAATCCAGATTTAATTTATAGGATACTGCTGAATGTAGGACTTCCATTAAAAAGATTTGTATTGGGAGCACAAGACAACCAAATCTTTCTAGCTTTTTCTTATGTATTCTTGAGGTCCTTCGATGTGATACTGGTATTTATCTTAGGTATTTACATGGCCTCCACTCTAGCACCTGAGCTCCTCATGATCTATAGTGCAGTTATCCTAATGTACTCCTCTGAAGTAGGAAGGTACTATTCTTCCCATTTGTCAAATGGGGAACTGAGGCACAGAACTTGTCCACAGTCAGAGGACATCTGTGGCAGAGCAGAGAATTGAACCTGGGTTTACAAGTGCCAGGCTAGGGTCCTAACCACTGGCCTATCCTGTCTCTGACATAGAGCTCTTTATTTAAGAGAAGATGAATTGAAAGAATATATGTGCATAATGTGTGGTCTGCAGAAAATAATTTAGCTGCAATACGCAGCCTAACAGTAGTTTTAATGCATCTTTTTCCTCTTCCACTTTAGGCATACATATTACGACACCTTGCACGTCCTTGGAGATTTTTATTCCATAGTAACCAGTAAGCAAGTGTGAAACATGAAGACAAATCCTGCAATTCAAGCTGCCATCGACCTCACAGCAGGTGCAGCAGGTAATACCAGAGAGAACTCTTTTAAAAGATTCTGAGAATCTGATATTTTAACAACACAAACTTGTTTAAGTCTCCTCGCAAGTGCAGAGACGGTGATCTGACTGCTAATGATTGCTGCTTGCTAAATGGTGATATTTGTCCTATTGGTACTGATAACTGAAAACCAGTACAAAAGATACATCTCCGCATTTGAAGACAGATGTTGAGGTTAAGGAGGGAACTAATGGACCTAGCCTTGTGTTCCAAACATCTGATAGGTTAATAGCAGTCCACTGAAACCAGTGCCAAGTAGTAAATATGTAACCTCTTTCAGACTAATAATTTTCTAAGAGTAGGTTTGAATACGTCTACTGTGTATTTTCATGCTCACATGAGTTTCAAAATGTCAGTCACAAGCACAGTTTTGCAATAAAGGCAAACATCATGTGCAAGCAAAGTGGTCGAGATAATGCATCAGTTCTAGAAATTCTCTAATTGAAAGGGGCAGAAAGCTATCTAAAGGGTTATCTCTTTAATCAACATTCAGAAAGTCTCTTTGGAAGATGAGGAATCTTGATGGTATTGTGAATAATGAATGTAACATAGGGTCAGCAGTTCACTTCAGTTGTTCCTCAACTTAGCCACACATGAAAATATCAGTTTTTCATAACACCTAAAATGTGGTTGGTTGAGGATGACACATAGGGAGAAATAAATTAACTTTCAACTGTGTTATGCAAAGAGGATGGAAATTGCATACCTGTGCACAGTGCCTAACACTGCTGCTCTACTGATAAATTCAATACATTAGCCATCAGTCACATCTCTTGATTATTATAATGCAGCTAATTCAAGGTGTCTACACAGCAAAGAAAAACTCACAGTTGGCCTGGGCCAGCTGTCCCAGGCTCATGGGGCTTTGGCTGAAGGGCTGTTTCATTGCTGTGTAAGTTTCCAGGCTCTAGGGCCCTGTGACATAGGAGGGTCCCAGAGCTCAGGCTCCAGCCTGAGCCCAGAAGTCTACACAGCAGTGAAACAGCCCGAGTTGGCTGGCATGGGCCAACCACAGGTGTCTAGTTGCTGTGTGGACATACCCTAGTCAGTCTTCTTGGAAGGTTCCCTGTCTGAGCCATGGATCCAGCAGTGTTAGCCAGGAAGCAAATGTTACAAGACACCTATGATCCAAGGTCCAAATCCAGAGGTCAGTATGACAGGTGGTGGCATGTGGGAGGCATCTGGGGGTGCAGCTACCATTATCCAGAGGGAACACTTCTAAGAAAGTTGCTGGAGTTTCTACCAGGCTGCTTTCCTTTGACTCTGCCCAGGGATACTTGCTTTGTATTGGCCTGTGGTCTGTTTTGGCTTATTTCTGCTAGTCTACTCTTCCACCTTGCTTTTGGACCCTTCCTGCTTGTGAATCGCTACAGTATCTGCTGCTGTCCCAAACAGTAGTGTGGTGAAATCACTGTGACTTTTGTCCACTGCATTGTTGGTCACAGGGTCGAAATAGCAACATGAAAACTAACACATCTGGTCAGCATGAGAGGCACTGGAGCAGTCAATCTTCAGACTTGTGACGATAACATTGTGAATGCAAGCAATTCAGTGTCATCCTGGCTACCATGAGGGCTGGGAAACCTAGGTTTCATTGAAAGAGATATGCCACAGCTAATCGTATTTCTCCACTCCTCCTCCTCCTCCTCCTCCTCCCCCGCCTGCCATTACGCACACAATTCAGGGAAATCTGCCTATTTGCTGTCAGCAAACATGTGAGCAGCTTTAAAAGTAGATTTTAGTTATTTGCTCAATTTCTTCTTGTGGTTGCAATGCAAATATTCAAACAGGATGAAGCAGCAAGAAGCAGAAGTCTTTAAACTGCTCAATCACTTTGAAATTTGAAATCCTTTATAAAGAGAGTGTTCTTGCTTTGCTTACTCTATTGGCTCTAATCCTTCTTCATTCTAATAGGGTATTACTCTTTCTAGCCTTCCTCATCGTCTAATATTTTTAAAGGTCTCCTTTATTTTTTCTCCCTCCTGCTGCAAGCTTACTATGTGTCTAGCTCTTGTTTTATGTTGCTTTTTTACTGCTGTGCTGCAGCTGGATCTCTGTCCATATACAGAAGCTGACTTTACAGTGTACTAGGCTAGCAAACCAATTAACGGAAGATATTACAAGGATTCAATGAGTCAGTCCCCTAAGTGTGTGGCCATGCTTCAGTTTTCTCTCTAGACACCATCTTGCCTGGCTGGTAGGGTAACGTGGCCCTCTGGCCAAATCAAATCCTTCTCTTCTGAGTAAATTCTAAACAAAAGTACACAAGCTCTTGTACCTTCTGTAGGCCACAGTCCTGTGTAGGAGGTGTGTGACAGATAAGTCCTTCTCCTTGGTTGAATGGAAGTACTCCTCTTACACCAGGCTCCCAGATATCCTTGGCCTCTGCGTCTAAGTCTTTCCTGTTGGTAATCAGGATTTTCCTAGTTGACATTAGCTGGAAAGGGTTTCCTAAAGTCTTTCAGCCTTTGGTCAAGAGGGAATAAACTTGGGCCTCTGCACCTTATCTGTGGGCTAACAAAGTTCATTGTCCTTGGCCACAGGAGTTCCTACACCACCACTGGTCCTGGGACCTTGTACCTTGCAGCAACCATCCACCCTTAAACTCATAGTTCTACTGCTTCAGATTCCCAATGCTATTTCCTATTTTAACTTCTGTGGGGAAGCCTTCTCCCTGGCCTCTTCCAGCAGTCATCAGCCAAGCTATTTCCAGACACTGTTCCTGGCTCCCCTCTCAGGGAGGAGCCACCACCAGTTTCCAGATTCTTGGCTGCTTTTTCCCCAGCTCACCTTAGATTGCCTCAGGGAGCTTCAACAGAGCCTATCGCAGGCAGCTGGCTCAACTCCCCCACATCTGCCCTAGACAGCTACTGCTGTCCTTAGTTAATCTCTCCCCTAGTGAGCACAGGAAGTGCCATCTTGCTTCCCAGTCTGTTAACTGTGTAGCCTGCAATCAACTGATCTGGGAGGAAAACTAAGCAGAGTGGGAGCTGGGATCATAGAATTCTAGAAGGTGAGGGTTGGAAGGTACCTCAGGAGGTCATCTAGTCCAACTCCCTGCTCGGAGCACGACCAATCCAACTAAATCATCCCAGCCAGGGCTTTGTCAAGCTGGGCCTTAAAAACCTCTAAGAATGGAAATTCTATCCCCTTCTTAGGTAACCCATTCCAGTGCTTCACCACCCTCCGAGTGGAAAAAGTTGTTCTGAATATCCAATCTAGACCTCCCCCACTGCAACTTGAGACCATTGCTCTGAGTTCTGTCAACTACTACTCCTGAGAACAGCCTAATTCCATTCTCCCTGGACCCCCCTTTCAGGTAGTTGGGGGATTTAATAGCAGCCTTCCTTATTCTTCTCTTCTGTAGGCTAAACAAGCCTAATTCCCTCAGCCTCTCATAAGTCTTGTGCTCTAGCCCCCTGCTCATTTTTGTTGCCCTCCACTGGACTCCAATTTGTCCACATCTTTTCTGTAGTGAGGGGCCCAAAACTGGACAAAATTCTCCAAATGTGGCCTCACCAGTGCCAAATAGAGGGGAATAATCACTTCCCTCGATCTGCTGGTAATGCTCCTCCTAATACAGCCCAATATGCTGCTTACATTCTTGCAATAAGGGCATACTTGCCTCATCCAGCTTCTTGTACACTGTAAGCCCCAGGTTCTTTTCTACAGAACTGCTGCCTAGCCAGTCAGTCCCAGTCTAGCTGTGCATGGGATTCTTCCTTCCTAAGTGCGGGACTCTTGTCCTTTGGCCCAGTCCTTCAATTTGTCTAGGTCATTCTGTACCCTATCCTCCAACATATCTACCACTCCCCCCACAGCTTAGTGTCATCTGCAAACTTGCTGAGGGTGTAATCCACCCCATCCTCCAGATCATTATTGAAGATGTTGAACAAACAGCCCAGCACTGACCCATGGGGCACTTCACTTGTTACCGGCTGCCAACTAGACATCAAGCCATTGAGCCTGATGATCTAAACAGCTTTCTCTTCATCTTGTAGTCCATTCATCCAACCCATACTTCCTTAGCTTGCTGATAAGAACACTGGGAGACGTATCAAAAGCTCGGATCAGCGTTCCTCTTAAAAGCTCAGCTCACCTTGCAACACCAGCAGCTGCAGTATAATACAAACTGGTTCCACTCAGAGTATGGGTATTAATGAGAATCACCCTTTCAAAAAAAAAAAAATCTTCTCCCTGCTTCAAAAACAACTACTGTGCTGGATTCACACATTCAGCTTCTTTAATTTCTTGCACAGTCTCTTTACATCACTCAGATTTGCTCATCTTTCTTCTGATGAGGTGACTGCCTAGTACACAGAGCATTTTAATACCACTGGTAACTTGTATTTCAGCATCTATTCAATACATGAATGGATTGCCTTGTTGTGAATCAGTGTCTAAATCAGGGGAAGTTAATTGGCTGACCAGTGGGCCAAATCCAGACTGCCAGAATGGACTAGAAATTTTTTTATTTACTTCTTGTTTTTGTATTTTCTTTGGAGTCTGGACTTTGGCCTTGATCAAGAAATTTGGACCTTGACGCACACCATTGATTACCCCTGGTCTAAATGTTCTAAATCAAGCCTTGATCTCTTTTTCATTTTGCATTTCTGTAACTTAACAAAAAAAAGCTTTGCATGAGCCAAAATCATCCTTGGTGTCACTAAAGTTGGTTGAATTGGGCCTAATTATGCCAGTGGTGAATTTGTCCCTCTGCATATTACATATCTTCTGCTTTTTCCCACAAAAAGGCTTGCTTTGTTACGTTGAGTATTCACTCACGTGATCATTAAGGGCCTGTTGAATGTTGACACTCTATTTCCTCAGGTGGGACTGCGTGTGTGATGACGGGCCAGCCCTTTGACACTACTAAGGTGAAGATGCAGACATTCCCCAGCATGTATAGAGGACTCATTGACTGTATTGTGAAGACACACAAACAAGTTGGATTGCGAGGCTTCTATAAGGGGACTACCCCAGCACTTGTAGCCAACATAGCAGAAAACTCAGTCCTGTTCATGTGCTATGGGTTTTGCCAACAGATTGTGAGGGGAGTTATTGGATTAGACAGGAAAGCAAAACTCAGGTTAGTAACAGACATTGTAATTTCCAGAATATTGTACAACTAGCAATCCAAGAGTAAATACTAATGTGCTGTATTTTAAAATGAAGTGCAGTCTCTTTGCTATTATACAGTTTACCATTTTGTTCCTGTGCAAGTGGTATCTTTGTAACACAATACCAATTGTGTCTCACCAATTGTGGCATAGTTCATAAGAACAGATTGCTAGTCTGTACAGGACTGCCAAAAAACCCAAATTGGGTGAATACTTGGGTTCTTTCAAACCCTGTGATTTGTTTTGGGAGGGAGAAGAGCATTCTGTAAGTAGTTTTTTCCTTAAATACCAAGCTGTCATATTTGTGAAGGGGCTGAAATTACTGGAACACTGGCAGCTGTAACTCATGGATCACGCAGCAGTAAGAGTGGCTGCATCTTCATAGTCTGTGCTCTGCTCCATGGATGGACATCAGTGATGGCCACAGTGGCTTGTGAGGTTGGCTTAGCGCCATCCCAACTATCCTTCCCTCCAGAGCAATAATGATGCTGAATAACATTCATTATTAGTTTGTTATGGCTTCACTAATTTGCCATTAAAAAATAAAAGGAGGGGGGAAGCTCTTGGTTGTGATTCTGCATAGTAGGTCTCCCCTTTAATACTTACAGCTATTGAAAGTGAAATGTGAAAAATCAGTGTTTGTAGGTAAATGGTGCTACTTTTCTTTCCTGTCAGGTTTTAGGAAATGAACCCAGATACTTGTGGATCAAACTTTGTTTTTTTTAAGAATATGAGAACTGGCTTAGCTTCAGGTAGTTAAAAACAATAAAGTTGATTAGCTACATTCCATCTATATTTACTTAAAACTACCAGAATAAGATGATGGAGGAAATGGACTCCTTTTTAGGTGCTAGTGATGTAGTGTATTTTAGAGGTAATCGCAATGTGCCAATATTCAGGTCTTACCCCATATCTCATTTCTGAACACCAGGTCACAGTTCTCTCTAGGTAATAGTCAACATCAGTTTAGTATAGAACTAGTCAGTATGGATTTTGAAATCGCTAAAGAGAACACACTAACAGTGAAGAAATTATAGGTTAATTGGAGAATAGATGAATAATATCTGATGGGACAGATGACTAGAGCACCTAGTGATACCAAAGCTAAGTGCCTCTAACATCTAAGTGCATTTATCAATCAGCTTTTATTCCCTGGGGTGTTGTACTAAATACAGAATGGTACTATTAACTTTATGGGGTGTGGTTGGTAGGTTTTTTGAGGGGTGAAGAGTGAGATTGTAGTACAGAGCAGTACAGTGATGGCACAAAAGGTACAGGCTCAAGCTCACCAGCAAGACTTCTTCCAGTTCTACACTTTTTCACATTTCTAAGATGCCCCTGTTATCTAGTTGCATTAGCAGCACAATCATAATACATCGCCAAAGACCCCGTTAACTAATGTAATTCAAATAACGCCAAACACATTCCCTTAGACAGCCTCTTGGATAAAGCCTGGTTAGAGAGAGAAGCCTTGCAGCATGCCCTGCAGATCAGCAAGCTTTCCATTGGACCGGTATGAGGGGATTGAATTCCAGAGGTGAGAGCCGTCCACTGAGTTGACTCTGCCCCCAGACGTACAATGCAAGAGGCTGTCTGGTTCAGTGTTCTGGCTGTCATAACCATTATCTCCTCTTGGAGTGAAGAGGAAAATATGAAAAGTAATTGAAGTTAGCCTTTGGTTTCAGACTCTGACTATGTTTGTATATCCCCTCACTGTTGTTTTGTGGGCCACAAGTTTCCCAAAATAAATGTCTATACTTTTAATTTGCTTTACTTTAATTTTTTAAAGTGGTTTATACACAAGCATGCACTTTAATTTATGGGAAGTGGAGCTTAACAAGCTTGTGTGGCTAGATTAGCACTGTTTAGTTCTGAGGCATGATTATAGTGTGGATATTGGAGCTGCCAGAGGAAGAACGTGCTTTCTGGTTGAAGGAACACATGCCAACAAAATGTCCGTTAGGAACGGAAGAGGCTAAAGATTTCTAGTTTTGAGTCCCCATCAACATAGTACCTAGGGTGTCAAATTCTCGCAGTCATAGATGACTGTCTGCTAAATTATGATCCTAAAATACATATTTAATTTAATCAAATAAAGATTAACTTCACATTGTAAACTGAAAGTTAGAAACACTGTGCTTAGGTTCCCAATTTCATCTCTTTGCTACCCTGACTTACAATTTTTAGGAAATATACTCACTCTTTCTCCAACTGTGCTTGGGTTTGTTTATTTACATACAATCTTTCAATTCCTGAGGTTTCCTAATATGCAGTCTACAGTTAGCAGCATATGTGAGAGCATGAAATGGGTTCACTGCCTCTGATTACTATATAAGTAGTTAACGAAATATACTCGAGCGACTTGTTGACATTAGGTATTTTTGCCTCATATCTACACCTGTGCTAGCCTTCACTATTGATGTGTTGTACAAGTAACTTTTCTTGGTTTCAGAGTTGTAGCATCACTCTTGAAGATCTCGGATCAATTGCCAAACATTAATGCATTAAGCTTAGCAACATCTGTGTAAGGTAGGCATTGTCCCTATTCCCCAGCCAACAAAACCTGAGATGAAGTTACTAGTCCCTTGTCCCAGGAAGTCAATGGCAGAACCAAGAATAGAAAGATCCCTGATTATCACTCTTCTGCTACGACCATTAAATCACCTTTCCCTTGCAGGAGACTTGAAAAAATAACCGTGGGTGGCTTTTTTTTTTTTTTTTTTAAAGAGTGAAGTTTCACAGGATTCAGAAAACTGAGTTATGGTTCCTATAGTAAAAGCGACATAGCATATTTAAAGACTAGGTCAAGCATTCCTCAATTAGGAAAAGCATTGAACTGCCTTAACCATGAGATCATCTGTTCTCTTCCTGCTTCATTAACTACACAGCTTCCTACTTCTGCAGCTAAGAAAGTACAGGTCTTACAGCTCACAGCCTCGTTCACTTGACAACCCTGACTCATCCCCAGAACAGGTTGATCCTGTGCGCTGAATGAGGCAGGAGGAGACCCCTGAGGAACACAGCATGTAATTAAAGACTCTCATAATACAGAGGTACAAAGAACACTACATAAGCACACGGGAAGCTACAACTTTGAAATTCCCTGATATTAGCTACACTTTTTATGGTAGCAAATTTACTGTAATAATTCTCAACCCAACCGTATATGCTTAATGGTACATGAAATGATCAATGCTACTAAATATACCTAAATCTAGCATTGTTGGTTTTAAAGACATTTTTGTAGATGGTTAAAAATGCTCAATATTAGGCCTAGTGGAAGCACTTTTCACAGTCTAGTGTCTTAAACAAAATGCAAAATTAAATGGAAGACTCCATTAGTATATTTAAAAAATCTCATGGTCCATTTAATTTCCAGACAAGGCATTTCTGCTCTTTTCATAGATTCAGAAGAAACGGCATCAATGCATATTTAAAAAGACTTTTGGTTAGTCGGCAGTCTGATACATTGTGATTTAAGACAGTGGCTTTAACCTTTCTAGACTATGGTAGCCCTGTCAGGAATCTGATTTCTCTTGCCTACCCCAAGTTTCACCTCACTCAAACGACTTGCTTACAAAATCAGACACAAAAAATACAAGCATCACAGCACCTTGTTAGTGAAAAATTGTTTACTTTCTTTTTCACCATATAATTAAATAAAGTGGGATATAAATATTGTATTTACATTTCAGTGTATAGTATATAGAGCAGTATAAACAAGTAATTGCATGACATTTTAGCACGTGCTGACTTTGCTAGTGCTTTTTATGTAGCCTGTTGTAATACTAGGCAAATAGTAGCTAGTGTAGATGAGTTTGGAAGACCTCGGCATACCCATAGGGGTATGTGTGATATAAGATACACTAGATGAGAGCAATTTTAATAGAGTATAATTTGACTATATCTCCCACTTTCCTAGCATCGAATGATTTTCTATTCCTCATTAGGGTACAGAGTAACCAACACTCCGATTGTGTTCAGTCAACAGACTCCTGGAATGTCAAAAGTCATACATGAGCTAAATTATGAAGACGCTGGTTTCACAATGTTTAAAAGTATTCGTGAAGATCCTAGATATAATGAACAGAGGTTCCAGCCTTTTAAATAACTTCAAAATTGCAATTTGTCATCATGTAACACATGGAACTTTCAGATTTTTAAAGAAAGTGTGAGGACTTTGCTATTTTTAAAGATCAAAATAAAATCCTTGCAGGAACTCCCAGAAAACAAGGAGTGATAATCTTGCTATTCTCATCCCCGCTCCAGCACTTTCATGCCAGGTAAAAGGACCAGAGCGGCATAAAGTGGCCCCAAAACCACCAGTTGTAATGAGGATTTCTCCTAGTGCAGGCATTGTGGAAGGCAGTTGTAAGATTGCCTTCAGAGGACCCCATTGCAGGACCGGTATGGGGGCATGTTGGGAGAGGACAGCCTGTGGTGGATGCTATAACTTCCAGACTGCTGGGACTGTAAATTACCCGAGAGGATTCTCCAGCTCTGGAGGAGCCCAAGATTGGGTTGACACAAAGGTGGCGTAAAGCCATCAGAAGTCCACCCTGCAAGCCCACACCCTGTTTGTGAGTTGTGTGTTTGCCCCCCAGTAGAGGCTTGGCATAGCATCTCAGCAATGGTCTTCACTTCGTACCTAATTTCTCTGCCATGTCACTGATCCAGACTCTGGAAGGAGGGACCGTGAACTGTGTTGCACGTGTCCATTCCACTGCATATGCTACGACTGTTCTAGCAGGAGATGTTCTCGAGCACATGATCCTTTGATCAAAGGGTCATGGTGGTGTGGTGCCAGTTATCTTTATAAATGTACTGGCACAAAATTGGTAAAAAAGCTGTTGCCTTGTGATACCAGGGTTAATGAAGCCATATGGTCTTTCATGTGAAATTATCAACATTCATTTCAGGTCTGATTTGACTGATCTACAATAGGTAGTGCTTTTTTGTGATTTAGGGGTATGGGAAAGATGATAGTATACTTACGTTTATGTTGCTGTTGAAGGATAAGAACCTACCTGAGCTCATATGAAGAGGGAGGGGTGGAGCTAGGTCTTAATTGGTCACCTCTTAAGTGATTGCTCTTTCTTTTTTGCACTCTTGTTCAGCTTTTCTTTATTTGATAAAGCTTTCAGGAAATGGATGGGTGCTCTTGCAGCAGGCTACCATGAGACTGAAGAGCAGTACCCATGTACCATCTGTAGTTTCTTTGTTGCAGTGATCTGCAGAATGCAGCTTCGGGCTCTGTTGCTTCCGCATTTGCTGCCCTGGTCTTATGTCCCACAGAGCTGGTGAAGTGTCGGCTGCAGACCATGCACGAAATGCAGTTATCTGGAAAGATAACACAAGGACACAAGTAAGTATGTGACTTGCTTGATATCAGTGAAATCTGTTGATGTTATGCTTATTTTAAAACTCCATCTAACAAACTTAAGTTTTAGCTTGTACCACGCTATTAACTGCGCAAAGGGTGTGCTTCTGATTGTAAACATACATTCCTACTAACTTAGGGGATCTCTTCACTGCAGAGTTAACTCAGGCTGTTAATCAAGTGTTTCTCTTAACTCCTCTTCCTCCATCCCTCCCCCAGTCCATGCAAACAGCCCTCTGACCTGAGCGTAGTGGTGTTTTCAACCTGGGTTAGCTGGCTTATCTGGCTAAAACTCAAAAGAGGCTTTCATTGAGGCTGGTAACCTGTTCCCTTTGCAGTGCTAAGTCACTTGACACATATCACTCCATTCCATTCCCACAATTCCTCCAGTGGTGTTCAGAAGGGTAGACAAGTTCTCCCACAATTCACTGGGAAAGAATCAGAGTAGCTCAGCTTACTGCAGCACAAAAAACCATGGGATATGCCCCCAGAATGCTAGCTGTATACACAGAGTGCAGCTTCACTTAGGATGCAGTAACAGTGGTAGGGCTGCAGTATGGCTGCTGACACCTAGGCTATGCTAATCCAGCTGCTCAGACCTCAGTGCTGATCACCTGAGTTAACCCTGTAGTGAAGACACCCTTACTTGCTCTCCCTCTTCCTATCTGAGGTCTGTGACAAAACCAAATGATTGGAGCCAGGAATTCCCCAGTTCTGATTCTTGCCTTGCAATTGATTGATTATTTGGCCTGTGTTTCCCCATCTGTAAAATGGGGGTAATGTTTAAGGTACTTGCTCATAGAATGTTGCAGTTCAATATGCGTAAAGTGCTAAGTATCATTAATTGTTTCAACCCCTCTATCAGCACAGTTTGGTCAGTAGTGAAAAGTGTTGTTCAAAAGGATGGCCCACTCGGGTTCTACCATGGTCTGTCAAGCACTTTACTTCGGGAAGTCCCAGGTTATTTCTTCTTCTTTGGAGGCTATGAACTGAGTCGGACATTTTTTGCAGCGGAGAGACCAAAAGATCAACTAGGTAGGTGCCAGCTTGTGGTTACGTGGAAAAGGTAGTCTCTCAGTACATAAAGTAGCACACTACTACAGTGAGCATCTCTCCTGCAATGCTAATTATACCTTATATGCTTGCTGCATAGCTGGAGCCAAAAGATTCTGGCCCTGTAGAATAGCGATATAGGAGAAAAAACTTGATTCCTGCTTACGCTAAGGCTTTCTAGTATAAGTGGTAAAGAACTGCTCAAGCGAACCATTTTCAGATTTGACGTGAATCACTTTGTTTTTGTACACTTATTCCTGGAGGAGTTCTGTGCCAAAAAAATTAAAATTCTGCATATTTTATTTGTCAAAATAGCACCATATAATCAAACTAGTTTCAATTATTTTGGTAATTTATTTCAAAATATTTGTCTGCAAGTATGTCTGTAACAATACAGACAACAAAAATGACCCCAAAGGAGTGGAGAGTTAAAGAACCCCTATGACAACCCAGTGCCTGGTTCTCTGTTATGCTTTTGTGAGGCGCCTCAGTCTGGGTTTGTCACACGTGCCAGCTGGGCACATCTTGGGGGAAATCTCTGCCTTCCAGTCTCAGACACCCACACTCTCTACCCCAAGAGCCCAGTTGTGAGGCACCCACACCTCTTACGTCCCAGAACTCAACTATGGGGCATCCCTCTCCCACCAGCCTGGACACTCTCACCTCTCCTCAAGCCCAGCTGCTGGACCATCCTCTCCTCTGGGCCCCCCCTCCCCCCCCCCCAAACCCAGCCATCAGACCACCCCTGAGATTCAAGAGGGAAACAGGCTGATGCTGGATTCAAGGCTTGTGTGGAGTTTCCTTTATACCACTTCCTTCCTTCAGGATGCATGGGAACCACAGCTGCCAGGAACCATCCAGCTCCCCCTCTTCTTAGCTCCCTCCCCAGCAGTGTCTTGCATTGCAAGCTGGAGGGCCAGGCTCTGTTGGGTCCAGCAGCTGCCGCAGCACTCTTTCTGTGGGGAAAGATGAAATACAGTGGAGAATGTAAATTCTGCATTGTGTAGTGGCACAAAATTCCCCTACGAGTAACTTATTTAGTGGATGTATAAGTTACCTGGTCAGGGGAGGATAATTGTGCAAAAACTGGTGAATGCTCAACACTATACAGTGCACCACCAAACTTTACTGCAGCAACGTTGTTCATTAGTTGTGCATCTTGTAAGGGATTTGAAACTTTCCCTCTACAGTGTCTTGTACCATTTTCTTCTGAGTGTGTGGGTGTGTGCCACGTGTTTGTGCATGTGTGCGCGCACACACAACTGCATTAAAAGAACTTTTAATGTAGTGAAATCAAGCACTCAAAAATTAGGAAATGTTGGAATTGTCAGTACAACCTTAAATTTGGTTTCCAGAAAAAAGTTCAGCTTGAGGCAGATACTGAATATTTAAAACTTCAGTCCAAACAGTTTGGCAACTGAAAACAGGGTCTTATAATGAGAAATGTTGAGTAACCTCAATAGGGGGTATTTCTGCCAGTACGACCTATAGTATTGTAAGGGCTATCTGGTTGTTTAGGATTCAGATGTTAGTATTGTAGGATGTGAAATGTAACTTTCCGTATCATTCCAGTATGAACACACAACTTGGAACTCTTTCATCCCTTATTTTGGACTAATAGTCTTTCCTAACATCATATGCACTTTCAAAGAAGAATATGGAAGATAGGAAAACATCTGGTTTGTCTGGCTATTAAAATGCAAGATACCAGCCTTTGAAAGGACTTGGCATCAGTAGTGTTTTTAGTAGTTAAGTTTCTGCTTTCTGGCCACTGTTAAAGAATTTTCATAAAATCTGGTCATAAAGCAAAATGTGGTTGCATTCTGAAAAGTGACTGGGTTTGTAACACTGAGATCTCACTCAGTAGACACTCTCTAGTATATATTCAGAGTCATAACTGCTAGCTTTACTCAAGAAATTTTTACAACCTTTTTCTTGTGCTAGCACTGGTAAGACAATCCAGCAATGGCAGCAGGAGTTAAATTATATTTTGTTTTGAGTATTAATTAAATTCTGACACACCTTTTTTTCTTCTCATGGCCTGAACCAGCAGGAACCCATCTTGACTTTTTACATTCTCAGTTGAGCTTCCAGGCCTGGTAGGTGTGTTGCACTTCTGAACTAAGAATATTTAGCTTTAGAAGGAATTGAGAGCGCATTATGGGATCTCTTTCCCTCTGTTACAAAATCTGTTTTTAAAAAAAAAACCTGCTTTCCTAAACCAGACTGCTTTGAAGGCTTGTCTATATAGTAGAACTTTTAAACTCTTACTCTAAATGTGCTTATGGCGTTCGTTTAACCTTATACCTATAATACAGTGCAAGCTTATCACACAAAGATGACCACCCCTTCAAACTCTGTGCCTTCCTTATTTTCACATTACTCTAAGACTGAAGACCATCAGACTGGGTGGATAGTTTGCACAATATGTAAACGCTTATTTCATGTTTTTAGGGCCTGTTCCTTTGATGGTGAGTGGTGGTTTCGGAGGCATCTGCTTGTGGATTGCTGTGTATCCTGTGGACTGTGTCAAATCTAGAATTCAGGTTCTTTCCATGTCTGGGAAACAGGCGGGCTTCATGGGAACATTCGCAAATATTTTGCGAAATGAAGGTAAGCATGTCCATAAAAACTACAAACCTGCAGGATCACTTGTAAAAACTTCATTCCAGCATGGAAAATCTATTCTGAAACAGTCAATTAAGAAATTAAGGGGAATTAATTACACTACTTCCTTTTCTATAGACCACAAATTACTATTCTAGTGAAATTCTCCCATCACCACCTTTAGAGACAAGGGAAAGTGATGCTACTAAAAAATCTCGATACTAACAATAATACAGAAATGGGTGTCTCAGAGTCAGGATTAATACATCTTCTCACTCAGTTATACTTCAGGGGGCAATCACTTAGTACTTACCTGCTAAAGACAGATGAGTTAATGCACCCTACTGTCCTGTAACGGCTAATTTGTCATTTAAACACTGAAACTTCAAGCAGTTACTGGAAATAGATCAAATTTGTGATGAATCTAGTTATTTCTGAAGAATTAACTAACAGTAATTTCACACGTATAAACGATGCACTGTTGATGAGGAAAGTAGGAATTGCCCTATTGGGTCCAATCCAAGGCCTGTGAAGTCCAGGATTGTGTGTCTGATGGTGACTAGCACTAGAGGCTTCAGAGGAAGGTGATGGACCACTGCAGCAGTGAGATGTGGGGTGAGCGTCTCCCGCATTAGGTCTTTTCCTGATCTCTAATAGTGAGATTGCTGGGAACCCAAGTTGTTTAATATCCCTTCCAAAAATGTGTTAAGATAACTCTGGATATTTATCCAATCTCTTTCAATCTTGAGTGCTTGGCCTCAAACTTCTGTCCCTGATTCCTCTAATTAACATAATCCATTTTAAGTTACTCTGCATGACTGCTGGGGAGTAAGTAGAGCACCAGCACAGTTGCTGGTTAGTCTTTTAAAAGTTTAACATGCAGATTCCTAATCAGTTCATGTTTCATTTTGCAGGAGTATTTGCCTTGTATTCTGGACTAAAGCCTACGTTGATTCGTGCATTCCCAGCCAATGGCGCACTATTCCTTGCCTATGAGTATAGCCGCAAGATGATGATGGAACAGATTGACGCATACTGAAATCTTCCTGCGTGTTTAGATCAACCTTTTGAAAAAGAACTGTAGGTCATCTCAGGGCTTGAAGGGGTACAAAACAAACCGTGACATCATCGCTTTGAGAAACTCAGTTCAATTTAGGATTTTAAAAAACCTTTTTAAAGTAAATGGCTTTTGTAGACATTGTGTGTGTTTAAAGTTTTTTTGAGAGAGGATGGAAACATGTTTTAAAGTTCTTTCCACTTATTGTGCTGCTCAAGAGATTTAATTAAGTTGCCCTGTTATGGGTGCAGTACTCAGTCTAAAGGACAGTGATCTTTCAGTTAAGAATATTAGGCCTTGTCTACACTAAAAGCTTTGTCGACACAAGTTAGGCTGGCGTACAGCCACTGCTGTAATTAAACTGCTGTTGCCATGTCCTCACTATGCTCCTCATGTCAGTGGAGTGCATTGCCACTACCAGCTCTGTCGGCATGGGGCAGGCACAGCATCTCATGGGGAAGGCTTCTGAATCCCGTCATTCCATGAGCATTCTACTAGTTTGACAGCTGCTTTTGAACTGCTCTGTCAGCCACACTGATGCTGCTGAACACAAACACAAGAAGCCCACAGAAGTGTGAGAGTTGGGGAGAAAGAAGAGTTTGTGCGGGGGGAGGGACAGTGAGTGTATCCACGCTGTCTTTGTTTAGACAGCAGTAACTGGAAGCAACCAAGCCTGAGTCAGAATTAGGTGTCCCCCTGTCTTCCCACCCCACCCCAGCTAAGTGGAGACTGGTACATCAGCAGGCGGAGGAGGATGTCCTGACATCAACCCCCACCTTTCTCCCTGGCTCTGCACAGCACATCAGGAGTCTTTACCCCCTCATTCCCCAGCAGCAGCCTGTGCTGTCTGCTTAGCTGTGGGAGCAATTTCAAAACTTCCTGGGGCTTTCAAATAGGAGGGGTAGATGGTTGCAGGACTGCAGAGTTCAAATTGCTGGCCACAGTGGTCATGATGGGCATTGTGTGATACATCTGGAGGCCATTTACCATTCTATAACCAAAGGCAGTGTCTGCACTGATGCTTTGTCACTGAATCTTGCTGCAGAAAGTTCTGCACCTCTTGTCAAGGTGGTTTTAGTTAGTGGGTGTGTTTTTAAAAAAAAAAAAACACACCTGGCTGGGGTTTTAATTTGGTGTTCTTGCAGGGCAGGGGAGGAGATTGCAATGTACAGCAGCACTGTTTTGCCAACAACTGTAGTACGGATGAGATCTTAATCTCACAATTAAACACTCTAGTTCCATCACAGGCATGGTTCAAGCAGTCTGAATTTCCCTTTCTCAGTGTTAGTGCAAACTGACTCAAGGCCAGAGGGCTCTGGTACAGTAGTGCTGCTCTTTTCACTAGCTGTATCAGGGCTTGTCTCCAGAGGGAGTTATTTTTGTACAGTTTCAGCTGTGGATGCTCTTAGTCTGAAATGAATCTTACTCCAAATCATCTTAATCCACTTCAGACATACTATCAGAAATACTTTAAATTCACACCCTACTGTATTCTAGATTCACTTTCATGTATTGACAAGCCCTTCATGTGAGTGTTCAATGGGAACAGCAAGCTGCTTGCATTTCACAGCTGTTTCACTTCCTTGTAAGAGACTGCTGAGGTACTCTAAGAAACCGGTCTAATACACCAGAAAAGGGAGGTTTCATTTCCTGAAGTATTTAATTTAAGCAATGCACAGCCCATATTTAAACTTTTAATAGTGATCAAATTGTACAAATTCATTAGTGGTGAAAGACTATTGATGGCAGAGTTAATGTGTAAACATTAAAGCAACTGGATCAGAATGGGTCCTACAACCCTCATTTCTCTTTCCCTCTCTGCCCTCTTTTCCCCTGCTCCTACAAAACAAACAAACCCCTTCCTTTTTTTGTTTTAACTGCTGAGGCTCCAGGTAGCCTCCTATAACTTTGCAAGCAGAAGGTCTGGTACTAGCGATGTGTGTCTGACACCTTCAAGAAAAGGATTTATGTGGTGTCAAATATACACATCACGGGACCTAGGCCTAACAGGTTGCCATCTTACTACTGCACATCTCAAACAAGGGCATGTCCAGAGAACCCAAACACCTACAATAGTATCAACTACCCTTTTCATCTGGCCATGCGGTTGCTGCCTGCTATCACAGTACCAACTGTTGCTATTACTCAGATTGCTTGAACTACTCCAAGTAAGAAGAAAGGTCATTGTGCAGTGGACAAGGATAACCCATGCAAGTGATTGTTCAAGCAATCACTAAGCATTAGCCTCTTTCATGGTGGTTTTACATAATCTAGGTTAAAGGCTGCCATCAGTGGTCACCTCCCTGTGTTGAACGGATGGGATCCCTGAAGAGAATAGAAGGCCAGCATCAGTTAATTGCTAGATAGTGTTTTTAAAAAAAAACCAAAACATTCAGGCTGTAGAAACTAGTAAAAAAAACTGAGTGGGGATACAGTTTGGGCTGAGGACTCCGCCACCCCCCAAAATACTCAACTGCTCTCCCAGCTCAGTGCAGGAAGGTCACTTGATTAGTAAGCAGATCAGGCTGGCTAAAACTTCAAGGGCATGCTGGCTGCTGAATTAGTCATGCTGGTTAAACACATTTTACCAGGAGGTTAGTACCAGGTTTGTTCTATTCCAGCAAAATCGATGCAGTATGGATTTGAGTGCTGCGGTATCTCTCATTCCTGAAGCAGGAAACACTTGTAATACAATTTGTAGAATTGTCTGTTCTTGTGCTATCAGAACTCATGCTGGAATTTCTGATTTGAGGGAACAGTCCTGCACGCTAAAGGGTGGTTGATTGTAATGTTACAGGATTCCATGGTGGCTGGCAGTGGTCTTATGGCTCAGTTTCAAGCCTCACGGGAGAATACATACCAATCTGGTGCCTGCTCTGTGCTCTGATCAAACCCACTTAAAGTGCCCTTAAAGTTGGAGAAATGGGAAGACTTTGGTCATCATAATCCAAAAGGAACAAGATTTGTCACCAGCTGCAGTGGGAGATTAGGGCAGGAAATAGATCCATAATGGTGACACAGGTAAGTCTGACATTCTTTGAGGCTATAGCTTTAAAACAGCTGCCACTCCACTTTGGTAAACATTTTAGCCACTTTGGCATTGGAGCCTTTTAAAAAAGCTCACGAACACTTATTCTGGCTACAGCAAGGGTAGCTGTAGCCTCTGGGACTCATCCTGGTGCTAGTGCTGCTGCTGAGGGGAGTGGAAAGTTTACCAGTATAAGGCATTCCCTCCTTTGTCCTGGTGTCACACTCAGGGCAAATCTTCCTCCCTTTGCACCCCCTCAAGGGAAAGAACACCCTAGGAAATAAACTGAGCTGTCACTTTTTTTTTAATCCTATTTGCTATATGCTCTTCTGTAACAAAGATGCCTCAGGGGTTCTTGGAGTTAGGGTTAATCTCTGGCCTACCTCTAGGAATGCCAAACCCCTAAAAATGGCACAGAGGTCAAGAGAACTGTCAAATTTTTTACACTTTCTTTTGAAAAGCAGTAATAGACTTTATGAACTCAGCACTCGACTTGCAGTACTGTTAATTGTATAGCAGGTGGAAGAGTAAAAATAGGATTTAAGTCAGTGTTAGTAATAGCTTTGTATTACATTTGTTGTGTAGAATTTTTTTAAACTTCAGCCATATTTACAATACATTGCAAGGGGTGTAGCCGAAGCATGATTTTCAGAGTAAAGTTACTGAAGTTGAAACTAAGCTATTTCAAAAGCATCTTTCCAGTTGGACTTTTAATACAAAATTAAAGTGTGAACTGTGCACTACCATGTACATTTCATAGTATAAATGCTGCTCTTTCAACTCTACCTATACTCATTCATCATTCCTTTGGTCTTCATCTCTCTAAATATTCTAGCAGCAGCAACAAACATTCATGAAAGTAAAATATTGGATTTAATTTACAAATGCTCACACTGGGGACCTGACTATAAATTATTAGCAACCCCCATCTAAGCCACCCAGCTCAAATTAAAAATTTAGATTAAAAATGTCACTATACTGCCTGTTCCTAATGAATAATTGAGAATGTTTCTAGGATAAATTTAAATAGAGGCAAAGATTTGTGAATTTTGCCAGCTCATCTACAACTACATTTGCCTTATTAGTCTAAGGTCTTAAACATCTGTACAGTTTAGGATTCTGCTCATGGTTAGTTTAATGTGTGCACATGATGAACACAGTATAGCCTGGCTGGTAAGGGAGGAGAATCATTGTATCTGGAAGTTATTTGTCCCATAATAAGCAGATCTTGTGCCACTGGCTTTAGGGACAAATACTATTTCACTTGACGTTATTTACAAGTTTGTTAAACTATTCAGGCACAGTTTGAGTTAACACTCACAAAACCACCCTTAAAGTAGGTTTTTGAAACATTAAGAGTGGAGATTAAACAAACCTAGTTGCAGTAAATTTTATTTATATATAAGGCCCCAGACAGTTTCTCTCCCAGTAGTTTTCCTTCTAAACTTCACCACTGAAAACCACACCCCCTGCAAGCACAAGACTAGGTTCTAATCCAGACATGAATTAGCCTTGGGCAGCTCACTTAGCCTTGCCTTCAGTTTTCTTGTCTCAGAATATTTACATCATAAGCTTCATGTCTTTAGGCTGTTTGAATCTCAAAAAACACTCAAGCTGTGGATGCTGCCAAAAGCTTTCCTGAGCTTTCAGCTCTAACATCAGGTGGTTTTTTTAACAAAAAAAAAAGCCACTCTGCCCCCCCCCCCCCCGATGCTACAAGCTGAATCAGATACAAGCACCACCTTGGCCTTCTGACTAGAGGCTGGTTTTCATGAGCTTCTAGAAAAAAGATGATACTCCAATGAAATGAGGACTGATGCAGCAAGATTTGTAGATGGCACACAGGCAGCTCTTGTGTTTAAAGAATTAGCTAAACTGGAACCAGGAAGCGTTTCCAACTTGAAAATAGGGGAGGGAGGGACCAGGAACCATCCCCCTTCAAAACACCAAAACCTGGTATCTGTTCCTGAGGGTGTTACCCTTCCTGTCCAGGAGAGGTAGGATATGTCTCCCTCTCAAAGAAGGGGACTGTGTGGGGTTTATAAGATCTTGAAATCAAGATAGTTGCATTTAACCAACACAGCCAGAGTTGACTTATTCCTTGTCATATCTAACCTGTCTTTGCCCTACCAGCTCCAAAGTCCTGTGCCAGAGAGAAAAGACCACCTTGTTTTGGGGATTGCCTTGACCTGAAGAAATTCAGAGCTGTTATTTTTTAATCAGCACAGATTGCACTAGTTGCTAGGTCACTATGTGGTGGGAGAGATTACATATTTGAGATCCAGTCCCCTGAAGTTGTGAGGACCCTTGTTCCTTTTGTCATGTGTTCTAACTAACACTGCACAGAGATCAGTTGAACATCTTTGGTTTTAACTGTATCAAGGCTGCTGGTCTCCAGGTATCTGTAGGGAACAAACAATCATGTTTTTGCAGGGTTCCCTAGCTATTCCTCATTTTTTAAATCAAGAGTGGATACTGTAAAAAGTTCAACAGGACTTGGAAACTGCTCAGATCAAGAAGTTCAGTTTTTGTATTATGCATAATACCAATGTGTTTAACATATTAATTCTTCAGAGAATGCCACTCTAAGAAACAATATGACAGCATGTACAAGAGGTATTTTTCCTTGTTTCAACATTTAATTTTGAGGTGCTGTATCTCCATACAAATACACCAAGAAATACATGGGGAAAGGACTCTGAGGATGCCACTGCATTAGTGAAGACAAAACATGATTCTTTGAGGGAAAACATTGACTCCTTTTAAACAAATGCCGACAACTTCTCATTATGGGTCTACAAATTTCAACTCCACAGCAAACTTCTCCTTGTAGATCTTCCACAGTTTTGATTTATGTGGGTTATCCAACTCATTTCTAGGAAGGTAAAGCCTGGAAAATAGAACATCTGTTTAATTATTCTATAGTTCAAACATACTATCATCTTATGTATGGAATGAAAGTAGGCTTGGAGAAAGGAACTGAACCATGAGAGTTATATTGAAATTGTGAAACAAATTTTTACCTTTTTGGTTTTACACCATTTTTGCATTACACCATTTTAATGAAGATTCCATCGTTAAGATGTGTTACAGAAAAGCAAGTTCAGCCATAAATGGAACTATATAAACAGCCCTATTAAAAAGGTGACTAGCTGCTTAATTGTCATGATACGAGCATCAACCACACTTGGGGATGGATTGGTACCACTTAAGTTCAGAGTCAAAATTTATTTTGCTCAGGTATTTTGCTTGTGAATTGTATTGTCTCCACGAAAAAACATTATCCCTCCAAGGTCACAAGAAAACTCTCAACATCAGCTTCTGATGCATGATTAATCCCAAATTTGGAAGATCTCTATGGGACAGTGACTTTAGGATATTTGAGGTATTGAACCCCATTTGGAAGAGCATGCAGTGTTCCTCTTACCTCACCCATGCAGTGTTAAACCAGACTAAGTTTTCAGCCTGTTTCTGCAGCCTTGGTAACAATTTTTAGCTTTTGATTTAATTCAGCCATGAATCGGAACAATTTTAAACCCCTTTAATCATGATCACATATCTTTATGATATCAAGTCTTTTCATGGCTGATTCACCTTCAAGGAAGTATCTTAGGCATTCTGCCCATTGTTGCATAGTGTCCATTTTACTAGAGTGCCAAACAAGCATTTGTTTAGCTGGACAGTCCACATTGCACAGTTATCTCTATTGCCAGAAAGCCATGATTTGTGACAGCACAAACTCACAAACACCCCCACCCGCATGTACCAGAAGGAAGAGCATGCCTTCCCCCCAGTGAAGATGTGTTCTCCTAGGTGCTGAAGTCATCTCCAGTAGTTCAGAAGCTCAAGACAGAACTTGAGGAGCATACCAACTTGTCAGTGGATATCATGGTATCTTTCATGTAGAGCAAATACAAAGCTCAGATTTAGGGCCATTTTCTATGAACTCTTTAGATCATGTAATGGTAAGGAAAGGACAGTTCACCTAAGTTCATTCACTACAAAAGGAACAGGAAAAAACAGGAGCATAATTATTAAATATGTATAAAGCAGTTAAATGTATTGCCTTGTGAGGGTAATAAGCCCTGATGCAGTTATTGTTTTGATCATATCTGTCATGTGTGAGTCACTGGAGTATCTCAGGCCTAGATGAACACCAACTTCCACATGCAGCAAATGGTGCCAAGACAGGCTTCTCCACAGCCTTGACACCCAACTTGGCAAATATGGTGTCATTTTGTAAGTTGTCCTTCAGCCTTTGCTAGTGCTCACTGGAGACCTTGCCTAAGTTAGGAGCATTTGCCAAGAGCATGCTAAGACTCCAGTATTTGTATAGCATCAATATTCAGCTGCTTTACAGACAACTATGAAGACAAAGTCCCCACTCTCTACATAAACATGGTAATGAAGGAAAGCAGCCACAAAATGAGTTATGATTGGTTTTGAATTTTATTTTAGGCAACTAAACATTCAACTTCAATACTTAGTCATGTGGCATGCTACAAACATCAGTTTCCTGCATTTGTAGGAGTTTTAGACTAAGCTATTTAGGGCAAGCATCCTCTTCAGATCTGTCTACAGCACCCTGTATTATGCAAACAAATAAAACACTGAGATTCCTCCCCCCCGAGTTCCTAAGCCCAAAAACTGCAGGTTTCCAACTTATTGCACTGTTATTCCCTATCAAAGGGATAAACTCTATGGTTTTGAAGTAGCTGATACTTCACTTTTCCAAATGTTTAAGACTCTCCATAAATCTGTTAAGATTTACTCATGCACTGATAATCGTAGCATTGTCAACTTGCCACTCTGGTTTGTCCTCGGTTATATTACACCTTACCTGTGATTTTCTATAAAAGAGGTGTTGAACCAGAAGAAGAATGGGCAGTCATCATAGCCTTTTGGAAGATCCTAAAGATAAGCAAAATTATATTTAGGATATTTCTTATATATTTGCCTTTAAAAAAGTTCTAGTACAGCAGATTGCTCCTGGGCAGAACAGACAGGAACTAGCATAGTCTGAGACACACCCATTTAACCCTGAAGACAACCTGACGAAGGGCTGCTGCTCACCTACATCAGAACAGTCTCACATAATTGACTTTAGCTGGAATTTTACGGTAAGGGCAATGAAGGAGAATGCAGGTTTGTGCATTACATGCATTTTACTGTGAAGAAGCAAGCAACAAATGAGATAGCAAAAGCAAGTTGCAGCAAGGGCAGGAAATACCTGTGCACCCTCTTGCCTTGACAGTAAAAAAAGGCAAGCGCTACCACAGTCTGAAGTTACTTTGTTACAAGATATGTCAGAGCAGGAGACAAGAGAAGCGTCATAAGTGCTGAACACTTGTACTCAAACATCTGCAAGCATTTTCCATCTTTATAACAGGAAATCATGCACTAGTGTGACAGCAGGAAACACTTGTGAAAAAAAGTCTAGACTTGTCCTTTGCATTAGATTTTTCACATTATGCCAATGATGTATAATACCAACAGATACATAGATATCCTACTTGGCAAAGTTGAAGGTTTACCAGAAATAGGTAGTCTTTTTTCCACTATACTTACAGTTCGTGATTCAAATCGGACTTTCACATCACCACTTATAATGGGGCAGCCTTCCAAGCCAATTACTGCAAAGTCATTTTCAGCATCAAAAAATAACTGAAAAAGAAACCAACCATTTGAAATAACTTTTCAAACAAACTGAAAATTAAATGCACACAATCAAGCAGTGTTAATTAAACAGTGTTCCACTACTAAGTTACAGAGGCTCATATGACAGTATTCAATTACTTATGGTGAATGGCGCTACAATGAAGAGCAAGACAACAGTCAATCATTTTCCTTGTGTTGCCAAGGTACTGAGTTTTACTAACTGATTAAAGGTCAAACTCTTGACAGTGTCTTGGGAAACCCACGTTTCCTTTTGTCCTGTGAAACTTCTGAGCTCTAGGTCACATTAAGATGTGCAGGAAATAAAAAGTGAAGTGTTCTATTCCTAGTATTGGTAAATTCCCTAATCAGAAAGTGAGAAAGATATTTGTCTTACAATCAATATTTTCCCACAAAAACCAACTTTTATTGAGTAAAAGATGCTAATGTTAGGTATTGTGAAGACATTTTAGTCAATCATACACCTCCCTTACATCCAAAGTGAGTCTTACCCTGCAGTTTTCTTGAGTTGCACACACACAATGGAATACAACTTTTTTTCTCACAATTATCTGTACTCTAAGATCACTTCCATTGCCTTTTCCAACTCCTAGAAGGAATCAAAGTTGTATCATGCTAGGGTTTTATCTTTAAATAATAGAGCTGGAACAATAAGCAGTTAAATGGAACCCTGGAGATCAATTCCTCTAGCCACAGAAAAGATATAGAGCAGCAGCAGCAATATAAGGTTCCCCTTGGGTGGGCAGAATGGGCATGGAAGCTGAACTTTAGTCCTTGGCTTCTCTGCAAAGGCTGCTCTAATATCAGACTCTGAGAAGCATGCTTGAAAGCATTTGATCCACGCCAGATACGTCAGTCACTTTATCTGCTGAAGAATTTAACCTCTGAATGCGTGCACCTCACTGTCTCCCTCCCCATTCTAATGCCAGTTGAAGGGAATCTGCCACCGCTAAAAGAAGAGGCAGAAAGAACCCATTTAAAAATGACAGCAGCCACAGAAGAGGTGTTCATTTCACCTGCAACTGAGTTACCAAGAACATGAGTTTACGTTTATATAGAATTGGAAAACATTCCAAAACCAGAAAAGAGATCAAAATGTCCATATTATTTTTATTAGTTCTTACCATTAATAGAGTAGATTTTGATGTTCTTTATTTTGACTCGTCTCTCTGGTGGGAGCTTCAAGTTATACTTGTTCTTCAGGATCTCATAATACCCAACATATCTACTCTGCAATGCAAAATAAAGCTGCCAATGTTAAATATGTTCCTCACCACATTCAGCACAGAGACCGTCTTGCTTTCAATGACTGAGTGAGAAATGGCAAACTGAGCTAAAGGATAGGAATTTATACAATATAAATCCCGTTCTTGCAGATTAAGTTACTTCCCCAAGCCATGCACAGCAAAACTATGGCATCTCAGCCCCAGCCCCCCAATCTATAAAATAGTGTTAACACTTGTTTGACAGAACCCTTCTGGTGGGTGTTGAGTTGGTTGGCAGTCTGATGGAAAAATGCCCTCTTCTCAGAAATCTAAGTTTGAAATGATGGCTAACTGTCTGTCTGCCCTTCTGGAAGGCCCTTGTCAATTAACTCTCTTTTTGCCTTACTCAAAATAAATGAAGTTGACAAGGGCCTTCCTTCCAGGTGGGCAGCTGGGAAGCCAAAAATATCCATTTCTGTTCTTCCCAAATTGTATTTTTTCTTGAAATCCCTTCCCACTTTCTTTGGTGGGTGTAGTTTTGACTGTGTCTTGTTGAGGACAAAAAATAAGAATAAAATTCAAAAGCCATGATTTCACCCCACCCCCAAAATGGAAGCCAATTCTAGTTCTGAGCATCTTTTTGATGCTTGGTTAATAGTAAGGTGCTATATATTGAACTTTTTAAAAGCCCTTTTGTGCCCTTTTTCCTCACCTATTCTTCCAACCTCCAGCACATTAATGTTGGAGCTGCATCAGAAGGGAAGTTTCCCCACAGAGGAGGGCCAATTTAGTAAGGGGAAGTCATCAAGTTCCTAAAAAGCATGTTACCCAGACCTATGGCACAGAAGTTTGGAATTTCTAAACTGAACTATGGAAAATACTTCAGTTCTGGTTCTTCCATCCCATTGTACATTTAAACAGTTTGACAAAAAGACTTCAAAATCCACTGTGTAACATCTTCCACAAGTTTCTCACTTTGTTTAGACTCTTACCTGGGATGGTGTTTCAACTCCTTGAAATTTGGAACTTGTACTTTTATCAGTTCTCCTCTCCCCAAAATAGTCCAAGCTCTCCTACATACAAGAGAGTCATTGTTTTCAAATGAAGCAACAGGACAATTTTCCAGCTGCCTCACAGTGACATTTGTACTACTATACAATTATAACTGAAGACTAAAACCCAATAGTATCAGATACTAACCGTGGTAATAGACTAGAAAGAGTTCAAACCAATGTTGGAGAGAGTAGCTTTGGAAGCTAGAGTGGGGTGGTACTAGAAACATGAGAACTACTCAATCCCCATCGTGACAGTAGAGAACATTTCAAGATGGACAAAAATTTGCTAGTCAAAGTGAATTTTTGTTTTTTTTAAACACACACTAAAGCAACCAGAGAAGTTTAAAAAAATCCAGACCTTATTAGAAACTCCCCTTTTTACTTCCAGTCTGCCTCTATCACCCTCAAAAAAGAACTCACGCTCCAGAAGACCACCACAGACATGGTTCCAGGGACCATTATTAGTCTCAGTTTTTTAAAAATAGTCAGTTTTTTTTTTTAAATATAAAAAACTTCAAAATTTGCAGACATTCATGCTTCTTTGGAAAGTCTAAACTCCCTTGTAGAAGAGCAGTTAACCGAATACACCAATCTTGATGATCCTCATACAGATGCAAGTGGTTCATAAACATAGCTCTTTTTGGGTGCTATCCAGGCACTATCTAGGCCACAAATCCATCTATGCTGCATTACAGCAGCAGATCTGCTTTTAAATTATGAGACTTGCCACTCGGTGATATAACTTCATCTTCACCAATGGCTTCTGCTTTTGGCTTTGAAGAAAAAAGGACAAATTCTAAAGGGAGGTGTGTTTCCATTCTCCACCCAGTGGGGAGTTGACACCACAAGCCAAGATCTCTGAAGATGTTGTTATGCATATCCAGAATAGGGAGCAGTCTGGCAGGTGCAAGTTAATAAGGATAATGCAGTAAGGGAAGGTTGGGACATTTAAAAATTTGATACTAAACTTTGAGGAGGCCTTCTTTAGAGTAAACTCTTACGCTTAAATTCAGAATTATAATAATTTTAAAGTGGGAGGTTTTTTAAAGACATTATTTTGAAGGCACAATCAAATGCTTTCATGGTTGGTATCATCCCACCATGATCCAGTTTCTTCCCATTCTTCCTGACTGCTATTTTTCCATCCCCTCAAATTATGAGCATTAACTGTATGAACACACATCACATTTGGGAAAGCCTTTTAAAAGTGGCTTATGCTCTCCATGGAGAACAAGGCATGTGTTTTATAAAGGGTTTCTCCTTAGTTAACACAGTCTACTCAGTAAGGGTCTCATCTTTCTGGAGAACATGCTTTAAAAAAAAAGAGAAATGGCTAATACTGATTTTTCCTTGTACCTTTGCACTCTCAAACTGGTCACTGTCAATGAGCCAAGTACAAATCATTGTTCCAGTCCTGCCTGTATTAGGAAGAAAATAAACAAGACATGAAGAGTACAGATTTATCATGATATTTTGAAACATTATATAGGACTGTCAATAGGTAAGGTTACTTATGTATGTGGCCTCTGTTTATAGTTTCTAACAGAGTAGAAACTAGAGTAATCTTAGACAGGATTCAACCCTGCTGATCTTAAAATAAGATGGGTTTTTGCAAAGCTGTTTCTACAGGTTTGCAATTTCCTAGTTCCTTTAACGTATTTATTTGAGGAGACTGTTCCAAGATAATTCCTCTCTGCAGCTTTAACATGCACTATAGCAAGATGGTGGATACTTTTTCAGACCCGAGTCTGAAATGGTGCCAAACATGCCTCAAAACTCCAGGATTACACATATTTGGGTAAGCGCTCTTGCCTCAAGAATGGCATCTCCAGTCATTCTATAGCATAACTCCTCCCCAGGGATGCCCTGGCTAAAGGAGAACTGCCAACATGAAGCAGGCACACAGGTCAAAGCCAACATTTTCAAAAATGGATGTTTGATTTTCAGAGTCCCAAGCACCCAGCAGCTCGCGGATTTCAGTGAGAGCTGTTTGGGACTAGGATTTTGCCAAGTTTAGCCTCTAACGTGCCTAAAATTAGGCATCTGCTTTTGAACAAATTTTGGCTAAAGTTGTGCTAGAGATTCAAATACAAGATGCCAGTAGGCAAAAGATGTTCAATATGCAAACTGACAAACAAGCAATTGGATATCGGAAATGTGTGGCAAGCAGTGGACTGGGAACTGGTACCAAGTGAAAATCTGGGTTCTATACCCAATGACTCTGTACTGCAGCAAGCTTCTCTTGCTTCAGTCTTCTGTTTGGTGGTGGTGGTGGTGAGGGAGGGCGGGGGGCACAGAGAGATGATGGTGATTGTCTACCTCAGTGTTGTGAGCCTTAGGATAGAGTTTTCAAGAGTGCCCTAAGTTCTTAACCTAAATATGCCTCCGAAAACTTGACAGAAACCCGCTGTGGATTTTAAGAGTCTGCTCATAACATTTAAGAGCATAAGCAGAAGTGGGTATGTTTAAATATTGCGGAATAATCACGTTTGTGAGAACAAGGAAAAAAGTAACCAGAAAGCTAGAAAAAAGTTAGTTCAAACCAACATAAAACTTGTACTGATGGGGGAGGAGAGTTAATATGGAAATCACACACACTACAAAGGCAGGTTGAAACCATTGTCTGGTGCTGGAGGCAACTGATGAGGTTGTCTTAGTGAGCTTCTCACTTGTAAGAAATCAAATCACTTGTGAGTGTTTTGCCTTAATAAATATTTGTTAGACCCCCCCCCCCCATCTGTTCAGTACGTGAATCTCAATCCAATATCAGGCATTTTTGAAAATTTTACCCTTAGTCTTTGTAAAGGATTTTGAGAGCCTCTGATTAAAGATATATGAAGTGTAAAGTAGTTATTAACATGCATGTTATTTGACTGGATAGAAATCCAAGCTATCCTCTGATGAAGTTATATATGCATCAGAATTTTCAATTTAATCATGTAAGAAAAAATTAATTCATTTAAGCTTTACACCATTTTAAATATGTTTTCCAATCTCTTCTTTGCTACAGTACTTGTTCTCTTACCCTTGCCTCCTTTACAATGAATTGCTATGATGTTCTTTTCATCCTGTTTCATCCACTCACGCACATTAGCAGTAAATTTCAGCATGTCCCTAGTTAAAAGTAACATATGAATTACAATGTTGTCAGAGCTGGTTTTATGCTTCATATTGTTATTGGGCTGCAGAAATCCTAGCATGGGACTTACTCTAGGCTGGGGACATTGTGGTCATCAATAAAGACTCTCTCCACCCTGTAATGGAAGTACACTGGGTCATAACCTTTCTCACCTACAAACAAGCAAAAAACCCAAAAATTTCAGATTAAACTCGTTTAGAATTTTGATAAATCATTTTTAAAAATACATAAACAAAATGATGATAAAGTCAAGTTATTTTCTCTGCCTATCTTTTGAAGATGTTGTAACAGCTGCTGAGACTTACCTACTGGAGCCTTTTCTTTGACACAGGATTCAGGATTTGATTTAAGCAGATCTGGAACAGGCCAGACTTTGAAAGCCAGTTTCCTATTTTGCTTCTGCAATTTTGCACCCTCAATTCATTGTAGGCCCAAAAGATTCCCACCGACTGCTATCAATTGCAACAGCGATTTGTGGGGGGTGAAAACCGGCCTCTGACTTTTCAAAGTCATGACCCTTTTAGCTTGATCCTCTCTATTTCTAGCTGGCTGGCTGAATTGATGTTGGCTCTGGTGATCTGATTATACATACCTCTGTGCCTTTTGACCAAGTGGCTAGCCAGTATTTAACATCTTGAGGATTGTTTCCATTATAAATTTACTTGATGCAGTACTGTTTGCACAGAATGTACAGAGTCCTGTTTCCCTGAATACAGGAGGATCAAACAATGGGAGGCAGTTTCCTCCTCACAATACCAAGCCTGCCCTTCCAGCCAGCACTCTGCCCAAAGTGCTCTCTCAGCCACCCTACTAGTGCTTTTCTTATGGTCTCTTAACTCACTCGTTTTTTGGCTGCGCTACACTACAAAACTTACGTCAGTCAGTCACCCAGTGGTGCAAAAAATCCACCTCACAGTGTAGTTATAGCCACCAAACTTAGTGGTGTTCCGAGGGGCCCATGCTCCCAGACACCAGCCCGGGGAAGACTGGCTGGGCCCTCCTCATAGGAGCCACCTCCCCACTGACATTCTCAGCAGCTACACTGACCCCAGCCCCTCCACCCCCATGCTGGGGTCAGTGATCCCAGCCTGGCTGTGCAGAGGCCAGGCAGCCCCACCCACCTCGGGGTATCTGCCTGTCACTCCCATTCCCCACTGTACCCACAGCCCCCAGTGGGGGGAACAGGGGTGCAGGAAACAGGTGCAGGCACATGCACCCCCCGCACGGGGTGCTGCCAAGGGGTGTCAGGGGATGCAAATAGAAGTATTGGATCCCGGGCACCGGAGACCTACGGCAGGCTACTGACCAAACGCCTCGTGGAGGCAGAGCTGAGTTGATGGGAGGGCTTCTCTTGCTGACATAGCAACTGCCTTTCAGGGAGGTGAAGAAACTATGCTCTCCTGTCAACATAGGTAGTGTCTTCACTGAGCACTACAACAGCGGAGCTGTAAGTGCAGGCAAGCCCTCAGACAGCCCAGCAGTTAACCCCCAGCCCCACCTTCATTATCAGTCATTTGAAGGATGTTTTCCATTGCTTTGGCTATCACTAAATAAAGGAGCATTTAAATGTTCCCTCATTTAGCCTCAATGAAAGGCTATTATGCTCATTAGCTTCACTAACATCAGTGACACTTCGTGGGAACCCCCCAGTCTCCAGCATAACAGTAGCAGCATGTACTTACTGCAAAGGTTATAGATTTTGTAGTGGTCTTTATGTTTTGTGTCCAAGAATCTTGCAACTTCCTTAAGGAAATAAGACATAAGAAATGTTTAACAACTCTAAACATCTGCTTTTTTAAAAAAAGCTCTAGTTATTCATTTTTACTGCTACTTATGCCATTATTCCATCCTCACCCGAGAAGCTGACTATATTCACAGACCATTAGAAAAGAATTGAAAAGCAGCTCAGGCCCTCATTAGCTACTGAGCCAGCCAACCACCATTTTTTATGTAGTGACGCTTAAGTGATCATTTTATTCCTATTCTGTATTTGAGAGAGGAAAATATCCACATCTATTAGTCACTATTTAACAGTGTAGAGAAAAATGACTCTCTCAGGGAGGCTTTAAATGGAGAATGAAAATGATGGTAATCTCAGGACACTTATGCAAGAAACATGCAGACAAATGCAGATAGCCAGAAGACAGAAACCCAAGGACAGAATAGCCAGAGATTGCACCCTTAATTTTTATGCTTGCGTGATCTGGACATAAAGACCACTAAGTACGGGTCTCAGAGCACAAGTAGCTTTCCTGGAGGCCAGTTTAATCATTCTGAATCTGATCCATATGCAGCCTAGCGAAAAGGGTTTGGAAATGGAATACAGAAGTTCAGTGCTGTTATGTTCTGAAGTCACATGCAGGAGGTATTTTAAATGATACTTTACCTCTATAGGATTCCTATAGAAAGACTGCTTCCCAGAAGATGGAAATGACATTGCAATAATACGATCTATGGAGGAAAAACTGATACGTTACGTCCACAGGAATTGGAAGAAGCTTTGAAAGTAGAAGCACCATTAATCTTATGAGCCATTAGTTACAGGCCATACCACAAACAAGTCAGACTGAGTTTTTAATTACAAAAAAAAAGGTACATTTTCTGCCAGTGTACTGTCTGCACTCTATTGTATATTTATCAGGTTAACAGACCTGCAATAATGGATATTCCAACTAGAGGAAATCCTAATTATCAATCAGCATTCTCCACACAGCAAGAGCTGCTTAAGACAATAGATTTGTTTGTACCCTTTTTTCAGAAAGCTGACGATTATAGGATGTCTGCAAATAAGTGTATAAGATTTGTTTTCTGATAAAAAATTTTTCTGAACTAATATTTTGGTTCAAGTCAAACCAAGTAAGTACATTTCAGCAAAATCAAAGAAATCAGAAAAATGTCTGCGCTGAAACAAAATGATCTGCGCATTTTTAACAAAACCAAAGGAAATTAAGGCCACAAGAACTGTGGTGGTGGGGCAGGATGGTGACTATGGCCTGTGGTCAGGGTACTCTCCTGGCATGTGGGTGATCCAGGTTCAAGTCCTCACTCCAGAGCAGGGTCTCCCACATCCCAGGAGAGTACTCTAACTACTGTGCTACTAGATGTAAGGGTGGGCACCACAACCGCCTCCTTCTCAGTCTCTGCAAGAAAAGCACCCAAACCCCTTGTGAATCTGGACCGAAGAACTGAAATTTCCATTTGGTTTGGTTGAAATGAAGGGAAAATTTACCAACCGATACATTTATAGAACTACTGGGACATAAAATTGTACAAACCAGTAACATAAGTAAGGTCCAGGTCAAAGCCATCTTTTGTATAGCGCCTTTTGTTTTCTGAGACCTGTCAGCCAAAAAAGGAACAAATGAGAGTCAAGGGAACCATAAAGACTAATGAGCATCAAGAAGGGTGAATATTAAAATAGTCCAGATAGTTACAAGGAGAAACAACAACTAAGTGAGAGTGGCAGAGTCTCACTTCCTTCCGCAGTGCATGGGGGAAGACTGTACATAGTTAGGTTATGGGCTTGTCTACACTCACGCTAATACTGGCAAAACCTTTGTCACTCGGGTGTGAGAGGGGAAGAAAAACAAAAACAAAAACACCCCCCACACAGAGACATATGTTTTGCCAGCATAAGCACTTGTGTGGTCAGTGCTACATCGGCAGAAGACACTCCCACCAACATAGCTACCACCGCTTGTTTAGGTGGTTTTAGTAAGTTGTCAAGAGAACTCAATGTCTCACAGGCATAACACAGCTGTATTGGCACTTATGCAGTCAACATTTATGTCGCTCAGCACTGGTTCTTTTCTTCACACCTGCGTGGCAAATTTTTGCCAGCATAAGCATGAGTGTAGACTTAGGGCTTGTCTACACTACATAGCTTATATTGGCATACCTATGCCAACATAGCTCCCTAGTGTAGACGTGGTATACAACAGGAGTTTTTCTGCTGGTGTAGGAACCCCACCTCCCCAAAGGCCATTAGCTATGCCACCAAAAGCACTCTTCTGTTGGCATAATTGCATCTACACTGGAGGGGGTTTTCAGCATAGCTTTGTTGCTAGGGTGTGTAACCCGCCCCTCCCCCCCCAACCAACAAGCCACAATGGTATGTGTAGATCAAGTTTAAGACTAGCAAGTGGCTCACATTATGTAATTCAGCAGCACCATTTGCACAAATTTAGAAGTGAAACTGCATTTGTGCTCAGGAATTATTTCAATCCAATAGCCAGCAATAGCTGTACTGGAGCTGACTATCAAGGCTTGATCTAGTTAGCTGACAATGCACAATGAGATTTTTCTACACTGATTGCACTGTTGTATGCTGCCTCATATTGCTGAATTGTTAGAGTAATGTTTAACCCATGACACAGTTCTCCACTGGTGACTGGGGGTGGGAATGATGCAGGGGAGAAGATCAGCTTCATTGCATCTTCACCAACTGTGAAATCAGGCCTACTCATGTGTAAAAATGAAGCCTTTGAGGGAGAATTAGGCAGTTCAAAAGGGTTACTCTTACTTTATTAAAGGATGCCAGGGAATCTTGATGTTAAAGTCAGTTGAGCGCTAAGTAACAGATTTCTCACAGACCACACACTTCCCCCTTTTAAGTCTTACAGATTTTATTCTAGAACAAATTTTGATGCCTCAGGGTACACTCTAGCTATATAAATAGCTTCGAAGTTTCTCCATTACTTTGTCTACTCATTCTTCTAACTCATTTCACAGGCACAATTCTGATGGAGTATGGATTTTGTTCCCTAAAAACAAAATTCCATGTGCATTTCAAATTATCTTATATTAAGAATCAGAGAGAATAGAGGGGAGAAACTTTCCATTCAAAGCTGTTTGGTAAACTGTCGAGACATGATGAAAAGGACATAGTATCAGATGCTACCAGGAAACTAAAACTTGAAAAGTTTCTATTCTGTTTATACCTGTGGTGCGCACACACGCACTAATAAAAGCTTTTGTCTCTGATTTTCATTGTAGTCACACATTCCTAGATTCATGAAATCTGCTGTGTCCCTTGCATCTGCCCTGCCACACAAGTTTGCTCAATATAAAATAAAAATCAGCCCAGAAAATGGAAGGACAGAATTAGCTACTTGCATCAGGTAGTCGTGGCATCACCTCCATTCCTTGATGCTGTGGTAGAACAATGGAGCTTTGGAAGACATCCCTATATTGATAATTGAAACACTGGCAAGTGCGGAAATGGTTTCCAACCTACCTGATGCCCTAACTCATCAGCTCCCAGCAGAACCCTTTTCAACCTGCAAACATTTTGCGGACCACCACATGCTACTAGTTTTATTTGAAGTTGAACATCCTCACCAAGGAAATGTACTTTTTCTTTTCTGCAGACCCACTGTAGTAGCCTCATGGACCACTACAGGTCCACGGACCACAGGTTGGGAACTGCTGCCCTAACTCAGTACCTGTGCCTATCAATCACTGGAGCAGATTGCAGAGTGCTGTTACTTGTCACCTAGTCTGTAGTTCTGACAGTTTTAGAATGAAAACTGCAGTGTTCGGTATGGGGGGAGGGAAACTAGAGAACAAGATAAACTAAGACAGAAACACAGGAAGGGAGGGAAGCAGGAGATGGGAACAAAGTGAAAATTCTTATTACTACCCTTCCTTGGTCAAGAAGTCACAGTTACTGCTGTAAGAATATGAGTTTAAAAACCACAACACCACACTCAGACAAACTTTGAGGCTAACTTACCATCCTCCGGGTCACCTTTTCTAGTTGTTTCTTTTGTGAGGCCAGGCGAAATATTCTTATCAGAATGATAATTCTCAAAGCTCGAAGGACAATAACCATTCTAAAGGAGAGAGGAAGAGTCAGCTTTGCAAAGGAATAGAAATGGGCAAAAGACTGAAGTTATGTTTCGCTAGAAAGAAACTTATTTTGTTCCAAATCAGGATGAAAAGCCAAAATTCCAAAGCTTTTTTTTGGTGGAAGGGAGGGGAGATAAAGGGGGAGAAACTGAAATTAAAAAATTGTTTTGGGTCATAACATTCTGATTCGATACTTCAAGATGTTATTTGGATTTCAACCTCTCATTTAGAATTTTTTGAAAGTATAACAAAAAGTTGAAACTTTCCATTCCAAGAAAGTGTTAGAACAGCACATTTAAATATCATCAAAATGCTTTTCCTTTGGTCTGCCTCCCCCCCCAATGAAATGTTGTCAAAGTACACATGATTTCACAAAATGTTTCACTTACAGCAAAACTGCATTTTCTGAGGGCACACTGTTTAATTGGAAGTTTTCTGACCACACTACAATGGAACCAACCAGGAATTCACCTAAGGAGGTGGTGAAAGTTTTCATTGCTTCACTGCTGTACACAATGATGCTGCAGGCATGTATAGTCTCACCCTACCTATCCTACTGCAGCAATTATAAAGTCTCCACACATTAACAAAGTCATAACACTGGCTCTTCTGGTTTCCCAGTTGTTTATGTCTACGGTATACGAGGTCTCTACTCATGTGAGAATGTTCATGGCTCTCGGTGTTGAAACGCCATCAAGAATATTGAGTGTGCACCTTTGGCTCCTTACTCCGAGAATGTGTAGTATTTTATGCAGGAGTTTCAGGAAAATGGAGCAGTTTAAGAGTACCAAATTTAATCACTCAGCCATTTGAGTTAAAAAAAGGTAATGGACATTCTTAGATGGAAGTGGTGAGAATATTCTGCTGACAAGTGGTTTTTGGGATGCATGTTGGAAGAGCATGTACAATTCAGAAGGCTCCCCTTAATGTATGTCTAACCTGCAACCATAACAGCACACGTAAGCGTACCTAAACGATCCTTGATCAAGCTAGCTTGCTAAAAACAGCAGCTTAGCCCCTGCAGCGTGGGCTAGCCACCTGAGCATGCAGCTGGGGTCCCAAGCAGGACCATAGTTAGGCTTCTAGCACATGCTGCCGCCGGTGCTACACAGCCATTTTTAGTGAGCTAGCTCAGTCGAGGCTAACTCAGATATGCCTACCTATGCTGCAATCGCACTGTATAGACATGCCCTATCCTACATGTGATGAGATTACCTAGAGCACAACCAAAGCAGTCCCTTGTGTGAAGGCCATGGGACTAGTATTAATTTGTGATTGTCCAATTATGGCAAGGGATGTTCTCTAGAACTACATGGAGTTAAGTCCAAAGGCACTGTTAGGAAGAACGAGCAGGAAATGAAATCATGACTAGAGATAAGTCACCTGGGGGGGTGAGTGGGGGAAGGAGACAAAGGACACTTCAGGGTCCTTAAGAGAAAAGCTATGAACTGGAGGAGTCTATCTGCCATAGCTCCATCACAGTTATAAGACTCTTGTCTGGGGCTGGGAGCCTAAATATTGAAGAACATCCTGAGGGCTTTTGCATGAGGAAAAAAAAAGTTTTGCCAGGATAGCTCTGCCAGCAAACTCACCAAAATAAATTCAGTTTATATCAGCAAAGAAATGCTTTTGCTGTATCGCTAGTACCACTTCCTCAAGAGATAAGCTATACCAGCAAAAGGACTTTTATGCCAACAAACTACATCTACACTAGGGCTTACATTGGCACAGTTATCTCCATTAATAAAAACCCTACGCCCTTAACTGATATAGCTGTCAGAGAGACAAGGTGGAGGAGGCAGTATCTTTTATTGGACCAACTTCTGTTGGAGAGAGCTGTGTGTGGCTCAAAGGCTTCTCTCTCACCAACAGAAGTTGGGCCAACAAACTATATCCTCTGACCCACCTGGTCTAAAAACTGGGATCAACACTGCATATACCTATGTCAGGTAAGTTTTAATCTTAGACCAGGATTAAACAGGTGAAGAATCTGTGTGGAATGGGAGGGTCAGTTGCCTAAGGCTAGTGGTAGGAACAGGTTGACAGAAAGGCTCTGCAAAAAGCCTGGAGAAAATGGGCCTACCTGGCTAATGAGGGGGAGGGGAAATAGAAAAATAGTAAGCTCTGGGGTGACAGGCCTGGATACAGACTGTTTTAAAACCCTTATTCTCTTACACTATGCAATGTTCCTACTGTTAAAACAATACCTTGTTTTGGAAAAGGCTGCATGGTCACTCTGTATATACCACTGGTCACAGCTCCCGAAGGTCAGAACTGCAGATAATGAACCTAGGTTGGGCCTGCTGAAGTAATCACTGTTAGTACATAGGGGTCTGTAACCCAAGGTTCTGGTCTTAGGCTATGTCTACACTACAGAGCCAAGGCTGGTGTAACTATACTGGCACAGCCCCAGTGGATAGGGAAAAGAATGTCACACATAGTTAGGCTGTGTCTTTACTACAGAGCCTATGACAGCATAGCCCACTAGTGTAGATGCAGCGTACCCCAAGAGGCATTTGTCTGCCAATGCAGGAACAGCATCTCCCCAAATGAAACCATTAACTATGCCAACAGAAGCTGCTCTACACTGGGGGTTTTTGTGGCATAGCTATGTTGGCGGGGTGAGATTTTTTTCCACACCCCTGACCAATGTACCTATGCTTGTATACGTTATGTCTAGACCAAGCCTAAACGTTAGAGAATTGCAGGATTTCACCTTGAGAGATGAAGGCCTAAGTTTGCCTCCTGGGGTGCACTCAGAGACCCTCCTTCCCCCGAGAGTGGAAAAAGTGCAGCTAGATTGGTACCCACAACAACTTGTTTGGAGACCATAGGTTGAGATTGTCATAGATGTCCAAGGGATTTGACACCCACTTCTCAAAATCAACAAGAACTGGGCATTGTTTCCTTGAATTTCCTTTAAGGTGGTATTGGAAGGGAAAGAGTTTACATATCCTGTAGAAGTTGCCTTGTTCCATCATGTTGGGACACAACTGGGAAGCTTGTGAAGTTTTTGCAGAGACACCTATCCCCTTCGATCCAACAGCCCAATGGTTATAGCACTCACCCAGGATGTGTGGACCCATGTTCATGTCCCTATTGTGCCTGAGGGGAACAGGATTTGAACCTGGATTTCCCACATCAGCGGGAAGTCCCCCAACCACCAGGCTCCATAGCCAGTTTCTCTGGCCCAATGAGTATTTACTATTTACAAAAAGAGGAACAGCTCCAACTGGAGGGAGTGGGGGAGTCACTTTCTTCCCGCTGAAACCAAGGAACCTTCCCAATAGAAGTTTCATTGAAATTGACCCTCTCCTACAATATGTGATTTCCACAAATAGTTATTTTCTGAGAATCTTTCAACAGAAGTCTGCAGCCAGCTGTAGCTCAAAGTGTTCAAATTTATCAACTATGCTAATGACACTCACATTCACCTTTAAAAACTAAAGCAAGTTAAGAGTTGATCCTTCCTCCAGTCAGTCATACACATAAGTAATGTTTCCAGTTTAATACTACTTCTGATTTCTGCTCTTTACTTTTAAAGAGTAATTTTGCTGAGTAAGGTTATGTCTACAGTTACAGAAGTGTGCGGAGTACAGGCACATACGTGCAGCTACATGCCACAGTGAAAGGCTCTGCTGCCTCCCCACCGTCAGGCATTTCATTGTGGCAGGGGAATGGCTGAGGCAAAAGGGAGGCAGTGGGATACCACACTGCTAAAAATAGCAGTACAGACATGGAAGGCACTGCTTGTTCATGTAGAGTATATATCCTGAGGGTTCAGGCACATAGGGCCATCTACTCACCTAAGCTGTGCACCTCTCTCCCCCTCACACACTTGCACGCACGCACAAAGTATCTGTACTCCACACACCCCTGTAAGTGTGAACATATCCTAAATGCAGTGTGTTAAAAAAAAAATTTCCCTCTGGTATTACACAAAACTTGCGACTTCCAAAGCCCTCTGGATCTCAGCAAAGAAAGCTTTATAGGATTCATTCAGCAAATTTTTCAACACTGCACAAAGCCCAGTAGAACTCAGGTATTTTGGGTATAATATTGTATAAACATTCAGGCATTCAGGGTTCTTCCCCTGCATGCCCTTCAAAACCAGAAGTGCTAGACACAGGCTTAGAAGGATTTACAAAGGAAAAATATTCACATTTCTAAGAAAGTGAGTCAAACTTCTTACCTTGGGATCTTGTCTGCGCCACTGAAGTCAGAGAAAGAATACACCATATTAATCAGCAGGGTGCCCACCACAATCACTGCATCTAAAATGTTCAGTTTGGATTTGAAATAATTGCTGAAGCTAAAATATAAAAGTAGAGAAGCAGAGACAAAATTAAGGAGATCTAGAAGTACCATAAGCAGCGTACTACGGTGCATACTCCATATTGCATTCTCCATCTGGCTACGAAGCATTGCTCATTGTTAAACTGGTCCTCAATAGCCTATTTGTGCCCCCAATAGGATTGTAATAGATTTATATCAGTCAGTTACAAGCCTCAGACTCCACTTACCAAGTTTTGTATAAACCAGTTTAAAAACAAAGATTTAAAAGAATTTCCTCCTACTCTTTGGTCAAATCCCAACTTAAAAACATTCTTCCTATAAGTCACCTATAACGAGGCAGCCCACGTACCATGCTGCAGCAGCATTCCCAGTGGTACAACTGTAATGCTTTAAATCTCTTTTGGACAGCCAGGGCAGTTTGTATTTGTATTATTTCTGTTCCTTTAAGAACATCTTTGTTATCTTTATGCAAAGTAGCACCAGGATAATGCCCTTAAAATTAATGGACCTATTTAAGTATTCTGGCACTACACTAATTTCATCTCTACAAACAGGTTGAATTCTTATTTTTACTGCTCTTAGCTCTTAGAAGCCCTAGTCTTTGGTCCTGCTCCACTGTGCTACTATCTGTACTAACAGAACAAAGATAAGTCCCAGAAAGATAGTCCCAGCCCCAAAGAGCATTCATGAACAGTGCTTCCCAGTTACATGTGCAAACCAAACGACTATAAAAAACGCTGGTCACTGCACATAGTGAATTAATTGCCCATGTTAGGGAGCAGCACTGGGAATTTCACAAGATGGATTCCAGTCTCTCACTGGTGAGTCAGGAATAACTCCACTGGTTGTTACACCAGTGCAAGTGAATTCAGAGTCAGACCTCACATAACCCAGGTGCAGATTCTTTAGGAATCAGTGCACAGTTTCAGAGTGTGCCTAAAAAAATCATGTCTTGCTGAACTTTCAGGCCTTTAGGCATTAACCTTACCCCTCAACAAACACCCGCAGGAGGACATCCACAAGGAAGAAGAGTGCTATTGCTAAAGAAATGCCTTCAATGGTCTCTCTTATGCTCTTTTTCTTGTCACTGATAGCTAGGTCCACAATCACAAGAGCAATGTCCACAAAGATAAGCACAACTCCAAATACTCTACAAGACAAAAAACAAATTAGTTCTCAAGAAAGAGGGAAAGTACGAGTACCATTACACTTCTCATTGCTTGATGAGCACAAAAAGGAGTGCACAATTGAAAATGAAAGCCACTTTCATAAAGAAGTCCAGTATTACCTTATTTTATGCCTGTTTTGAACTCTTCATGTTGTCCAGGTTTGTTTTACTAACTGTTTTTCCTTTTAAAATAAACAGGGACACATTTTTGCTAAGCCTGTCGGGAATGCAGCTCCCACCGGGGGCCCAACAAGCCTTTGTTCATCTTTTTGGCAGCTATAGAGTGGTCAGCCACTTCGTGGCAGTTTAACCATGCCAGAATGCAAGGACAACCTGTGTGGTAATACAGGTTCACCCCCCCTGGGCAGAGTGACACGGGCCCTGGGTTTGTTTTTTTTTTTGCCTTCCTCTGTAGCATGGGGCACAGATCACTTGCTGATGAATTCTCTGATGGATTCTCTGTACCTTGAAGTCGTTTAAACCATTATTTGAAGACTTCAGTTACTCAGTCATAGGTTAGGTGTCTATTACAGGAGTGAGTGAGTGAAGTTCTGTGGCCTGCGTTGTGTAGGAGGTCAGACTAGATGATCATAATGGTCCCTTCTGACCTTAAAGTCTATGAGTCTATGATCACCAGCCAGTAGTGTTAGGCTAAAAACCAAGAGAACCACAAATTCTGTGTTCGGCTGCCTCAAAACTGCTTCATATTCATGTCAACATGCCAGCTTTAAACATGTATTATATGAAGAATGCTCAAACTGTCATAGCATGCATCATGCCTTCCCTCCCACTCATGGCTGAGTAACATCCCTGTAATAACTATAGCAGTTGCTGTAACATAACAGTTCTCAATAGTTTAGCTGCTAGAAACAAGCAGAGCCACCACCATGTGACCAGCCAGCTCTCCAAGGATCTCCTCTAGTTCAGGTGATGAATTAAAGAGCCTCTACAACATACAGAAAAAACACAAAGCAATAGAATATTATATTTTGCTTACATTTCAGTCATCTACAATACCTAGAATTGTCTCTTTATAAATCCCAAAGAGACCTGAAGCAGATTCTATGCATTAGATTTCCCCTCACAAGGCAAATAGGGTTAGCTTTGAAAAACACCTCAACGTATCCTGTGGAGCAATTGTTCTCAAACGTTTTGTACTGGTAACCCCTTTCACATAGCAAGCCCCTGAGCATGATGCCCTTGCCCCTTGCCATGCCCTCCCCACTCACCCCTAACACCTGCACTGTGCCTTTTTCCCCCCTAATCCCTGCAACCTCCTCCTGGGGAAACAGACCTGTGTGCACAGAGCAGCTGATATTGCTGCTCGTTCCCCTTGAAAGCTGCTTCTTCAGGCACTCGTAAGAGATGTGGGGGTGGGAGGAGAGCTAGGCGCAACCTCAGGGCTCCCTGTATTCAGGTCACTTTCCCCACCTGGGTGCGTAAGGGAAGGGCAGAGAGCAGCAGCTCCTGATGCTCGCCTCAACACAGCCCAGGTGGGGAAGTGACATGGATGCAGGGAACCTTGGCACTGCTTCTCACTCCCCTTCCCCACAATCTCTTAGGGGGGCATGGAGGAACTTGGGAAGGTGAGCAGTATCTGTGTGTCACCGCTCACCCTCTTCCCCCATGCCCCTCCACCAGAGGTAAGCAGGGACACTCTCAGCCCCATGCCTGGCCAGGGCCACACAGCTTGTGACCCCCACATAACCACATGAACCCCAAGGGGTCACAATCCCCAGTTTGAGAACCAATGCTGTAGGGCAAGTGCTTTTCAGGGTAACAAAGAGATTGCTACAAAACAACTTAACTGATTAGAAAGTGTGTTAGTAAAATATTCTCTACTTTAGCTATATCTGCTTTCAATATCCATGCCTGCATACATGGTATGTATATATCCACACATACCTGAATCCAAATGACATCACAAATGGAGAAATCTTTTTCTTAATAGTGCTGTTAAAAGACAAGCAGAATGTAAAGTTAGTGACTATCAGATGCTTTGGTAGACCTCTGTACTGATTTCTTAATATTTGTTATTACAAACTTGTCTGCATCATGCTGAATTTTAAGATATACTAATAGATATTTTCATATCCTTTCTTCAAGTACCATATGATAGCAGAGACTCCTAGATAAGCATGTAAGCTTTCTGTCAACCAGTTATAAGTACCAAAGTTGTCAAAAGAAGGACTCCTCCTGGGCCCTAAAACCTGTGTGTTCATATTCTAGGATGATTAGGGATCTGGGGCTTCGGCATATGACTTATGAGGAGAGGCTGGGGGAACTGGATTTATTTATTTTGCAGAATAGTGAAGGGGGTTTGATAGCAACCTTCAAATACCTGAAGGGCAGGTCCCAAAGAGGTTGGAGCTAGGCTATTCTCAGTGGTGGCAGATGACAAACCATGGAGCAGTGGTCCCAAGTTACAGTGGGGGAGGTCTAAGTTGGATATTAGGGAAAAAAATTTCACCAGGCAGGTAGGTGGTGAAGCACTGGAATGGGTTGCCCAAGGAGGCGGTGGAATCTCCATCCTTAGGAGGTTTTTAAGATCCAGCTTCACAAAGCCCTGGCTCAGATGATTTAGTTGAAATTGGTCCTCCTTTGAGCAGGAAGTTGGACTAGATGACCTCCTGAGGTCCCTTCCAACTCTAGTCTTCTAAGATTCAATGACTGCAGCTTTAGCCTTCTATTTTGCTTTAATGTTCTATACACGCTTTTCAGGTTATATTTTGAAAAATATATACACACAGTGATTGTGATGCATAGTTTGAATAGAATTTTTATAGGCGCCTTTTGTTGAAGATTGTAAAAGTTTTTACAGACAGTAAGTTGTAAATCTAGCTGAAGATGCTACCAAGGTTATCCTATGCAGGTGGTGAGCCAAAGTGACAGCAACTGATACTTGAATCTAGCCAAACCGCTTAAAGAAGGATCTTTTGTGCCACTACAGAAAGACACCAACATAGCATTCAGCTCAGCTTGTTCATTTCCAAACAAATGATACCATTTGAATACATGAACAAGAAACTTTTAATCTTTAATTAAAAAGTGGAAAAAAGTTAAGCAACCAATTTTAGGTTTTCCTGCTGCCATAATTTGCTAAACTGTAAGGTTCTGATTCTGTGCATAAAACCAGAGTAATGCAATGGAAAGTTACACTGGAAAAAAAAAGTCAGACATGCAATGCATATTTCTTCTACAAAAAACCACTAAGGAGTTTGTTTCAATTTGGGATCCATTTTTGTTATTAAAATAGACATTTGAGTTTCCACCTTGGACAAAGCTACTAGCTGACCAAAGTAAAGCTTATTTTTCCCAACATACAGTCTCCAAGACTGAGTCAATGCAGAAATCCATCCAGATCAGAGTTTTATGTTTGCAATGCACACTTTTGAAACTCCAGCGTCACTGATAATACTGTAAGTCTCAGACAGTTTGTCACTAGATATTTGTATTTTATGTATTTCAGACCAATTAGTTTGCCAGAAGGAAAACACATTTTCCCTATAAGATGGGCTCAGAGCCAGACAAGTTAATTATATGCTTTATAAAACTAATAAGATTGAAAGCAAATACATAGTGGAGTCTTCTGAATTTCTGACATTAGGTTTCCTTACTAAGTGGGGACCTACTGGGTTGCTTCTCTGCATTTGAGCAAGCCATCCTTCCTTCTCAATTTTGGCTTGGGAAACTATGCACTGGGCAGTTAACTTTGCCCAACAAAGATTAAAACAACTGTAACTTACCGGGAGCAGGTGTCGGGTTCATTCTCCTCAACACAGCCATCATCAATCTTGACACTGGCCTCCCCCATCTTTTGAAAACTGCCAAAAAAAATACAAAGTCAGACTAGGTCTGGTTGTCCCCTTGAAATAAAGCATGTTCAGCTCCCCTGTGCTAGAACAGGTGCTTCCACTTGGGTCAAGTAAGAAACTGGATCAGTACCTGGGGCTACAGAGGGAGCAACACTCTTAAGCAAAAGGCATGCACCAGGAGCACAACATTTCCTGGGAGAGGCTGCCAGAGTCCACTTAGCAGGGAGGCAGCTCTGAGAGCCAGTGCTTAGTTAAAAGAGCACAGAAGAATCCTGCTATAAGTCCTGAAGCAGGAGGAACTGAGACAGGCAGAGGGGAAAATCCCCTTGAAATCCTCAGCCCATTCTGGGCTGCAGCTCCTTTTTATATAAAGCTACCCCAAAAGAGACTCGGTGTGTCAATGCAGGGGACAAGCCAGCACCTTATAGACATGTGTTCCAGAACACCAGGATGTTTAGAGAACTATACCTGCTTGAGTGGTGAGCAGCAACACTGACAAAATGAGAGGGGGCGGAATTGGTTTGTGAGGAGGTCTTGCCTCTTCACTGAGGATCACCTCAAGTAGAGGGACTCACTATGCTAAGTTAGCAGTTTAGACTAGTCTGTTGTCTGAGCCAATTGTGCTACACTAGAAGCGCTACATCGGTGAGGCTATGCTGCTGTAGTGCCTCTGAAGGCACATGATGCTGACAAGAGAGCTTTCCCAGTAGCATAGTCACTCCACCTCCACAAGAGGCAGTAGCTACATCAGCAGGAGAGCGTCACCTGCTGACACAGTGCTGTCCACATTGGTGCTTGGGTCGGTGTAACTTGCATCACTCTGGAGGTGGCTTTTTCACACCCCTGCATGACATAAGTTATATCGACATAAGCGGAAGCACAGACCTGCTCAACATTAAAGGCAGAGTTGTTCCATCTGAAATAATATTTCAGAGTAGAAGGAGAGCGAATGACCATATAAAACATGCATCAAAATCTTCTCCTTTCTCCCCATGGAACACTTCAAGCTTTTAGATTAAAATAAAATGGTGATGACACAGTCTCAGGGAAGGTCACTAAGGACAGATACTGCTGTTAGATGGCTAGTCACTTGCCAGCATTTCAAGAGAACTGCTTTCAATCTATTCCCTAGCACAGAGGAAGAGGGAATAAGTACTGAATAGCTGTGCACAGCAAGTGAATATCTTAACCCTAGAAGCGATACCTACTGCTTCTATTTTGATAGGAGGAATACCACACTATTACTGTATTGTATAATTTAACATGATTAAGATAACTGAAGTAACTCAGAAACCAGATGAAAGCCCCGTTGCTTTTCTGGAAAGACTGTATGAGGCTTATCGAATGTATACGCCTTTTGATCCTGAGGCACCCCAGAATCAGATTATGGTGAACTCAGCCTTCATCAGCCAGGGACATTAGGAGAAAGATACAAAAGAAGGATGGGTTTGCAGGACTAAATATAAACCAATTGATGGAACTTGCCAACCGAGTCTTCACGAATCAAGATGCAGAGGCGGACAAAAAGAAAGTCAGAGAATGTAAGATGTTGGCAGCCGCCCTCAGAGGGGACTTTGGTCAGAGAGGAAGAGGGCGAGGAGTGGATAAAGGAAAAAGAGGATGACGACAAGCTGGAATTGGGACCCAGTTGGGCCCAAACCAGTGTGCATATTGCAAGGAAGAAGGACACTGGAAGGAAAACTGCCTTAAACGGGTAGAAGGAATTAGAGGAAGAGGACAAGGAAGAGGACTAGGGCAGCCCAGTGGAGGGATAAGTCAAGGACAGTACCAAAGAACCCTCCAGGACCAGAACCACCATGCCCTTCCTGTAATAACAGGACAGGAGGCAGGCGACTTCCTTGGTGCCTTGGGCGCCGGATGGGAAGAAGTGGAGGAAGCATAGGACAGACCGGGCTCATTTCTTCTAGGCCCCCAGGAGCCCATCGTCACTATGGAAGTGGGGGGCCAACGGATAAATTTTCTGGTTGACAGTGGAGCGCACCACTCCGTAGTAACAACCCCTATAAGTCATCCCACAAAACATACTATCAATATAGTAGGAGCAACAGGACAAGTCGTGGAAAGGACATTTTTAAACAAAAAGCCTTGCAGCTTGGGAACCAGAAAAGTAACCCACCAATTTTTATATATGCCTGATTGCCCGATTCTCTTGTTAGGAAGAGACTTGCTCCAAAAGCTCAAGGCCCAGATTACTTTTCAGCCAGACGAGAAAATAAAGCTCATCCTGCCACAATTTAAAGAGCTGGCCAAGGTATTAACATTGATCTGTCCGGCGAAAGAAAGGTGGAAACTTTATTCAAGCTTGATGACAGAGCAAGAATTACCCCCAGCCATCAAAAGCATAGAAGGGGTTTGGGCTGAAGGAAACCCCCCGGGGCTGGCTGTCCACCAGCCCCCCGTAATTGTAGAACTACAGCCAGGAACTAAGCCAGTTTCCCAGCGCCAGTACCCGATCCCCCGCCTGGCACTGGAAGGGATGAAACCCCATCTGGATCGCCTAGTAACCTATGGGATCCTGACCCAATGTGTTTCACTGTGGAATACCCCGCTGTTGCCAGTCAAGAAACCGGGAACTAATGAGTACCAGCCGGTACAAGACTTAAGGGCGGTAAATCAAGTCACAGTGACTATCCACCCTTTAGTCCCAACAAAATATACGGATTTGGGACACGTCCCTCATGAAGCAGCCTGGTTTACAATTCTAGACTTGAAAGATGCTTTCTTCTGCATTCCCCTGGCACCCCAAAGCCAACTAATATTCGCTTTCCAGTGGGAGGACCCTGTGACGGGACACAAGTCCCAGTTATGCTGGTCTCGTCTTCCACAAGGGTGGAAGAACTTGCCAACTCTATTTGGTACCGCTTTGGCCCGGGATTTACAAGAATTCCCTTCAGTCCCAAACCGATGCGTGCTACTCCAATACATAGACGACCTGATGATAGCCGCTGTCACTAGACAAGAATGCATTCAAGGGACAAATGCCTTGCTCCAGCTGCTGTATAACAAAGGGTACCAGGTGTCTAGAAAGAAGGCCCAGATTTGCAAAGAACAAGTTAAATGTTTAGGATTCCACATATCTCAGGGTAGCCGGGAATTGGGACCAGAAAGGAAGGAAGCGGTATGTGCCATCCCAACGCCCGATAGCTGCAGGAAGGTACGGGAATTTTTGGGAGCTGCAGGATACCGTAGGATCTGGATCCCTAATTTCGCTACCCTGGCCCGACCCCTCTACGAGGCAACAAAGGGGGGAGAAAAGGACCCCTTCATCTGGGAAAAGGAACAGGAACAAGCTTTCCAGACCCTTAAAAGGGAGCTAATATCAGCCCCTGCGTTGGGATTCCCAGACACAGAGAAGTCCTTTCAGCTCTATGTCCATGAACGCTGTGGTATAGCAGTGGGTGTCCTGACCCAAGAAGCGGGATCCTGGAAAAGGCCAGTTGCCTATTTGTCAAAGCAAATTGACCCTGTGGCTCGAGGGTGGCCCCCCATGCTTAAGGGCCATTGCCGCCACCGCCTTATTGGTAACCGAGGCGGATAAACTATCATTGGGACAAAATTTGACAGTGCATGTTCCCCATGCGGTGACAACCTTGATGGAATATAAGGGGCATCACTGGTTCACTAATCAGCGGATGCTGAGGTACCAGGGTCTCCTGTGTGAAAATCCCCGCATTAAGGTTAAGACTGTCACCACTTTAAACCCAGCTACCCTGCTGCCTGAAGCGGATCAGGAAAATATGCATGAATGCATTGAAACTATAGACCAAGTATTCTCTGCATGTCCCGATCTTAAGGATCGGCCATGGCCCGATCCGGATGCCCAATACTTTACTGATGGCAGCAGTTACGTAAATCAGCAAGGAAAATGCCTAGCAGGCTATGCTGTGGTAACATTGGACAAAGTTATTGAATCAGGACCACTCCCCATAGGAGCCTCGGCACAAAAGGCAGAACTAATAGCCCTCACCCGTGCTCTCCAGCTAGCTGATGGCATAGCTGTTAACATCTATACCGATTCCAAGTACATCTTCCTAACCCTCCATGCCCATGGGGCCCTATATAAGGAAAAAGGGCTCAACCTCGGGAGAAGCAAAGATCAAATATGGGCAAGAAATACTGGAATTATTAGATGCTGTATGGATACCTAAAAGGGTGGCAGTAATGCACTGCTGAGGTCACCAAAAAGGGGACTCACTAACAATATGTGGAAATTGAGCAGCAGACCAGGAGGCCAAGAAAGCAGCCGCCCAAGCCCCTACAGTTCAGGCCTATCAGAAGGCACTCATTCCTGAATCACTTAGTAAATGGGAACCGTATTATTCCCCCAGAGAGCTACAGTGGTTGCAGCGGGAGTAAGGGGCAGCGCAAGATGATGCTGGATGGTACCAGCTAGCAGATCAGCGAGTGGTTGTGCCTAGGGCTCTAGGTCACAAACTCGTGGCAGGCTATCATGCAGCCTGCCACCTGGGTGAAACCGCCCTCAGTAAGCTGTTGGAAAAGATCTTCTATATTTACAACCTCACTGCTCTAGCCAAGGCTGTCAGTAAAAGATGTGCTCTCTGTGCAGCCAATAACCCCAGGCAAGGACCAGCAGTTCCGCCTGGAATTCAATCAGTAGGAAGTACACCGTTTGAAAATCTGATAGCGGACTTCTCCGAACTACCCCGAGCAGGAGGATACCATTACCTCCTAGTGTTTGTATGCACTTATTCGGGATGGGTGGAAGCATTCCCCACTAGAACTGAAAAGGAACGGGAGGTAACCAAAGCCCTAATAGAAGAAATAATCCCCCGGTATGGGTTACCATTATGTATTGGATCAGATAACGGACCACACTTCGTGGCAAAGGTCTTGCAACAGCTGGCAGCGGCATTACAGATTACCTGGAAACTACATACTGCCTACCGGCCACAAAGCTCAGGAAAGGTGGAGCATATGAATCGGACTATCAAAGCCCACCTCTCCAAACTATGTCAGGAGACCCATCTGGTTTGGCCAAAGGTCCTCCCTATTGCTCTGTTTAGAATCCGGGTCACTCCCATAAAAGCTACAGGAGTATCACCGTTTGAGGCGTTGTATGGTAGGCCACCCCCCATCGTGTCCACTATTCAACCCGATTTGCGAGAACTGGGAAATTTGATTACTAGAAGCCAGCTTATACAACTGGGAAAGCAGTTTAGGGAATTAACTAAGTGGATGCAGGAAAGGGCCCCTGTCAGTCTAACCTTTCCGCTTCAGTCCTTTCAATCAGGAGATAGTGTTTGGGTAAAGGAGTGGAACCTACAGCCTCTGAAGCCACAGTGGAAGGGACCTTTCACTGTGTTGCTGACCACTCCAACAGCCGTGAAGGTGGATGGTATAACCTCCTGGATCCATTGGACTAGATTAAAACCAGCACAAGCTAACTGGACGGTTCACCCAGATCCAGAAAATCCCTTAAAACTGAGACTCTCCAGGCCCTCTGCCAAGGACCCACCGGAAATGTCCTGAGCACAGGGGAAAATACCTGCAAACCTTCAAGCCACCTGAAACCTCTGCCCCTTCTGACCGGCAAGGAAGGTGAGCACGGGAGAAGAACACCACCTCTGCCGCACGTCCACCAGAAGCGACGTGCAACGACACAGGGAAAGACTGGGAGTAAGAAATGCAACTGGTGTGGTTTGGGTTAGCTATATTTATCTTAATAGTAGCACTCTTAACATGTTGCTACCTGTGTTGGTTTTATAAACACCAGCCCCTAAATAAGTCTACACCTATCCTAAGCTAGGGCCCCAGGGCACCACGCACTTGTAATCAACCCTGAAGGCCCGTCTCCTATACAATGGGCACTGGTTCAAAAGCAGCCAAAATAACCACACACTTCTTTGTAATAATAGCAGGCATAAGCATTGTAAAAACCAATCCGCCTCCTAAATGCACAATGCATAGTCAAAACCCATAGTCGGAATCAAGTTATAAAAACCCTCCTGTTCCACATTCATTATAGGTGCACAAACACCAAGGAAACCTGTATATATAGCTCAACCACGTATTTAACATATACCAAAAAAAGGTTGTGTGCTATAATCCCCACAGAAACCCTGCCCAGGATTGGCTCCAGATGCACTCTCATGGCAGTTCTTCAGGTTCAGCCCTGGCCCGGATACAGATAACGGACACTTGCACATGTAGCAGTTCCAGACCCGAACATGGGAATTTTGCAGTCGCTGCAAAATTAGCTTGGCAAGTCAGCAGTAAAGTTTTAAAAAAGAAGGCTGCTGATAAAATGGTAAAAAAAAAAGTCTATCATTGGCTTAGCGGACGCATTGGCTGAAGTAAAATAAGGGGTTTTCAAACCAAGGCTTTTATAGCCAAAATAGCACCGCACAAAAGGTCTGATTAACCATTTCGCCTTTCTCCAGCTCATCGCTCAAAATAATAGGGTAGGGTGTCAAAGTTAACAACCCGTGGGGCTCTGTTCTGCAAATAATAACCTGGGTGTAAATACAATAAAGGTTCCACATAAATAATAAAATAAGTGGTAAAACAAATAACCAAAAAAAAAAAAAAAAAGCAGTGGCACACATGATGACATTGTACAACTATCAGTAGACCCCGCAGAAATCAGAAAATGCCGCTTCTGATGGCTAATTAAATTGATGCTTCAGGCAAGCTGGAGCATCAAAAGGGGGGAATGAGGCAAGGCCAGGTAAATCTCAACCTACCCCCATTATTCAAAGTTATCTCTGTGCCTTATAAATGGTTAAATAAACAGCCAGTCTGGCTTTGTGGTTAAAACCACCTGGCCCTGTCTCTGCCCTTTTGACCCTGATCTAACACTGTAACTACCTCATATTTCACAAGGCTGCTAACTTCCCCATGTTAACACTAATTCAGCAATTTCTTTAAGAACTTATGTTAACCCCTAGATCAGCAACTCCTCAGAAAGCCCCTTCACTGACTTCCCCCTAGTAACAACAATTCAGCAACTTTATAAATTACCAATAAACTAATGGAAAACAAGGGTAAGGCCCACTTCTGGAAAGGGGTGTGAATATTGTCAAGTGATGCTAACGAGCCAATCAATGAACTGCTAATGTATGTATCTTTGGAAATATAGTGATGTAATGTATAAATATTCATGTAATCCTAAAATGTATATAAGGCAACGCCCCAGTACAATCGGGGCTCAGCCTTTGGAAATGATTCCGCTGAGCCGGCTGCCAGCAGATCAATAAACTGCTGTTTTCCTCATTTCGGTGTCCGTCTCATAGCATGTTCCTGAGATCTTGCTACAACACAATGTTGTTCCTGGGATTTTCAAGGTGCCTGAAGCTTAGGCATTGCAAGGCTGAGTGTCATAACACTTAAATCTCTTTGTAGATCCCACCCCCAAGAGAACAGCTGTGGGGAGAAGGGTGAAGAAAGATATTTCAATTGGCAAAGAAAAAGGCATCTGCAATACTGAAGGAACCACCCGCATATATGATACTATAAGTAGTCAATACCATAGTACTGCATCAGCGCTATGTGTAGTAAAGACCCCAAATGTCCATCAGTCACTCAAAGTTAGCAAAATAAGTTCTTGTATCTCAGTACGTGTCAGTGACAAAGGGCTCAGACATCACAGTAACTCCACTGATGACAAGAGAATTTGGGGTGTTAGAATAATCTGAATTTAGCAAAAGCTATCCCAAGACTATTGTTTCACAGCCCTTTGGGACAAGGGCATGATAGGGCCCAAAACATGATTTGGCAGAGTGGAAAGCAGACAGCTCATTCTCAGGGCAAGAAGCTTGAACTGTCTCTCTCCCCTCTCCTCGGAGCACAAAAGCAAAGCTGGGGGGGGGCGGTGTAAGGGAGGGAAAGAGAATCACTACATGAATAGATCTGTTTTATGTTTATTTATACTAGGACTCTGCAATTTCTTACTTGAGACACTACTTGGCACAATTTTTATTTCTTTTAAAAAGGGATTGACTCCAGAGTGCCCTCCCGGGGCCCACAGGAGAGGCAGCTATAAGACTAGAGTTGATAGAATAATTTTCTGCAAAGACTACATATCTACCATGTTTAGTTTGTTGGAGGACCAATTTTATTTAATTGTAGTCCCAAGGCTTAAGGAACAGATTGCTTTGAAAAAGCTTAGAATCAAGAGGTTAGTTACTTCTAAGATCAGACCACAATTTGCTAACATTTCAGTCAGATGATAGTGTTCAGACTATACTAAGCCTCTACAACTAATTTGGGAACTAAGAATATTAAAGCTATAGCCAGACCTGATAGAAAAGTAAATGTTTGTGAAATTTCACCAATACAATTTTGATAATTTTTCTGTCAGTTCCAGCAAAGCCATTACAACATCCAAGATGTTTTCTAACGTATCACCATTTTAACACTCTACATAGAAATTAGAGTTATGGGGTTATTGTGATAATGCACCAATGCATAGTTGCAGCAGCTGTTATTACTTACAAACACTTGATTATTAATGCCTCACGAAAAAAGGGAAGCCACCATCCATCTTCAGAAGTAGCATTCCAAACAGACTTCACGTGAACTCAATATATTTTTCAGTAAGCTAAATATATATTTGCAAGCAATCCAGGAATCAGCTTAGAACAACTCTAGCATAAAGCACACGCTCAAAGCACTGGCACTGCACAGATGCAGAACTATTCCAGCACGTTAAAACGCCAAGTCCTTATTACAGGAAGGAACTGTGGAGAGAGCATGAGCATTTGCATCAGAAAAATTGTAGCACAGAAGTGTTTCTGTGAAGAACTGGATACCAAAACAGGAAAAGGAAAGAGAAGCAGCAGCAGTTAAACAAGTGCTACATTAGCAGTTTTTAACCTCCCTAAAGGTCTCTTCTGAATGGTTAATTTTATTTTGTTTCTTCTTTGGGAACAGAAACTTTATTAACAGACAAAAGAGACAGAATATAGTCTTAACATTTAATGCTCAAGTCATTCAAATGTTAAGGAATGCATAACATTATGCAGAATCCAGATTTGTCATTGTATAGTACTGTCATGCAATTTTCAATCTGATTATTTTTTTAATAGTTACCTGGCATACCACAGTGTTGCCTGGAATGCAGGAGTGTATACACTACAAATATACACTTTTTTATTTAAAGCCACTATGTTGAGGCAAACATTTTTGAAAGGTTTGTTGCTAATTCTTTTAAGTTAGTGCACTACCTTAAACTGATTTAACCCTTTCTGGCTAGTCCCAGATCCAAGTAGATTGTTTTGTTTAAGCAGTCTTTCCAACACCTATGATTTTATTACAAGTCTAGCAGCGTCTGGTATTGTTCTTAAAGGCCCAGTTCGTGTCACGTCATTATGCATGAGTCTCAGCATTCATTTTAAGAAGTTTACCGTCTTCTCAGCCGTGAGGGCTAAAGACATGAACCTTAAAGGATCAAAAGGCAAAGGCAAATAAAAAGAGATCACAATTTATATACAAATTTTATGATTTTTAAGCCTGAGTCATGATTTTTGAGAGAGAAGGTGAATGAGGTGAAGTCTTTTATTGGACCAACTTCTGTTGGTGAGACAAGCTTTTGAGCTTGCACAGAGCTCTTCTTTAGGTCATAATTTTTGGACTCTTGGGGTTAGCAATGCTGTTTAAGTTACCCATTTTTCCATTAATAAAATGGCAGTAAAATATACATTAAAGAGCTGTCTGTCCCGCAAGTTTTCAGAACTTTCAACTACAGTAAAAAATGTCTTTGGATATCATAAAAGTTAGCATCCAGCCAGGAATAGGTAAGTTACCTTAGTGGGTGTTTGGGTTTTGTTTTTGTTTTTTTAACTTGTTTTTAAGAGTTTTCCATTTATGATCAAGATGTTTGTGCTGTTCATCTAAAGTAGGTGTATGGGCTATTTGTTTTCTGTTGCGGGAAATGCAATGCAGGTCTTGTGCCTAGACATTTACATGTACGCCATATGCCTAAATACCACAGCAAAGGATGGACATTTTTAAAAAGATAGTCTAATATTGTGAAGAGATATTTCACAAAGGCCATCTGTCTTGCTACATGCCCTATGTAGATCTCAAGACAGACATCAAGTCACTTAAGCATATGCATAGCTTTCTGCATCTGAGTAGTCCTTTTGCCTTCAAGGCACACAGCACAAGATCCACAAAGGCACGTGGTGCCTAAGCTCTGGACATCAGCACTTAAACCCCAGGTTTGGATCCATTGCAATCCAAAGAATGCCTGCTGAATCCTGTCGACACAAACGTGTTCAGCATCTCAAGTTTTGCAGTAAGAATCCCCCCAGAAACCTATGTTTCAGTCTCCAAACATGTACACAGCTGCATCACTCTAGGTGCCTATCTCCTGCCTAAGCCGCAGAGCCACTCACAAACCACAGAAATATAGGCATTCACCTGCCTAACTCATATGCGGGGCCTGATCCAGTAGGTGTGCTCCGAGATTTGTCTAGACTGGCATGTTTCCCCTGTGATCACCATCTTCACACTACTTCACCAAGGAGGGCCATATGTGGTCTCTGCCAAAAGCTATTAACACACTGGTTGTCCTGGTTATTGCAGGATGTCTGGACAGAAAATATGTTAAGAGTTATGTAGAACAGTGTGTTCCAGAGCTGCTGGAGGTCAAGCTAGTCACCTGGGACAGGGTGGCTGTCAGAGCTAACTCAATCAAGAGTGAGAACAATGGACATCTTTCCATCCAGTCCAGCCAAGGGTTTATAGTATAGACAAGGTGCAGGCACGGGCCTTTACAAAGCCCAAAAGAGCCCAAGAAAAAGAACTTGAAGGGAGGGAACCAATAGGGGACAACTGAAGGTAACAAGACACCCTGGTTATTAAAAGAGACAGTCTGGAACTGCGTAACAGGAGAAAGAAGGGCACAAGATGGTAGCCATTACAGAGGTGAGACTGACAGTAGGAAAGTCTCATGGAAGATGGATCCCAGCTCTCTCAGCTGGAGAAGTTCTGTGTAGATTGACACTGGGTGAGAAATCCCTTATCAGACAGGAAAGAAAGGGACTTGTTAATAAGTCTAGGCTCTAGATTGCATTTCATGTTTGTCTTATCTGTAACCATGTTTCCAATCTTTACACTTGCTCCTATTTGAATCTTTATCTTAAGCTTTGCTAGATAAACTTCTGTTTAGTTACACAACTAAGTGCCATGTGCCAAGGACAGTGCTGAACTGAAGTGAAACTAGTGAACTGGGGACACTGCTTCAACAGGGGCAGTTAATCAGTGTGCACTATGGGCATCCAGAAGCTGAGGGACTGGACACTCCAGTGTAATGAAGTAGGATGTACAGACAGATTAGAGGTATCTGTGCCCAGAGCCATGGGTGCCTGGTTTGTATAATTATTGGTGGCACCCAGAATGGGTCCAAATCCTGCCCTCCACACCTGCCCTGTAAGCCCATGGGGGGCACACTTGACCAAGACTATGTGCGAGAGGGGTGGGGCTGGGAGACGGGAATGTCCACCACACCGCTTTGGGGTGGGGCCAGCACTGGAGCAGCTCCTGGCCAGTCATTGTGAGTGTGTCTGGGGAGTAGGGGGTGGCAGAACGGCTGGATCACCCTGGGCACTAGGGGCTGCTGCGCTCTGCCCCTACACGGTTGAGCACCAGTGGAGGCTCTGCGCCCAGCGCCAAGATATTGGTGGAGCTGGACCCACATTCCTGAATATTGGGAGAGCCCGGGCACCACAAGCTCATATAACTCTGTGCCTATGCCCGGAGCCAGAGCAGAACACCAGGAGCTAACTATTTCCATAGATTTAGCCACGGTTCTCTCTGCTCAGCCCCAAGAGCAAGGGGTGTTCACGTTGTGAGCCTGCAGAGGGAAACAGCTGGCCCTGCAGAGCCCAGAGTGGGCTGCTGGTATTGCCAGCAGCAGGTAGGCAAGCAAGTTCTCCCCGAGGGCACAGACAAGGCTCCTCTGCCATGAGCCCCAGGTGGTACTTCATCCTGAACCCCTTGGGTAACTCCAAAATGATGAGAGTGCTCTAACCATTGAGCTATGGGACATTCTGTTGTGGGGCTTCCTACATCTCCTGTTGAAGTTCTTCAACTGTGGATAAATAATTAAAGTGATTGGAGGAGGGGGACCTGACCCACGCTCTTCCACATCCCAGGTTAGTGCCCCAACCTCTGGATTGCAGAGTCATTCCCACACCAGCTGGAACACCTTTAACAGGAGAGACTGATGGAGCCCCACAGCAGACTATCCCACAGATGAATGATTAGAGGACAGTCCTGAGAGGTGGAAGATCCCTGTTCAAATCCTCCCCCGCTCTTTGGTAGAAATGGGGGGGAGAGGGGAGGAGAGCGCGGCGCCAGGACTGAACCTGGGTCTCCCACATCCCAGGTGAGTGCCCCCAACCTAAAAATTATAATGTGGACATTGGCAGCTGCACCACCACCTCCTCCATACCCCAAATCCCATTTTGCATGCAGCCAGGCAAGCACCTAACTCATTGCCACAAGAGAGGCAAGGCTTAGCACACACCCCTCTCGCCCTCATTTCCCATTGGTTAGCTTAGGTGGCTCCCTGCCTAGCATGCTGGCTTTTGTGGATCCTGTTCTAAGATGCCTCTCCCCTCACACATTGTATGGGGAGTGTAAGTGCCTAATTCTGCTTTGTGGACTGCAGTGCTGTTCTTGTAATTTTCTGGACACCCAAAAGTTAGGTGCCATGACACTCAGTCTTGCAATACTGAAGTCTCTCTGTGGATCCCATCCAAGGTTTAATGCTTTGCTAAAATCAGAGCCGTAGAGCCACAGGTATGCATAAGAGCATATAACCTTACCACTTCCTTATAAGCACAGCAGAAGCAGCCTGTTCATTGGGCCCACACGGGGCCTTGTTCTAGTATACACAGCGACTCTTTTAGAAGAAGTCCAAGAAGAACGGACTGCTTCTGAAAAGCAGCCTTTACAGTTTGGTTTAAACTCCATCAGGGACAGGAACATTTTCAGAAATGGAAGGGTAAGGAGCAAGACCAGCATGGAAATTCGGAGTTAAGCTGCTGCCCAACCTAATTTACCATGCAGTAAATTAGATATTCCACATCAACTGCTATCATAGTTTTAGTAAATGGTTTCAGGAGCATGCTACTGGGAGAGAGAGTCGAGTCTCTTCAAGGGGAATTAATAAGTCTATTGTACTTGGAGGAAGATTTAGTTAATTTCTCCACTAGTTTAAGCTCAGTAGCCTAACAAATACATATTCATTTGGTTAACCAATACCCTTCCATCCTGAACCTTAAATATTTTTGTAAATGTTATGTAAATTGGCAATTTTAACTAGGTTTTCCCTTCCATTCCACTCCTCATGACACACACTTTGTACCGTGAAATTACATAAACTGCAGCAACCTCCTTTTAAATTCAGTGACTTAAAATCCAACTCATTTCCACCTGGAAGGGCTTACATACCATATTGATGAGCATTAAGAAAACCTCTTGTCTGTTCATTTTAGGATTATACAATGTACTTAAGTTCTGTAATTACTACTGGTTACGTTTCTGGTGGACTACTCACTCGTCAGATTCTGGCAGCTCTGCCCCTTGTTCATATCTCACAGTTGTCGTCATTTTGCTCTTTTTAGTTCTGCCGATTTTAAAGAGAATGCATCTAGTAAAAGGAAACAGGTTATTTCTTCAAAACATTTTAGTGAAAGGCATTTGAAGTAACAGTAGGCATGCACTACCATCCAATATAGGAGTTTCATATACAAACTTAATCAATCAATCTAAACATTATTCAGAAACAAAGCTTTTACTTTATTCCTGAATTATATAGGTTTACAGCCCTAATTCAAAAAGTACTAAGCACATGCCTAATTTTAAGTCTGACTAGCACCATTGATGTAATTTTTACATCAATTTTTAAAATAATTCCATCAAGCTTGTGTCTATCCCAAATGGCAGATGTTTTATCCATTCTCTCCTTTAAGCCATATAGTACATAGAAAAAGCCAGTACAGACTGAAGTGGTTCTTATCTAAAAGTGACCCCAGAAACCCTAAAAATAAGTTCTCATGCAGCCCAAAAGCACCCAATTTACATTAGAATTTCTGGTTTACTCCTTAAATCCATCATGGACTGCACAAGCACAACCTTAGAAAACTAGAGACCATGTTTTCCACTAATTATGTTAATATCCATGAAGTGTATATTCGTATATTTGGAGCATGTTTAAAAAATGTTAAGTTGAGCATTTGTATTCCAAACGACTGAAGGTGTAGTCTCAGACTGGATCACTGAGGACTTTGGCCCAAATCCATGAAGGGACTTGGGTTCTGAGCATCATGGCCCCTTACTTTTAGATGCTTAGGGAAAAAAAAGATAAACCAATCACAGGAACAACACTGTGATCCACAAAGCCTGAGTTAGGCACTTAGTTTCCTATAAAACGAATGAAAAGAGATAGGTGCAACAGACTGTGAACCACAAAGCCAGCAGCATATGAGGTGGGGCATCACCTAAGCAAGCCAAATGCAAGATACTAATGGGAGGGGAGAGGTGTTAAGCCATACCCTTCTCTGAGATAGGCACCTAAATCCAGGCTGCAGGGAGGTGCCTAGCTCTGCTTGCAATCCAGCAAACCAGAGGAAGAGACATGTGGAGCCTGAAACAGCAACAGCAGGAGGCAGCCTCCCTTATAACCTTGAGCCTAGTATATTCACCCAGCATGTGGGAGACCCCCTGGTTAAGTCCTCCCTCCTCCTGAGGGGTAAAAAGCGGTTTAGACCAGGGATCTGCCACATCTCATGTGACTGCCATAACCTCTGGGCTAGGAGGTCACTCACTTTCACTGGCCCAATTACTATTTCATTATTAAGTTATTTAATTGCAGTGGAACAGCTTCAGGAGAAGAAGAGCCCCACATGAGAATATCCCATAACCCAGTGGTTCCTATGATATCTGCCATGACACACCTTGATACCTTTAATTATTTTGAGGCATGCCACCATATAGTCTGCAAATGAACTCATGAATATTAATGAGCCAATCCAGAACTCTTCAAGTAGTTCAAAAAAAAAATTTCCATAGTACACTGGTTGGGGGAAATTGCCATAGTCTAATAGTTAAGGCACTCACCTGAGGGGTAGCCAATCCCTGTTCAAATCCCTTCTTTCGCTCAGGAGGAGGGGGTTGAACCAGGTTCTCCCACATCCTGGATGAGTACCCTATGCACTAGGCCAAAAGTTAAAAAGAAAGGTCAGCCTCCTCTTTCTTCCCACCGCCAGCTGTTGTGTGTGAACTTGGTAGGTGGCCTCTGAGCACATCTACCAGATCAGGCCCCACATGTGGCTTTGGCAGCTGTACAGCTATCTTCCCCAGTTTGTGAATCACTCAGGGACTCAGACATCCGGATGCCTATTGTTAGGCAGCAGCACACATGCTCAGGCGGGAGAGAGGTACCTAGAGCGAGGGTGCAGTGTATCTAACTAGTGGCAAAAATACAGGCACCTATGCAAACAGATGAGCAGGAGTTTTGTAGATCACCATGGGGCCAAAAAAGGGGACAAAGGTCCCTAAGCACCTTCATGGATTACATCCTTTTGTCACTGAGTCCAGTTTGGCAGACCAGACAGCACAATTTTGGCAAATGAGAATGAATGGGAACAGGCAGCTAGCCTGGGAAGAAAGAAAGAGAGTAAGATCCAGGAACTAAGGAGCGTGTGGGGAGATAAGCAGCTACTTCAACACAACTGGGGCACTTCCTCACCTTCACTGGACAATTAGAGAAGCCCAATGCAAAAAGGGATGCAGAGCACATCCAGGTTTGTAAGATCTCTGTATAGAAAGGAGAGTCCCTCTTGGGAAGTTTAAGCAGAGTCAGGCAAAATTGCTATGATGGTTTTAGTCTGCTTGAACTACAGCTCTGTTCAGCATCTCTCAACAGTCCCTACCACCGACAGCAATGCAGCAGAATTTTTCCTAGACGGTATTGAAAAGATCATGATATTTGTGTGGGCGAACAATGCTGTGCCTTGTGTGTGGTGTATTAGCACTGTCCATGTGAGAGTGCTTCGTTGTTTCTTCCCCACTGACAAATGGCATTCTGATGCCAACCCGCTAATCATCAGCCCTCAAGTCCAGCACATCAATGATTTACTGAGGTGAGCTGTGTGTCACTTCACAGAAGCTGACAATCACAGTGTAACGCTTGGGGCGGCCGGCCACCAGAGAAGTGCAAGGAAGACAAACAAGCACTGTGGAAGAGACTGAAGGGTTAGTTCTCCATTCCTCCCACCGGAACAAGAGGGGAAAGGCCAAAGGAGATTTAAAGTCAGCATATTCCCCAGAGCCAAGGGCCTGCTTCAGCCCAAGGGTAAATTAAAGCGCTTCTGAACTTGCCCACACAGCTCACGGACAGCCCGTCGGGGCAGGCAGGGGTTTGTTTTAGCCCCGCATCTGCTGGCTTGGGCCACAGTAAACTGGACGAGCCAGAGCTTCCAAGAGAGCAGAGACTGGGGAAGTGATGCAAGAGGCGGGGAAGGAGGAATGCACGTCCCCCCCACCGGCACATCTGCGACAGCTGCACACCATTAAACCCCCGCCTCAGGCTGGCGCAGGCACCACTGAGGGAAGCGCCTGCCTCCCCCACGCCGCCGGGTGCAGCCCCTCAGAGGGCTCGCAGCCCCTGCGCCCTGCTGGCCGCGAGCCAGCCCCTCTCCCGCAGGCCGCCCCTTACCTGGCCGGGCGAGGCTGTGCGCTGCCGGCTCCCGGAGCGACTCAGGCGCGGAGCCGCCCCCTCCCCACGGCCAGCGCCGCGCAGGGGCCGGCACTCGGGGCTGGGAGGGCAAGTCTCGTGACCGGCTCAAAGTTTAGCGCCGCCGCGCGCTCCGCAGGGACGGTTGGTGCCTTTTTCCGACACGTCCCGGGCCGGCAAACAAGCCCCGCGACTGCGAGCCCAGCCCCCGCCTCCCTTTCGCAGGGCGCGGCGCTGCTCGCGGCTTTATCGCGTTCCCCGGGGAGCGCGCGCCGCTGGGATGAGCGCTGGGGGGGGGACACCCTCCCGCTCCCGCTCCCGCGCCGCGCACCTGATTCCGATCTTCGCCGCCGCGCGCCCTGCCCGCGGCGCAGGCCGGCGGGGGGCCCGTCACGGAGCGCGCTGCGGGCTGGTGGCGGGCCCTGGCGTGGGCTGAGCAGCAGCCTGTCGCTGCGGGGCCGGTGAAGTGGTGGCCTGCCACTGAACACCAGGGCTACAGGCAGCTCCGCCGCGACCACGGCCAGGAACGACTGAACAAGGGGTCGTGCACCGCACTTGCCTTGCGGTGGGCATGCCTAGCTCTCAGAGTGCTTCACTAGCATTTACCTATTGCCCCTTCCCATCTTTGTTGTCACAGCCTAAAGCGAGACTCGTTTATTCCAGGCTCTGGTAGGGCCCAGCTCCTCCACAGCTCCTGTAACCTTATTTACACCACTAGCCCTTTCAAGTCTTTTCTACCTAAAGGCTCCTTTTGCAGGATTGTAATCACCTCAAAACACCTGCGCACATGCATAAACGTTTGTCTAATAAGGGCCTATGTTGAGGGCCCGCAGTTTGGCTTTGACCCCCCTCAGCTACTTCAGGGGACAGTAATGGCCAGACCATATCCAGTGTGGAAATTGCTGTTGCTCAAGGACATGATCCAGCTCCCACTGGCTTCAATAGAGTGAACATGTCAGGCAAATTAAGCACCTGAGTGTTTGCAGGCTCTTGTCCTAAATCAGTAATGATTGCAATAAATGCAAACCTATCACCTACAAGCTGAGGCCTTTCTTCTAAAATGATGGCTTATTATAGGATTAGTTAATTAATATGGTGCAGTACTTTGAAAATGTGAAGTGCTCTATAAGGCCCCAATCCTGTGACATGATGCACACAGGCAGACTCCTTCAGCTGTGCAGAGGCCTATTGATGTGGATGGGGTTTGTGGGCATACAGGGGTCCATCCACGTGCATAATATTGCAACATAAGGGTCTACGTGTTAAGTCACCTTGCCATCTAAGGTGATTCTGGATCATTTTGGATGTATTATTACAAGTTATTATGAAACCCTTTGCTGCTAAAACATTTCTGTAAAAATAGTGTCACCCTCTCTCTAAATTGTTTCTATACATCTATACACTGTATAAATCTGCTCTTTGGCCCTCCTAGTGCACTTTCTGCCCAATTTGTGATGGCTGTTTAGGCCTCAACCCTGCAAAGCCTTATGTAGATACTTAGGGCTGGTCTACACTGAAAACTTACATTATCATAGCTGTATCTCTCAGCGATGTGAAAAAGCTATACCAACCTAACCCCTGGTGTAGACAGCACTAGGTCGGTGGAAGAATTCTTCCATTGACTTAACTACCACCTCTGGGTGAGGGCAGTTCATTACAGTGATGGAAGAAACACACCTGTTCCTACAGTGAGTGTCTTCATTACAGTTTGTTGTGCTATAACATTTTAAGTGTAGCTATTCCCTTAACTTTCTGTACTGTGAGTGCAAGTCATCCCATTGAAGCCAATGGGATGACTCCCAGATGGACGTGGGACTGACTGCTCATGCTGCATAAACAGGACAACTGATAGTGTGTAAAGTTGATCTTTGCAGGCTCTGGGCCTTTGATTGTAAACTCTGAGGGACAAGGTGTTTGGGGATATTTTGTGTCTTCAACAGCACCAAACACAGTGTCACCACTTAACAAATAAGGTGAATTAATATTTAATTTGAGTAGCTCAAGATTTACCTGTTAGTCAAGAAAAACAACTCCTTTTTTATTATTTTAAGGCCTTATCCACATGGGAAAGCTTTACCAGTTATACTGATACAAACTCCCATGTGGATTCTCTGTCTCCTGAATTTTTCAGTTGATCTTAAATCCTTTCTCAAGTGACTTAAGATAAACCAAAAAATGAAATCTTATACCAGAAAAAGAGTGTCCTAATGGGTCGTATAGAGCTATAATTATATTGGTTTAAATTTGCATCTTAAATTATACTGGAAAATGTACCTGTGAAGACAGCCATAGTATTTTTAATCAGATGGGTCTGGGTGATTAGCTGTTTTTCTTTGTTATTTGTCACTGATTACTTTAGTTGATATCCTTCACTAAAAGAACACCTTTGATTATATTTCTATAGATTTTATTTTTCTTATTTTCCACAGACTGTAAAGGTGTCTGGCTCATATCCCCAAAAGTCTGTCATGGAGGTCATGGATTCTATGATTTTACATGATCTCTGTGACTTCAGCCCCGCACAGTGGGAGTCGGGGCTTCCATGATTTATTGTCTATGGCCCGTGTCCTGCCTGTGACTTTCAATAAAAATAACCTTGACAAGATCCTAGCCACCCTTACTCATGATTTCAGCCCAGCTCCCAAAGCAGTGGTTCACTACTGCTGCTCAGCCCAGCAGAGGGAGCTGACAGCGTGCTGTTGTAGGTCTTGTCCAAGAAGAAATCACATTGTTTGGGTTTGTTTGTTTAGTTGTTAATTTCTCAGTGATGAAATGGCAGGAAGCATTTTTTTCTAAAAACGAAACAAAACCCCTTTGATGAATACTCAAAATTTGGAGCACTTTTATGCATGAAACTGAAATAAATGGAAGGTAAGATATATTTTACACCTAAAACCCTTAATGGAATCTTTTAAAATGTGCTTTTCTCCCTTTTTCAGTCAATTTTCCTTTTGCTTAGTCTTTGTAAATGATCTTCATATGAAAATAGGGTCTCTGTATTATATTTACTAGAGTTATACATGATAGCATAAATTCCTTAAACTTTTTCACAACTTCCAGTACTAGCAAAACCTTGATTGTTTTGTTTAATTTGGCTTGATACAGTGGAGTAGGATTGTTGCAGCCATGAGTTAAAGCACAGAGATATATATGAGACTGAAGAGGGGAGGGAAACCGACCAAGTCCCAGCTAAGTGTAATGAACGTATGGAATAAGTCACTATTACGATCAATAAGTAGTAAGTTGTAATCTCGGTAAGGTCAATAAAACAAAACATTAAATAAATGCGTTTAAGAAACAGACATTTCTGAAAATTAACAAGATGATGAGAGAATGAAGAAGAGCATTTCCATTCACGCTTCTGGTGATTAAAGTTTTTACATGGGCTAGGTTCTTTTGTTTTTCCTAAGGACCTGATCCTGCAGTCTTTGTGGACACACAGTACCATTCATTTCAGCAGGGGATTAAGTTTGCAGAATATATTCAGGATCCGGAGGAAGCTATTTAGGGGAGAGTATATAAATACAGTAGTTTGATTTCCCTTGCTCTGTATTCCTTGTGTAATAAGATGGGAATGTAATGTTGTGCGATGCATGGCTTAGTTTAGATGCTGACTTGTCACAAGAATCTCAGGGTAGACAAATATCAAGGATTAGGGGACAATCTGAAAAGGCCTCTGGGCCTGATTCACAATTGCCCTTTACACCAATTCTGCATGGATAAAGGAGGCATAAATTAGCCAGATATGCTTCCTACATAATAGGCGCAGATTTGAACCAAAATCTGAGATCAGAACATCTGACTTTTCATTATTCAAAATATGTATTTAGGCCTGACTATGGCTTGGGCCCAATTATAATCATTAGTACTTTTATTATTACTAATTGTACAGCAGTGTCTATGCTTTAACAGTGTTGCCAGTTCTCATGGTTCATCATGGGACTCAGTGTATTTTCTTAAAGCCCCAGCTCTTGGAGGCAAGTGATTACATTAGAATCTCAGTTTTCACTTTTTAATAAAAGTACGTAGCTAACCTTCATGTTTCTGGAGGAAAGCTTGAAACCATGACTTGAGTGTACCCTAAAGGGACAGAAAATTGAAGGCTAATAAAAAGAATCACAAATGTTTAGTTTTGAGGGTTCTAAATGAGCTTTGTATGTGATCTAATTATTTTGGGGGTCCAATTCATTATTCTGGAATCCTGGAGTTGGCAGTACTGCTTTACAAATATTTTAAAAGACATGGAATCTAGTTCTGATCTCACAGCAGTTTTCAGTAGTGTGAATTGACAATGGTATTCGCTCACTGTCACCCTAAACTACGCCCAGGATTCCAACAGTAACTCAGAAGAATGTTAAAATACAGCTACTAAAGTTATACATTTTAAAATCAGCAGGTCAGGATAATTTGTATCTGAGAGCTTTAAAAGAGCTGGCTGAGAACTTCAGTGGACTGTTATTGTTAATTTTCAATGCCTTGAAACAGTGAGGAAGTTCCACAGGACTGGAGGAAGGCTAATGTTGTGCCAATATTTAAAAAGGATAAATGGGATGACCTGAGTAATTATAGGCATGTCAGCCTGATTTTGACTTCAGGCAAAATGGTGGAACAGCTGCTACAGATCTGAATTATTAAATAATTAAAATAATATGATTAATGGGAGTCAACATGGGTTTATGGAACATATATCTTGTCAAATTCACTTGATAACTTTTTTTGATGAGATTACAAGTTTTGTTGAGAAAGGCAATAGTGTTGATGTAATATATTTAGACATCTATAAGGCATTTGACTGGTACCGCACAACATTTTTGATTAAGAAACTAACGACATACAAAATCAACATGGCATGCATTAAATGGATTAAAAACTGGCTGACTGATAAGTACAGTACATAGCTACAGTGGTGCAACTGGTGCTGTTGTGCTATGGCCTTATGGGGGACACTTTACCTGGTCTGATGCCTCTCATTCAATGCCACACACGCATATTTGTCCCTGCCACCCATCTATTGGACAGATGGGAGCCAGGCCAAACCTCTGCAGTGCTGAGACCTTGCAAACCAGGTTACAATGCCACTCATCACTTAAATGTTACCCATTCCTGGTGCATGCAGGATGCGCAGTGGGAGTGAGCACAGCCTCTGGACAGTCAGGATCAGGCAGTGCTGTCCTAGCCAGGGATGGGAGTGGAGCCCTTAGCCGGAGGGTGCCAGTGAGTGGCCAGGAAGGTCCAGAAGGCAGAAGGTGAGGGGCTGGGAGCAATTGGTGGTGGGCTATGGGTAAGTAGGGAGTATTGGGGGACTGTGGGGTTAGGGGTTGAGGTGAGGGGGAGATGTTGAGGCTGGTGGGGTGAGTTGTGGGGGGTGTGAGGGAATATTGGGGGAGTAGACTGGGGGCCGAGGTGTTGGACATAAGCAAAATTTTAGAAAATTTTAGGAAGGGAGCCCTTAACCTGTTCTTGCACCAGAGCCTCTGGGACCTTTTTACATTACTGGATAGGTCTCAAAATGAAGATGTAGGGAGTGGTAAATAATGAAGAGGACCAGTCATTGTTACAGAGCGATCTGGATCACTCGTTAAGCCGGGCAAGCAAACAATGTGTTTTTTAATATGGCTAAATGTAAATGTATATATCTGGGAACAAAGAATGCAGGCCACATTTATAGGATGAGAGAACGTATCCTGGAACACTGATGATTGAAAAAAAGCCTTCAACGAATCAGCTGAACATGAGCTCCCAGTGAGGCTCTGGCCATAAGGGCTAATGTGATCCTTTGATGCATAAACGGGAATCTCGAATAGTTATTTTACCTCTGTATTTGACACTGGTGAGACTGCTGCTGAAATACCGTGTCTAGTTCTGGTGTCCACAATTCAAGAAGGATGGTGATAAATTCAGAGAATAGCCAAGAGAATGATTAAAGGATTAGAAAACATGCCTTATAGTGATAGATTCAAGGAGTTTGGTCCAGTTAGCTTATCAATAGAAGGTTAAGGGGTGACTTTATAACAGTCTCTGAGTACCTATCTGGGGAACAGAAATTCGATAACAAAGAGTTCTTCAATGTAGCAGACAAAGGTATAACGTGATCCAATTTCTGGCAGTTGAAAGTAGACAAATTCAGACTCAAAATAAGGTTTACATTTTTAACAGTGATAGTAGTTAACCATTGGAACAACTTACCAAGAATTGTGGTGTATTCTACATCACTGGAAATTTTTAAATCAAGATTGGATGTTTTTCTAAAATATGCTCTAGTTCCAAGTCCTATGGCCTGGAGGTTAGACTATAAGATCACAATGGTCTTTTGGGGCCTTATAATCTATAAATCTATTATTTCAATGCAGCTGCTCCTGATTTACCCTGATGTAAGTGAGATCAGAATCAGGTCTATGATGCTTGCCCTCAGGTACTTCCACTCTAAATAAATTTGTGACAACAACCCATTCACATATGCTGCATACACAATAACTAAACGGTAAGACTGATCTATATTCACTCTTTTGAACATTATTGAAATATTGTAACATACCATGTTTTATACCTTTGTCCCACTGTTACCTTTTCTTTGTGGATACACTATTATGGCTATTCCTTTTTAGTGCACTTAGAATGTATACATTTTGGTTTTGGTTACTGGCTTTTAATACCTTAAAATGAGATTCTAATTTTACCTGATTTTGATTTTATCTTTTTTTATAAATATTTTATTGTTGGAATTAAGGACGGAATTAAAAATGGGCTTAACAGGCCTTGCTGGTGGAACTAATTTCTCTGAAGCCTCAAATGGAGCTGTCAAACATATGCCTCAAAATGCTTTGTGAAGCCTGGACTATGTACTCCTCTGCAAAACCTTGATGTTCAGGGATCAGTCCTAATTGCAGTTCATGAAAATCCAGTTTACTAGCAGCAAATACTAGCAGGATACTGTGCATATATTTACATACCTCCAAAAAAGTCTGCAATACTTTATATAGCACTTTTCATCTGAAAATCTCAAAGCACTTTACTACAGAGGTCAGTAACATTATCCCCATTTTACAAATGGGGAAACTGAGACACAGAGAGGTGACGTGGCTTGTCCATGGTTACTCAGGAAGCCAGTGGCAGAGCTAGGAACAGTTGGTTCTTCTTAATCCCACTGGAAGTGGTATAAAAATGGGGGCCATGCGTAAAACAGTTAATATTTGCAGACAATATGATTGTAGTGCTGAATATTTTACAAAGAGTGAATCCGACCTAGTTCTACAAAGCTGAATGGGAATTAATATTGCAGTTTGTGTCAGCCATGCATATTCCTGGGGAAAAATATGCTTTTGCAAATCTGCTGTCAAGGGATTTCAACATCTGTGAGGAGTTATCATTAGAGAACACACAATGTTCATATTTGCTCAGGATGACTCGATTGTTTTTAACTAGAAGCCAAATGGAGCTTTACACAGACACACCCTTCTGCTACATCTGCATCACATGATCTCCACACCACACTAGTTCCTGGCTTTCACCTCTCTGATATCCCTAAGGACTGATCTAAGATGGAGAAATAAGTCCTGTCTGAAAATGTTTAAACAAATATGCTTTAACTAACATGATTATAAACATGACAAGCCCAGATCCTCCAAGTTATTTAGGGGCTTAACTCCCATTTTTTTCAATGGCAGATAGATGCCAAGTACAAAGGTCAGAGATTTTTGGGTTCTGCAAAAGGTTTGAAGAGTTCCTCAGGAAGGGATGGAATATTAGACCCTGATCCTGTGTGCACTCATGCACATACTAAACTTTATACGCAGGAATAATTTCATTGGCTCCAAAGGGCCAGTACACTTACGTAGAGTTACGCACATGCTTCAGTACCTGCAGCGTGGTGGCCTTTATTAGTGTGTATGTTTTTAAAAGGAGTTGGGTCATGTGTAACTCTAAGGTTGTGCTCTCAGTTACACCCATGCAGCCCCATTGACATCCACAGGCGATAGACGAGAACAATTGTAAGTACTGGCTGACTAGCTCTAACTAAAAAGAGAGATTGTTACTGACGAAAAGTCAGGAGTGCTAAAAATTCAACATCTGGGTACCATTAGCTTAGCCTCTTTGGCCCAGATTCACAAAGGTATATAGGCACTTAACTCCCACTGATTTCAATGGAAGTTAGGATTCTAAATACCTTTGAGGAGCTGGGTTCGGACATTGAAATCCATGTACTCTTGGCCACTAACACTAAATGAGAGAGAGAGGGGACAAAAAGGACTCAATCCTGCAAAGTGCTGAGCATCCACAAACTCCCTCTGAAGTCAGTGTGGGCTGCGGGAGGATGTGTAACACTCTGCAGAGTAGAACCTAGAAAGAGAAAAGGGAGTCGGAAAGGTTTTGGTCATTTAATTTCATAGCTTTAAAAACTGGCTATGAAATCAGCTATATCCAAAGCTGGAGGAAAAGCATTCATTTTAAAATAAATAATATTTGTGGCTGAGAAATGGGTCAAGAGTCCTGATGTGTTAGTGAACAAAGGGGAATGCTATTTTCATTAATAAAATGGCATGATTGCATTTTTGTAATAGACTTTTCCTCAGTAATATTAACAGGGGCTATGCTGGGATTGAATGACTTGTACTTTGGCCTCATTAGCTATCCTCTCAAGTGACCAAACAATTGCCTTGTAAAATGGAGCATTCTTCCTAGTCTCCTTAAAATAAATATTAATTCTTTGGTCATAATGCAGAGGGAGGGACCTGGCTTTATTTATTTATTTATTTATTTATTTATGCCCCATTCACCACAAACCTTTTTGTTAACTAGAAAACCTTATCATCCCATTTTGAGGTTAGTTTCACAACCACAACCCTTGAGGTTTCAGTGCAAGTCTTGCTCAATATCCTTGTTTTCTGCTCTCCCGTTCAGATTTCCTGTCCTTTCGCATTTGAATTTCTGTTTTCTATATTTTTAGACATAAACCAGATTAAACAACAGTGCAAATAAACACTGCGTTCAAAAGCCTGTAATCTCTACTGTTTTATGGGATTTATTGTAAGTAGCATGGCTGTATTAAATTTGTAATGGAACTCCCATACGGAAGGTTAGCTTCAGTGATTCATTTAAATGTTTAGACAAAATCATTCTTTATTGCGTTTCACAATTAAATAATGCGGATAATGATGCATGGCAATGGAACCTTTCCCTTTTAAGAAACATCATTGACATAAACATGATTTTAGTCTCATCATACTCAGAACAAATAGGATTAACATTAGGTAATAATAGAGTAAAATTATTAGGTTTTGAACAACAGTTTCATGCAGGAGATTCCAAGTACATTTTTATATATATTTTATATGTATATATTTTATATATATTTTAATTTTCACAGTTGCATAAAATTACAGGTGTTAAGCGTTTTCATTTGATTTTTATCAGTTTAAATGTCCACAGTTGCGAGAAACTATGGTGAGGGGTCAGACAATGGGTGGTTCATGACCCATTGACCCATGACCCAAACTAACTGTTTCATGACGGTAGACATTGAGATTCAAAAAATGAAAGCTTTACGACTGTTAAAATACAAATTGTCAACATATACAACAAAGTAAATATCCTTAAAACAAGTAAATTCTCAAGCAGCCTTTTTCTTGCTTTGCCTGCATATATATTCCATTATTATTGATGGAAATATTTTTTGTCAGTTTGTGTGTGTGTACAGTGAAATTAATATTTACTGATAAAAATTTAATTCTATGAAGCCTATCTATTTTTCATATAACTAAATAGTGTGATAAAATATGGGCCATCCAGAAGGAATAACATAATGCTTTTCCACAGACACAGTCCAAGTTTAGTGTCACTGTATTTTTCGCCTGACTGTTAAGGGAGATAATCATATCAGGAGAAGGACTGCAGAAAAGGCAAACTACAGGTAGGTATATTTAAGGTTTGTCAATAAGGCATGGATGAAGTTGCTTTTTTCTTCACTGATTGCTCTTGTTATCAATTTTTCAGAAGCTATCACTCGGATCCCTCCTCACAGTTAGATCTCTACCCCTACCCCCTTTCTCAGCACAGGGCCTGATTTTGATCTCATTTACACCAGAGTAAATCAGGAGTAACTTCAGTGAAGTCAGTAAACAACAGGCACCGCTAGGGAGCGGTACAAATTATGATAATAGTAATCACCAAAGCATAGCCTAATGCAACAATGGCCATTCCCATTGCTGAACTCCACCTCACAGGCCTCTAGAGCCTGAAAATTGCCATGCAGTAGTGTACACAGCCTTGAAATTTTTTCCATATGACAATTTTAGCTCCCTATTTCCATTAGAACCTGGCCTGATTCTCTTGTCATACGACTCAAATATTATATTAGGGTTGCCAGTTCCATGCACAGCACTAACTTTGAGTAAGTCTCATAGCACTGGTAAAGAGTACTTCATGCGTACCAGGCTTGTGCAGTGGTTTAAGAGGTTGAGGGAGGGGTTGGGTTTTAGGGCTTTTTTCCACATTTGCTCTTTTATGTTTACAAAATGTTGTTCAAAACATTGTGAACAGTTTGGCTGTTGACTCATGTTTGTCTCCCTGTTCTTGACTTTAATCTCTTTGCATTTATTTCAGAGGAGTCTTTAGGAAAGTAAGTCTTGTCTGCTCAGTGTTGCAACTGAACAGCCGTGGCACGTTTTGTCAGAGCTGAGGCTTTGCCCCAAACGTATCCTTTCCTGCACTGTGCGGCAGGAAGGTCCACCAGTTGCTTCCCTGACTGCTGCCCTCCGCCTCAGAGTATTTCAGTGGTGGGTGAAATGTATACAGAATGTAAGGCCCAATCTTGTAGCCTTTACTCCAACAAAAGCCAGTGAAATTAATGAAAGTTTTGCATGACTGCAAAATTTCAGCCACCTAATTTGTAAGGAACTCTATAAAGAGCTCTTACCAGTAAAATAACATGTACTGTAAATGGTGCATGTCCTGTCCATGGGAGTCAGAGAGGGGTTTGCTGAAGAGTCCCCTCATGGCACTGCCTCTGAACCTGAGTCCCAGCTCTTCCTAAGGTGCATCCTCTTTTCATTTTTCACTCCATGTAGTTTCACGCACCTTCTTTAATAAGTCCCGTCACACTTATTGAGGAATTCAGTGTGGTTGTGTTTTCGGTGGAGTTAAATAAGCACATGGTACAGTAAATTCATTATTCTTTTTCCAGGCTACATTAAATGAATACAATGATGTCCTGGTTGCTGTTGCTACTTCTGCTTGTGAGCATGTGTTCATCTGCACCTCGACTTTCGGTGGGTATCACTTGGCTATAGTTTGTATCATCCAGTGGTGGATTAACTCATGGCCAATTTGGGGGCCCCCAGCAGGAGTGCTGGAATCTTGGTGGAAGGGGGCAGGGGCATGAGGCCCCGCCCCCTCTGTAGCCATGCCTCCTTGTCCTTCTCTTCTTTCCCCTGAGACTACATCCCTTGGCCAGGCCAGAAACTGGAGCCAGGTAATGGTAAGAGCCGCCCAGAGAGTGTGGGTTGCTGTGGGGCCAGACCCTTCACCTTCCCTTGGTGAGAAACTGAGAGCAGGCCCTGGCCCATGTACCCGCCCCCTGGGGTACACCACCCAGGGCAGGTGGAGGTCCAGGGCTCCCCACAGCAGCCCAGGATCTCTGTGTCGCTCTTATCATGACTCAGCTCCGGCTTCCAGTCTGGCCAGGAGGCAGGGCCTGGGCAGGGAGGGGAAGGTGGGGGGGGGACAGAAGCAGGTTTGGGACCACTGAGGGGGACTGGGCCTTGTGACAAGGGGGGGCTAAGGTCCCCTTGCTCCCCCCCCCCCAAAAGGAAGAAGCTGGCACCACCGCACGGGCTGCTCCGTGCCCCCTGAGGCTTTCAGTTTGGGGGAGTAACACGGTCCCCTGCCTCCCAAACTACACCCATGTTAAAAAGTGGGCAGGCATGGGGTTTTAATGGGGTGTGGGCAGCCCAAATGTTCTTTGTGCCCAGGCCCCAATAAATCTTAATCCACCTCTGGTATCATTCTTGTTAGCTGATTACTATTTATTGTTTCCAATCATATCCACAGTGTGCTAGGTGCAGCACAAGCACGAAAAAAGACATGGCCCCTTTCCTAAAGAGCTCACTCTCTAAAACGATAAATAAGCCGTGGAAAGGCTGCCTCGGACTAGCAGTGAACACATGACCCCACCTGCATGACAGACTTCCTACTACAGGACTGGCACAAACAAGCTGTTAGCTAGCAAATTAATAACTGCTAATGCCCTTTGTCTTCCTAGACTGTTCTGTGTTTGGGACAGGGACTGCGCTCGCCCCTGGCAGGGGCAGCTGCAATGTGACTAATAAGGAAAACAAGAGAGCACCTGAGAGTAGCCGGCCTCTCCATTTGATCTTTGTATACACTAAATTTCCCTCACAAAATAGTAAATGTCACCTCATAAAACGTCCCGGAACAACTTGCTGCCTCTTGCTCCGGGCCCCGTCGAGAGAAGGAGCATCTTACTCTGTCTGCCAGCCCCTGGGCTACGTTCACACGCCTGGAATTCTCTGAAAGGACAGTTGGCCAGCAACTGCCGGTTGTGCCCTCTGGACCATCCTCTGGTTTCTCCGGTAGCAGGAGTGAGAATTTACAAAGGAAACCGTTGCCAGACTGGATCAGACACAAGGCCCATTTAGTCCAGGATCCTGTCTCTGACAATGGCCAGTGGCAGATGCTTCAGAGAAAGGTGTAAGAACCCTGCAGCAGGCAGATGTGGGGTGATCTCCTGCCCCACTGCTTCCCCCACCGCATGTTAGGCCTTCTCCCGATCTCTAATTGTCTTACACCTTGAAGCATGCGGTGTAATATCCCTTCCCAAATGTTGTTAGCAGTAACACGGAATAGTCTTGACATCCATATCGATGACCAGTCACTTTGAATCTTGTTAAGTTCTTGGTTTCAATGACATCCTGTGGCAATGAGTTGTGTCATCTAATTATGGGTGAAAAAGAACTTCCTTGTATCAGTTTTGAATTGGCCATCTTTTAATTTCATTGACTGTCCCCTGTTCTTGTATTAGGAGATAAGGAGAGCAGAAGCTCTTGATCTACCTTCTCTAAACCATTCATTTTTTCATATTCTTTTGTGGTATATAGAAGGTAGATCAGGAATTTAGAGAGTATTACTGCGACTGGAGTCTTACCACATCTGTTTGGTACCCAGTGGGCCCAGCTGAGGCAGTGACAGGATAAATTTCCCTACTCTGCCTCAGCCCTGACCTGGAAGCAGGCGCCGACTTTTATTTTTGCTGACTGGTCACGTGTCTCACGGCAGACCCTACCCCGCACCCCGCTGGTCTGTGGCCACCGTGCTCTCCCTGCCCCACTTACCTGGAGGGCCAGGGCTGTGTCCTTCTCCTGCCCCTCTCCTTCTACTCCTGTGAGCAGCTGATCGTCAGCCAACCTGGTGGGAGCTGAGCACCCACTATTTTGTTTCTGTGGCTCACAGAGTCAGCACTCCTGGGTGCTAGGGCTCAAAAGAAAGGTTCTGTCACCAACAACATCAATACGTACCAGCTGGGGAGTTGGTTTCTGTGCCATGAGCCTGGGTCAAGTTTTTAGTCCACCGAAATCAATGTAAGGTTTCAGATGAATTGTATAACATATGGTTAGCATAGCTTTGAAACCAAACTGGATTCAACTTCACTTGGAATTTTTGGAGTCATTCAAGCCCGCTACTCCAAGCAAACTTCAGGCTGTGCAAATCCATATAATAAGACTCTATTACCACTTTTGTTGGCCAAGACCTTTTTAAGGGAATATAGCAATACCAGCTTCTGATTTGATTCTCCTGGAAACTGTTTTTCTTAATGAGTTTGGGCCAGATTTGGCTTTTGGTTATGCCAGTGTAAATCTGGAGTAACGTCACTGATTTCTGTGGAACAACTAATTTCAGTGGAGTTACTCCAGATTTACATGAGAGTGTCTGTGAGCAGACACTGTCCCTTTATTTTTCACTTTTACAATAAGAGGTCTGAAAATTCTGCATCCTTACAGGACCTCTAGGGTTGCAATGTAAGATCAGGATTTTGCCACTCAGTACTTTACTCTGCAAGTAAATCCACTGATTCCATTAAAAGGTAGCAGAGTTGAGCATCAGTTGTCCAAAGTCACTTTCTGATGGGCCAATTAATGCTGCACTGCTGAGATCTCATTGCCAAAGCCAGCATTAAAAAACTCTTTCCTATTGGGCTCAATTCATCAGCCGTTTGGACTGTGCTGTAATGATTTAGAGACAAAACATAATAGCCCTCTCTACGCATTTATAGGTCTGAAATTTGAATCCCCCTGCTTCCTAAGATAGATGTGTTTGGATCACTAAGAGCTACAGCCTTTCTCTCTGTTGTTACCACTTTAATTACATCATACCTCTTTTTTCCCTTAGGATAAGGACATTTGCCTGTTAGACAACACTAAATTACGGCAGAGGCTAAAACTGCTCCAAGACTTGTTTCAGTTGTGTCAATTACAGCTGAAGGACATCTTGGAGAACAACTATCATGGAGCAAAGAGCCAGGTCTTCTCAGCCAAAAGGAGAATACAGCCAGAGATACTTTTACCCACAACGAGTGGAAACCTGATAGTATATGATCAAGGTAGGATGTTGCAGTAGTATATAATAAACTGTCACTTTAGCATGTCAAAATATTTATTTCTTGTTGCACCATTCTGTTTATAAACAGACAGGCACATTTGTATTTTATCCACTTAACAAAACTAACACAGGAAGTTTATAACTTTAAAAATGCTTAATTTAGAATATGTACCATGTATTATATGTATAGGAGAGTTAAGGGTAGCTCTATGACCCAAGGTCACTGACCTTGTGCGTGACCCTGGGCAAGTCACTTTATTTCCCGGCACCTGTTTCCTCTCCATCTTGTCCACTTAGCTGTTTGGGGGCAGAGGCCATCTTTCACTATGTTTTTGAAGAGCAACAGAACAATACAGCAGAAGCACGCTATGACACAATGATATCGCTTTGCAATTGTCAAAACAACATCAAACCTGGGCAATTTTTTCCCTTCAGCTAAAATTTTTCAGTACTTTGCCTTAAGTTAGATCTCAAATCCTGATTTTGGCTCTTAATTAAGTGGTCTGATTTCAGTGACTTCAGTGCAAGTTGATGGGTGCTCAGATCTTAGGTTCCTTAATCCTGATTTAGGCTCTTAACTTCAGGTCCCTCTTTTTGAAACATTTGGACTCAATCTTTCCCTGATTCTGGCCCAGGTTGTCCCCCAGATGGAAATTACATGGACTGGAAACTGTCAGGTTCCCCTCTAAATTTCTCTGGCATCATTCCTTTGGGGAGGGCCCAAGTTGCCCAACCACACCCTGCAGAATGAACAGGGCATTTGGCTCCCAACACCAGCAAGTCCACTCCGATCTGAACAGATTTAGAGGGTTTTCCATAGGGAGACCTTATGCTTCTTCACTGGCCCTCTTCCATCTGTGGTGTTCTTTTAGTTCCCTAGAAGCAGAGCTCTATTGCCCTTCAGTTTGTGTCTTCATATCCTTCCCCCAAAGGAGGATTTCACAGTACAGAACAGGGGAAGAATCTTAAGTTAATGCTTTCCTTTGCTTGAGATGACAGTGGTAAAATCTTCTGAGTCCTTTCTGCACTACAGCTTCTACTGCTGTTACTATTGTTGGGGCTGCAATGGATGGGTCCCAGATTTGCTAATCTACATGCAGTCTGGCTGGCCAAACTGTGTTACAAACTATTTTTGCTTGAACCGTATTTAAACATCGTTATACAAATTAAACTCCCAGCCAGACAGGGTGGTAAGAGCCAGAAATCATTGTCCTAGTACAAACTTCTACTGGTGTTTTCTCCTGACTACAGTCAGCTATTTGCTCTTCCTTGACCACTATTTTATGAAGCAATACTGTTCTGCATAGATTGCTCTGCAGTGTTTAACAGCAGAAAAATTGAAAATGGATACTACCGGATTAGGCCCAGAGCAGACCGAGAACCCTTCCTGGTGTACTGTGACATGTCAGATGGAGGGGGCTGGACGGTAATACAGCGACGCAGTAATGGCAAAGAGAATTTCAACAGGTATGTGCGGTAGTTAACATTTCAGTGGAGCTTTGAATTATTCCTTTAAGGATTGCTGTGATTTTTAAATTCGATCCAACCTCTGATGGCACCTTACTATCAAAGACAGCGATTTTAGGCCCCAGTCCTGCAAACTTGCCCTCATGTGCATACGCATTAGTAGCGATGAGGGAATAATGAGTTTTTCTATTCGAGGGTGGAACCAAAAAATCTGAAAAAAAATTCTGGTTCGATTTGAACCCCCCAAAAACATTTTCTTAAATTTTTCATCCAATTGGAAAAACACAAATAATATCATTTTGAATTGACTGAAACATTTCAAGTCAACTCCGAATTATTGTTTTCCAGTTTTTCAATTTGTTTTGAGTTGATCAAAACATTGGGGCTGTCTCCAAATGAATTTTTTTCCTAGTTTTTGTTTTGATTCAGCCATTTTGGGTGGACTTAACCCTTTTTATTATGTTGTTATGGTTTTGAAATTGGCCAGATTTGAAATCAAAAGGCTGTTTTGACTAAAAATTGAAACAGAACGTTTCAACGGTTTCATGGCCCAAAAATTGCACTTTTCAATGGAAAAACAATTTGTTGAAGAAATTTTTCCCAGCTCTAGTCCTTAGGGACTAGACCAGAAGCAGCCGAAGCTGGGACCTTTGGACACTCCATTCAAAACTGTGGAATGTACTCCTCCTTTCTCTGCCTTGTGCTGATTGGCTGTTTGCTCCAACCTTCCCCCTCCCTGTTTAGTCTCCTCTCCTGCTTCTCTTACCCTCTTCTTGCCCTGCCCTGTCCCCCTGAATTCCCCATCCCTTTTCTTTCCACTTAACTGATCCACTCCTAACTCAACTCTCTTACCCGGCAAAAAATGGAACTAATGTGCCATTTGCCACCATCACGCTGATCACCCCGTTTGTGTGTTCTGCCCCTCCCCCTACCCGTGTCTGTCTTGGCTATTTAGATTATAAACTCTTCAAGGCAGGGCCTTTCTACTATTTTCTCTTTGTATGGTGCCTACCACAATGGGGACCCAATTTTGATTGGCCCTCAGGCACTGCCATAATTAATGCTGTTAATAAAAATAACCTGAGACATTATCATTACCTCTTGCTTTCAGCTTTTTAACCAGTTGTCAGTTCATTGTTATATTGCATAGTGGCCCTGAGTTTGCGGGGTGCTTATGACTGCAAGGCAGAGTTCTTATAAGGAGACAATTTGTATTAATTATTTAATGAAGATTTTGCAAGGTTCAGTGTCAGATGCTTTACTAAAAGACAAATCTAGGACATCTATTGCATTCCCTTCATCCAGTAACTTTTGACCTGATTCTGCAAGCACGGCGCGTGGCAGCGTTAGCAGGCTTGAACCCCATTGGGAATGAGTGAAAGAGAGTAATATGTAAAGCAATTAAAGTTGTTTTGTATTTATTTGTAACGAGCTGTTACAAATCTGTTTGGTCTCTTATATTTTGAATAGGATAGGTAAGAAAAGTGCTTCTATAGAGAAAGCCAAAGATTCACTTGTCAGGAGATTTCACAATAACAGGCTGATTGAGATTGTCAGATACAAGCTCCCTAATTTCAAAATCTACACAGAGGGCTGAAACTGGTAGTTGTATCTCATTTCAGGAAATGGGCTGATTACAAACAAGGATTTGGACAGTTCCAGGGCAAGAATGACGAATACTGGCTGGGCAATGAACACATCTATGATCTGCTGGTTATCGGTAAGGGTATTATTCCATCTGCACAACTTCTTACTAGTTGCATTGCATGGTTCACCGTGGAGTACTAATTAACAAGAATATGTATTATAATCCAGAGAAAAACTCATTAAAAATTGACCTGATGGACTGGCATGGAGAAAGACGATATGCAATCTATGAAAACTTCCAGATCAAGAATGAGCAGGTAAGGTATTAAGACAACAGTGATTTGTTTGTTATTGGAGGGAGCGGGTTCTGTTTGACTTTTAGTGCTTTTCTCCTTGATTCCTGCTGAAATCTTAATTAGAGTTACAGTTAGAGCTCTGCAAAACTCACTCATTTTGGTTCACAGGCGTCCATGTCCACTTGAGAGGGGACTAACCCACAAAGATCCTAAATGTGAACTTTTGAAAAGTTCATTTGCAGTTAGATTCAGTATTTTGGTTTGGTCCATTATAGAGAGAAGTGACAGCAGAGAAGCTTGATAGCAGATCAGAATTCGAAATTTTCCAAAGCTTGAAGGTATTCAGATGTGCGTGAGGGTGTTGATTCATCTCAAATGTGCACCTTTCTTTCAGTTTAATTTCATGTTGGTTTGTACCCTCTCAGTTTTGTTTGGCTTTCAGATCTGAATGATTGCAGAAACTCAAATCAAAATGCAACCAAAACTGCCAAGTTTTGTCTGGTTTGAGGTCAGAATATGAAACCATAACATTTCACATGGTTTGTACCTGAAAACCTCAAATAGGCCAAAGTTCATTCTAAATTTGGTTCAACTTTGTTTGAATGTGAAAAGTTTGCTTGTGACTTGGCCCAATCTCAACAAAAGTTTTGCCACCCTCACTGGACCTTCTGGAGAACCTGTCCACATTTCAAGTTTTGTTTAAGAAAGTTTTACACAGCTCCATTTCAATCAGCTAGTGTCATTTTCTTGGGTATGTTATGTGAGAAAAAGCCTACAGTTATTACACTTCTGTTATCAGTCTCATTCTGGGTCTATTGCACTCATCACTGTTGTATCAGAGCACCTTCCAGTGGTGCATTAAGCCACATGACTACACATATGTCATGGGTTGGTTGTTCTCTCATCTTTTTCTCAGGGGAAGAAGCATGTGCAATGGAGTGTTTTGGTTAGTAGGATGTGTTTTTCTGAGTTCTGGGGGAGGGGGGAGTTTCATAAATATACCTGTTTTGGGGTGTTTATGTTAAAGAAGGCAAGATCAAAGAAATGTGCCTTGAAGTTAGAGTGAAAGATGGTGAGGTTTGTGATGCTCCATAGTTTCAGACTGGCCCACGGAGAAGGCTCCATCTTTCACACAGACAAGCTTTCCTATTATTGAGAGTTAAATTGTGCCAGAGGAACATAGCTGCAGACCACAGTCTTTGTCCTGAAGTGTTAGATGATCTTTTAAGTGTCCTGGGCCCAGGCCATGGAGCGCCTTGAACATAAAAATTAGGATCTTGAATTGATTTGAACTTCTGTTAGAAGCTAGCGCAGAGTGGAGGACAGGGTTGATGTGATCATGGGAGTTGGTGTGCCAAGGAGATGCACTGCAGTATTCTGAACTAACTGGAGTTTCCAAGTGCTTCAGGCTTCATGCCCAGGTATAATGCATTGTTGCAATCAAGCTAAGAGGTGGTGAAGATATGAATCTGCCAGGATGGATGGAGTTTCTAGCCAAGTGGAGATACTAGAAAGCATTACACGTTCTGCTAAATTCAGTTGTGGGTGTGTATCTTCAATCAATGGAGATTGCATCATGGCCCAAAAATCTTCAGAATGCTTTCTTCTGCCCACCAGCCTCCCCTCTGTCTTGCATGGGTTCAGCTTCAGCCAGCTGTTTTTCATCCAAAAGCTGATCTCATCTAAGCACTGGGGCATCCTGGTCATGGTAGTGTGGTTGTAGATGATGAAGGATAGATAGAGCTGTGTGTCATCTGCATATTGTTGGCACTTGAGTTCATGTTGTCTGGTCAGTTCACCTACTGGCTGCATGTAGATGTTGAACAGGGCTGGAGAGAGAACTGATCCTTATGAGAGTCTACAAGTGAGAGGTCTAGTGGTGGAGGTGCAGTTTCCAATCACTACTCTTTGGTTTGTGTCCCCAGAGAGTACCCAAACCATTTTAACACATTACCTCCTTCAGGCTAGTCATCAGAATCTCATGATCAACAGTATTGAATGCAACTCAGAGGTCCAGAAGGATGAGACTGGATATCTGTCTTCTGTTCACTGAAAGTAGGAGATTATCCATCAGTGCCACTAAGGCGGTTTTGGTTCCAGGTCCTGGCCTGAATCCAGATTGTGCTGGATCTAGAATGTTAGTTTCCATTAGATGAGCTTGTAGTTGGCCTTTTTCTAGCTTAAGATCATAAGAATGGCCACACTGGATCAGAACAATGGTCCATCTATCCAATCTTCTGACAGTGGCCAATGGGAGACTGTCCAGGTATTCCTGCCAGGATCAGCCCATTTGTATTGTGTAAGTGTTGAAAGAGAATAATACTTGCAGCCTTTAGTAGTAGGAGAGCTACTTGGCAGTATATTCCGTAGATTCAATGAGGTTTTGGCCCACGGCTAATCTCACAAGGCATTGGGCCAGAAATCATCTTTGACGTCAGTGGAGTATACCAGGGATTATTTTGGCCCACCGTGTATTGCAGAAAGCAATTATGGGCTTTCGAAAAGGAAAAAAAGGCTGCTAACAGAAACGTTTACATTTCACTCGTGCAGGATAATTACAGGTTATGGGTTGGCAGCTATTCTGGCAATGCCGGTGATGCCCTGTCCGGCGGGAGTAACTTTGAAGAACAGTGGTCAGCATCACTCGTTGGGATGCCGTTCTCCACATCAGACAAGGATCATGATAGATTCTTAAAAGGCAGCTGTGCCCAAGAGAACAAGTGTGGTTGGTGGTTTAACAGGTATGGGAAGGAGCTGACTGTATCCAACACTCAGCGAGTGATGCACATGGGACTGAGGCAGTGGGTGGGTGTGCAGCAACTGTGTGTTTTTTTCATTACAATTCAAGACAGAGAAGTTTAAATATCTTTCACAATGATTTCCAGAATAAAAGTGTAAGAGAAGTGTCCTGTGCATCAAGGGCCTTGGACCCAAAGGAAACAATTCCTAGCCACAAAGAGGCTCAACTGGCAGTTAAAATGTATGTTGAGGGCATTTCCTAGTGTGGGGTCATTAATTTTTGAACTGCCTATCACAGTAGGCCACAATTATATTTCTTGTATGTTACATTTCATTGGTGTGGTTTCACCGGCATGTTAGCAATTACTGGGTCTGGTGCCACAGGTCCTCCATGCATGGAACGCACACTGAAGTCAATAGGTCTGCATGTGGACACATTGAAGACAGAGCCCTGTGTTTTTATATTAAGCCTTTATAAGCCAGGTCCTCAGCAGGCATGAACTGGCATAGACCCATTGAATTCAAATGTATATAAATAGAAATTGTACTGTGCTGCAGTGATGCGATGCCCTCTCACTCTAAACTGAGTCTCCTTTTCTCTCTCCCTTTCCTCCCTACAAGATGCCATGCAGCGAATCTCAATGGAAAATATTATAAAATGGGAAACTACACTGGAAGCCATGACAATGGAGTGGTTTGGTCAACCTGGCGTGGGTTTTGGTACTCCCTGAAATACACAGCCATGAAAATCAGGCTTCCAACGTTTGTTGATGTAGGGAGTGGAAATGGTGAAAGCAGTTAAGACAGCTAGAATCTGCATCGTTGGAGTCAGAGACAGTATAGAACAGAAAGGAACTGAGAAATCCAGGGCCAGATCCTCAGCTGGTGTAAATCAGCACAGCTGCACTGTAGTAATTGGCACTTCATCAGTTTATACCATCTGAGGTTCCACCCCCAGGTAACTAGAATACACCGGTCATATAGTCTAATGGAGGATGTAAGCGTCTTTCGTTTTTGCTAAAACCAATCAGAACACCATAGATTGGTTTTCCAAAGATCTTCTTTGGAGATGACAGTATTCAGCACTTCACAGGAAGCCTTCTGCACCTTGCAGAACCAGGCTCTTACTCCTCTTGGCCATTTGTACCTTATAATGGCCAAATTCTTCTCATCTGGATTTCAGTGGTCAGTGAATTTGCTAAGCAATTTGAGAAATAGAACAAACTAGGGGATAAGGATTTGGCCCTTAAAGCTGTCCACTTGATCTAGGCTCCAAATTTAGATTTTGTCTTGAAGTGGACTTTTGCAAAGCCTAATACAAATGCAAATATTCTGGGGATTTCTTTATTTTCAGTTACAATTTGTTTATTTATATGTTCTTGTCAATGTTCTGTACCAGACAACTTTGTGCTAGTGAATGAGAACTAGAAAGTTATAAACACAAAACAGACTGTGCACTTCCACTTCATTATACTAGTCAAGTGAAATGAGAAAAATGTACAGCACAAACGAATGAAAATTGAACAAGAAGAAGAAATGTAATGCTAAAAATTAATTCTCTTCCAATTAATTTAAATGGTTGATAACAAAAGATTTGGGCTTGAAAGAGATCCTTTAACCTCCGTGCTTTAAAACGAGTCTACGTTTTGTGTATCATAAATATGATCTTTTAAACAAGTCATTCTTTTCAATTTATTTCACTTTTCCTTTAGATAAACACAGATTGTAATTTGTATTATACATTCATACACATGTGAATTAAAAATCATTTGAATGGAACTTTACTTTGTTTCTCCTCTTCAACAACACTGGTAGATGGACAAAGATTTGGATGGAAAGTCAGAAATGGTTGCAAGAGATGATGCTCCAAGACCTTTCACTTACACTTTTATCTCTGGTAAAATTTTCAGGGCCTATAAAGCGAGTTTAATTTTCTTGAATCAAGCAGCACTGGAAAAGCTGTAGAGATGTTCAGTGTGAAATTTTACATGCTCTGCTTCCTGATAGCTCATCTGCCTAGAGACACAAGGATCAAATTCTGTTCTCCATTACACCTCTTTTGAGCATAGAGAAGACATTGGTTAAAATGCTGACTGCTGACCACTTTTGGTCCCACTGTGCTAGTGCACCAGTGAGACCCAGCTTTGTGGGCTACAGCCTAGTAAGAACGCCTTGATGCTCTCAGTCCAAGTGTCAGCACGTACCCATGTGACATAAGAATCACACCTATGCTTTTGGAAAGAGAGTCTTGCTTGTGACCAAAGGGAGTAGGGTGAAGTCAGACACCAGAACTTCCTCCCATACTCCTCTCTTTATCTGTACTTCACACCGGTGAGCCTGACTGCCAGGCCATAATTATGTACCTAGAGCATTTTGTTAAATGCAAAGTTACCAGAAGAAATCAGTGCTAACCTGGTGGCTCCGGCCAACCTTGATTTACCACCTAGTACAACTGTATGACAGTGCTGCCCTTGACACAGAATCCAGTAGCAATAAGGAAAATTCTGTCAATGCATAGGCATGGAGGCTGGTTAGGATGGAACAACTGCTTCCAATCTACTCAGGCTGATGCTGACACTTCCGATAAACGCTACTGCTTTGGCAACATCCCGCTGGGGATATGGTGCAAGACAAAGCTGCTGGCAGGTACCCCGCACACACCGAGGTGCTGAAAATCAATTTCAGTGCCAAAAAGCCAGCACTGTCCTGGCCCAGAAAGTCACTGACCACCCAACAGCCACTCTCTGACATTAGAGCATGTCAATAAGGGTTAAAAACAATTTAACCCAATTGTATACAATAGGCATTTGCTTTAGAACAAGCCCTTGCGCAGCAGGGGCGGGGGAAGCTGTATCTGATCACAGAGCGAGGATGAGAGACAGAACCCTGCAGCTGTGACAGTGCTTTGTGAAAGGCTCTGCAAAACCTTGTATAAGCCCCTGAATGTGTTTTAGGCTCTGTCTACACTGCAAAAAACCAAACAAAAAAACCCCAAACAAACTAAAGAAAATAAACAATCCACTGCAGCAATTCTCAGAGCCCAGGTCAACTGACTTGTGCTTGCAGGGCTCACTGCAGGGCTGAAAAGAGCAGTGTAGACGTTCCCGCTCAGGCTGCACCCCCAAGTTCTGAGGCCCTCCTGCCCTCACAGGGTTTCAGAGCCCAGGTTCCATCCCAAATCTGAACAGCTACACTGCTACTTTTCAGCCCCGCAGGCTGGGCCTGAGCCCATCAACCAAGACTCTGAAACCTGCAGCTGTGGGTCATTTTGTGCAGTATAACCCCACCCTCAGAAACATTGTGCTTAATATATTTTGAAAAGTCCCACAGGCCAGGTACCTGTTTGAGCTGAGCGAGATAGCTGGGCTGACACATGCCAGGGTAGGTTGTACAAATTGCTGCTAGAGGGAGTTGTCATGCTGTTTCCAGGGGGCCTCTTTGCTTTCGCTGGGGCCACGGGAGCACCTGCTCTGGGAGGCGCAACTAGCCAGTCACAGGCTGGCAAATAGCTCTTCAGTACTGCAGTTCTAATCTACACACAATGCCACCGAAGGGACAATGGGCTTCAGAGCCGGTGATTTACACCGACACACACCTGGTAACTAACTTAAGCAGTAAACACGCTGAAAGCCTGAGCTGGAGCTCACTGAAGTCAGTGGAAAGCCTTTCATCATTAACGCCAATGAGCTATGGGTTGGGCCCAAGCATGGGTGTGTTGTAAAATGTAAGCATTTTAAATTGGCAGGTTACGGTCGACAGTTAATATAAAAACTGGTCCTAACCCTGTTACTCAGATTAACTCACTGAAACCCTGGCCTGAAACGGGCAGAACTTTCACACCACAGCTTGCTGGAACAGGCCCTGAGCAACGCGCCTCACCTTGCCTAAATCAGATCTGCCCTCACCACAGCTGGGAGGAGGCCACCCAGCCAAATGATGATATTTGAGTAAGCAGGAGAGTTGAATCACCTGCCACTAAATCCTGAGATGCTCACTTTGCACTACAGCGATGAGCCACACCAGGGGTGTGCGTTAGCAGGCCATCAGTGCATGGCATGGCTGTGTCAGCCAGGGGCCTTCAACCACCCAATACCCTACTAATATACACCTTGACATGCCTCATAGCATCGCCAAGCCAAATTGGTTTCTTAAAAAAAAAACCAAAAACCTGAAACATTGTCTCCTTGCACTTTGAAAAATAGCTCCTAGTAAAAGGATCAGCCAGAGTAGGATGGAGAACGATGTAAACATCATTTCCCCTCCTAATCAGAACATATTTATTGTAAGTTAACTGGTTTTTTTGCTCTCTTTCTCAGGAAGACTCTTTGGATTCTTGTCCCTCCTTCTGTCCTCCCCCCAGGAGCCTGGTTAACGTATCAGCAGCAATTAGTTGCCCTGAAATCAAATTATAACTCATATTTTAGTGTACAAATTATGGTCCCAATCCTGGACAAAGCAATAGGCAATCTACTGTACCTGTGCAGAGCCCCACTGGAGTCAGGGGTTCTCTGAGGCTGTAGAGATTTGCCTGAGCATTGTAAATTGCAGGAGCTTAGCCTATATTTGCTATACTGAGCATTTCCAAATTTAGCTTTTCACTAAAATGTGAGTTAAAAGTGACCAGGGGACAAATAGGCCCCCAAACCGCAGCTGAAAAGTAAGCCTCGCATTATGAGGATTTAAAACTGTCAAATCTTTCCCCGCTCCTCCAAATTCTTCTTTTTCATCCCCCATTTTCTTTGTTTCCTCCATTAATGTGTTCCTTCCACCAATTTTCTCTGGACCTCTGAATGGTCTGTTATTCCCACAAATGGGCAGCTTATGGCTGGAGTAAAGAACCTGAGTCAGACTGGTCTGCCTGCTACTCTTTGCATCTCCAGCATTTCCAGTGATTTCACTAAAACCTTAGAGCAAAAGCAGCAGTCCCCAGGCCCATTTGTTTAATATCTTATGGTGAAATAAACACACCTATGGAGAAATCAAATTATCTTTAATAATCGTCATCAGACGGTTCTCCAGGAATCAACAGACATGGACAAATTCATTTCCTTTTTCTTTGCAAAGCATATCTTACTAAAATAGGCATTTTGTTCCACCAGTTTTGTTCATAATTTATTTGTATCTTGCTGTAGTATTTGTCAACTTGTTTAAGCAAAAATAAAAAACAACATTTAATAAAGGCAAAGAGCATTATAATGAAGGAGAGAAGGTAAGAGGTCGCTTGCTGTCTTCTACAGGTGCGTAGAATAATGCAATAACATTTTTTACAAGTACTCAAATGTGAATTTTTGTTGACCACATTAGCAACCTTCTGTTTTCCACAATGTTTTTCTGTTCCTTTCCACAAATATTAGTGCAATCTCAAGCTTTCCTGGCACCAATAGTAGCAGAAAGCAAATTTCAAGGTCTTATATGTGAGGAATCACAAAAAACAAATTGTAAATCACACATGCAAGTATTTATTCCAGAACTGCTCATGCTCTCATCTAAATCGGGGAACAGAAAAAGCACCATATGACTTATCTGACCAATTACAACCAGACAATACAGTTCAATAGTGAATATTAAAGACATGCTGAAAACCGTTCGTTCACAACCTAGGTTAAATAACTGTGAAATAATTCATTAAATCAAGGGTGTCAAACATCCGGCCCATGGGCCGGATACAGCCCACCAACCTTTTTGGTTTGGCCCCTGGCAGCAGCGCATGCTACCACGACATCTCGCCACGTTGTATTCTCTGGCGTCACTGCGCGCTGTTGTGAGTTCTCACAGCATCATGAGCTGCCGCCAAACAGTACAGTGCCGCGAGATGATGTGGCAGTGCGTGACACCACCAGAAAGTACAATGCTGCGAGATGTTGCGGCGTCACGCGCTGCCACGAGATCTGTGTACTCTGGTGACAGCGCATGGAGCGCTGCATGCATGAGACACAGCGCTCCAAAAGGTGGGAGAGGGACAGTCTGGTCTTGAGGCATCGCACAGTACTGTAATTCTTAATCATTGATTGATTCTTTTCATCGTAAAATAGCAGTTTTAGAAGTGAATTTATTGCAGGTTTTATATCACTGATATCTAGCAAATAAAATATAATATTACAGAAAAATGGTTGTGCCTAGTATTTTGATTTATGGTATGTATGGCCCACCTGAAGTGCATTTAATTCAAATCTGGCCTGCCACAGCAAATGAGTTTGACACCCCTGCATTAAATAGTGTTGAACAGATATTGAGATCTGCTGGTGGATTGTCCACAACCAGAAAAAGAGGCTAAATTGAATTGATTCATGATTCAGTATAAATTATTCATTGAGCACTGCTCTTTTCAGTGCTCTGTAGAATAAAATCTGTCATTTTCTCTGTGTCACACTATCGTTTTAATTTGTTTTCCCATGGTATGTGCGTGTATTAGGGAAAACAATATCAAAGCCCTTTCTATTAATGAAAAAGGAATACACTCCCACAAGTCAGGCCATTAGGACTTCCCTCTTGCCCCAAACAGCTGGAACTGGGTTTCCATTCTTGCTTTTATTATAAACCAACAAGTTTTTGAAGCTCTTCTCTCTCACACATATCCTACAGTGTTGCAACCGGTTATTCAGATCACCAGTTTCTCAATACTTAAAGTACTTGTTTCATCTTCTTCATTTGACCCAAAATATCCAGGCAGGTCAATCATCTGTTGTTCCAATTCTGTTAAGCCAAAAGAATTATTATCATAAAAAGCAAATTCAGGGTCTGTGGGGAAGCTCTGGCATTTATCCTTTCTGTATTGGACAGGGCTTAGAGCACTGCCTGGCTGGTAATGATCTCTGAGAGCTGAAATGGGTTCTTTCCTCCAAGCCCCTCTGTGGCTTGGCGAAGGGCCCCTCCTGTTTCTGTTTGGTTCTGGTTTGTCAGCTCCTGCTATCTGACGTGCAAGCTGACGGTCACTGAGCAGATCTGGCCTCCTCTCTGGAGGGCCCCCTTTGTGGTGGTACTTTGTGCCATAGTTCAGAGATTCACCAGTTAACACAGTGCAATGAGACTGGTCACACTTTCCTGAACTTGGATTGGCATCTTTAGATGTCGGCCGGGACTTGTCTTCCAGTGCCTGACCCCACTTTCTGGTCCTGGCGTTATAAAGAGGAATCTGCCGGGAGGTGAGCGTGGACATGCTCCTTTCCCTGTAGGGCCTGACCTTTTTAGTTTCATGGAAACTGGCTGTTCTTCTGAACTGTGGGTTTCTGTGACAGCCTCTCACTCCTGGCTCCCCTTTGTTATCTTGGTACTTCAGGTGAGCTCGTCTAATCAGGGTCTGACTAGGGCTCATTGCAGGATTGGCCTGTGACAACACCGAGTCCGCCCTAGAATTAGATTTTTCCCTAGAGAATTTGGGATGACCGACAGGCTGATCCAGAAATGGAGATTTGATCCTGAATTTGTGCGCAGCAGCCTCCGCCTGGTTTTCTGTGCCCAGGGGAAGCACAGCAGTGGCATCGATAACTGTGTCAGTCAGAGGAGTCTGAGATACGTGGTACACCTTCGTGGTTTCAGTCAGGCCTTTCTTCTTCATTTCTTTCAGCTGCTGCTGGGCAAGGCGATAGCTGAAAATCGGAGGGATTATTTTTTGAGCGTTTGACTCCAGACTGTCACCGACAGGCATGTCCTCTTCTTGAAGACTCCTCCTGTAGGTCAAAGGTATGTTAACAGGCTCGCCAACACGTGCACGAGGCACCTCACTGCCCTCAGAACAGCTCTCCCGCTGCTTGCCGCCCTGACAGATGTTCTCTTCGTCGGAATTCTTGCGGAAGCCGGGCGAATGGACAGAGTTACGGCGCACAGAGGTGCTGCACTTCTGAGCTCTGCAGAGCTTCCTCCACAGGGTGACGAGAATAGTGGCAAGGATTATGAACAAGCACAAGGAGATGCCAGTGATGGTGACTATGTTATTGGCTTTCTGGTCCTCTTGGTGCTGTACAGAAGGCGGGGTTGGAGGGTTTATATCTGTAACAGAGTGGACACATACACTCTCTTATTAAAGTTGCATTTTCACTGGACACGTGGAGTTTTAGATAAGATATTTTACAAGTAAGAGAGAAAATTAATTCATAGAATACATTAAATTGTTTGCCAGCTTGTCCCTCTTGTCATCTTCAGATAAGAGGTGATAAACCCTGGCTTGCAGCAGCAGATCCACCTACTTTATATTAAGAGCCCTGCAGAACTGTCTAACTTTTAAACTTCATTTGTTACCTGCCTTTGCTAGTCTCCCCTCTTTTCATGATGCCTGAAGAGTATTTTATACATCTGGCACAAATGGCAATTTTGTTGGATTTGAGTTTCTCAAATTCACAGGGAAGTTTTTTGCACGACTTTGTAGGGTTTTTATGGAAGGAGAAAGCACACAAAGGCAGTTTGAACAACTGGAGGGGGTGTCAGGCTCTGTCACTGGTCTGCTAGGTGACCTTGGGCAAGTTACTGTACCACTCATGCCTCAGTTTCCCCATCTGTAAAATAGGGATAAAGATGCTTGCCCTTTTTTGTATAGCACTTGGAGATCTATTGATGAAAAGTTCGATATAGGAATTAACAATTTGTTATTGGAATTGATATATTAGGTCACCCTAATAGTTAGATCAACCCAGCATTTAAAATAATTTTAAAACTGATTCTAGCGTTTGTGAAAGGGATTTGGTCCTCATGTGCCAGACAAATCCCCCAGTGTGAAAGGTCAGTGGCTTGACAGCCCCGAGGTCTGGAGAGAAAATGGACAGCATACACAGTGGCAGTACAAGTTTCCCCATACTGCCCTGAGGATGTTTCTCCAACTCTCAACCAGCATTTCTCCTTGGAGAGTAAGACAACACAGTATTCTCCATGCCCATTCATTTGTGGGCTAAGAAGGAGTCTTGGGTTTTTTGGTACTGACATTTGTCTGTTATGAACTGAAGAGGGACTTCCAAGAGAGATCCTGGTAACAACTCTTTGCACCCCGTTGCACCTGTGTTATACGACAGTCTCAAAGCATTATACAAACATGAATTAAGCCTCGCAGCACACCTGTACAAATATTATACCCATAGTACCAAAGAATAAACCAAGGCACAGAGAGATTGAGTGCTTTTACCCAGGTCACCAGCAGCTCAATCAGTCATAGAACCCCCAAATCCTGGCTCTGAATCCCTTTTTCTAGCCATTACACAACGCTCCTGTCCTAATTCCTGTCTCTCTTAGCCTGTTGCCATGGTGGCCAAACACTAACTTCTCAAAGGTCACCAGACAGCTTTCAAATGGTGGTTATGTTCCATTGCTACTGCCCAGACCTGGACAGAAACCAGTGACCTAAAAGTGAAAGGCTGTTATCTCTTTACCAGGCCCTCATCCTGTCCAGTGCCCACTTTACACAGCTACACATGTTATGGAAAGTCCACCATATAAATTCCCAGAACGCTTTTCAACGTGACTGCTCAGGTAACTGGAGTGTACATGCAGAATTCATAGCCGTGGTCCCCCAATCCACAAGTATACACTAGAATTCAGGAAAACACTTTTTTCTCCCCAAGCCCTGTGTAAAATTCCACCTTGATAATTAGCTTGTTGTTTATACCATTTTTTAGGTGCAACAGATCCATAAGGAATGAAAATAGGAACATGGCATGGTCACTCATTCAGAAGTCTGGCAGTTCATTTTAATAGGGCCTCAAAGGTCACATGTACATTCGTTTCCAGATGTAATGTTAAAAGAGCTGCACTCAGTTGGTCACGAGATGCTCCCCATCTAAGTAGCACCACAAAATTCTAAGAGTCACACTGTGGGGGGCAGGGATAATGAGGCAATCAGAAGAGAAACAAGATCAGAATTTGGCCAAGTGAGAACAAGGTTGCCCATGGAGTTACTCCAGATTTCTACCAGTGAGAAGGAGAAAAGAATCTGGATTGAATGTTTTAGTTATTCATTCTTCCTTCTCTCCTTATCTTTTCTCACGCCTGTTTATCTGTCTTTTTTACTTATTTCTGCTTCTCCTCTTCAGCTCTTCAACCAGGGTTCCAACCCTCTGTGCTGGCGTCTGTTACTCGGCCATTTGCTCCATCTACTGGACTAATGAATATAAATAAAATAAGGCTGAAATAGCCTCCACTAGATGGACCAGAGGCATAGCAGAGGTTGCTCTGACACTATCATTTACAGCACAAAGTCAGCAGGACCCACAGCACAATGTGAAAACATTTTTTCAAATTCTAAACAAGATTAAGCAATACAGGCATAATTCGATAGTGGCATAAACTGGACTTTGGTGCAGGAAGATGAGAAAACAGGTATAAGGGTAATATGGCAGCGAGGCAGTAAGCCAGCGTAACTTGCCCAGCTGAGGTATTCTGTGGGGACACAAAATAGGTGCACATTGATTTATGCCCAGAGGGGAAGGGTGTAGCGGGACCAAGGGAAGTGTAGCAGATGACTTAATATTTGGGAGAGTGGGACCCCCAATGTGGTTTTGCAGGCCAAGATAAGGATTGATGGACAGGACGTACTGAGCACCAGACCCCATGTCACTATAAATGGGAGTAGCACTATGTATTCTCAGTCTGTTCTATACGTGTTATGTATTAAAACACAAACTTCCACTTTTATCAGATTTGAAATACATTTTCATTGGTGGCAGTATATTGTTCATATCTATCTATATCGCTCTGTATATATACATTAAAATCTCTCTTCTCTGTTCAAAAGCTAGTGATAAAGTAGACTGTCTGTATGACTCTTCATTGATTTCCTTTGTCTGAACAACTGTGACAGACTGAGCCAGCGTCACCCCTATTGGGAGTCCACTGGCCCAGTGACCTCTCCCCCAGCCCATCCCCCGCACTCCCTTCCATGCTGGCAGATGTGACGCCAACGTGGAATCCACCCCCATGGTATCAGAGTGTTCCCTGACGGCCATGCTGCCTGTATCTCTCTATCCCCAACAAGCACAGAGAAGCATGGGTTTCCCTCAGCCAGTTAGTGGAATTTCCTCCAGGGATGAGATTCTGGCCACAGTGTAGTCAATGGGAGTTTTCCATTGACCTGAGTGTGTCCAGGATTTCACCCCCGGGGAATAAGAAGTCACAAATGGTTTAAATCAGTGGTTCTCAACCCACGGATCGCTTGCAGCTTAATCGGCACACAGCTGCAGCCCATTTGACATCCTCAGGCCCGTATAAGTAGTATATCTATTGTGTGGATGCGGCCCACATAACACATAGAGAGCTGCAGAGGCAGCCCACGATGGTAAATAGGTTGAGAACCACTGGTTTAAATGCTTTAGTTTCTCAAATCTATTGTAATAACATAATTTTGTTTTCATCAGAGAAGGCAGACATATGTCATGGAGAAAAGCTCTAAAGAAAGCAGGACCACGTACTAGAGCACTCTTCTAGAGAGCACAAAGAAGTCTCTGTAGGTGTCCCAAAACAGCCTGGTTTTGCTGGCAGCGATTTGAGACATTCTCTGTGCCGCTCACGAACACCATCCCCACAGGTCACGCTGCATGGACTCCAAGGCTGCCACAGGCTCCATGTTTCTGTGGATACATGAGATCACAGCAATGAGGAATGCAGTCAGATTCACTTCATCTTACAGCAAAGCTTTCAACTAGCCCTCCTTTATATAAAAACAAATCAACCCCAACTCTGCAATTATAACACTGCAAAGTAAATAGCGAACAGGCCCTGCTCCTGCTCCTGTTGGAGTCGGGGCAAAGCTCCCAATACCTCCAATGGCAGTGGGATTGCAATCCTAGTCTGCTAAGGCCAACAGAATATGCCTCATACAACAGAAAATAGAAATGAATCTACAAGTCTTTCTAATGGCGTAGTAGTTTAGACATTCATAGGGCCCAATTCCTACTGGTTTTACATTAATGTCACTATTGACTTCAGTGTAGTTACCCCTGATTTATACTGGTGTGAGGGGAGGCTGAGGCCCAAAGAGACTATGGAAAAAGCAGTCTTATTATCTTCATATCACAAAAACACATTATTGAACAGCTAGTTTAACAGCTTAGAGGTCCTACTGTTTTATTGCTTCAATAAGGAGTTTTAGGGTGAACATTTATTTTTAAGGGGGCAGGGTTCAAGGCCTAATGCTAATAGAAATGTTTTCATTATTTTTAATGCAACAAAAGCAGTTTTTTGTTTGGATTTCAACATCCTCTTACAGTGTTCATAACTCAAACTTTACAGCTTTGAGAATCCAGAAGCTAAAAGTGATCATGCCTGCCAACGTTTGAAAGCTATAAATAACGCTTGGAAAGAAAAATACAACCACACCTTTAAACTCCAATAAAATTCATTAGACCTGATGCCATTTTTGGAGAGATAGAGAAATGTGTTATAGATACCTTGGGAGTGTCCCCTCTAAATATTAATAGTTGAGATGTAGGAACTGATTTGAAATGGACCAGAAACAAAATCATTAAGCTGACTAGTCTATTTTCATTATCTAGGAAGAGTAAAATGGAAAAAGTAAAACATTCCATAAATGATGGAAAAGTAAGTTAGATTTTTTTTAATGCTCTATCTATGGTGTTACTACTCACATCATGAAATTTGTTTTTGTTACATGCTTCTTAATCTTATAGTGTCCTCTTGAATTTTGCTTTTATCCCTGATTCATGAACTATTTACACAAATCTAAAGAATTAAAGAACGTGGCAGTATGGCAGAGGTGGGTGTTATGTACATTAGGTGTGGCATTGTTCATGCTGTGCTATTACTTGCAAAAGGACCAGAGGGAAAAAATGCAACTGTATTTAAATATGAGGATTTTAACTGCTTTGGGCCCCAATCCCACAAATACTTGCAAACACGCCAACATTAATAAATTTACACAAGTGAGCAGTCCTGTTGAACTCATGAGATTACTTACCTGTGTGATGTTACTCGCATCAATGTTTGCAGGATGGGGCCTTGGGGTTTCAGCTTATTCTCTCTTATATGTCTCTGTGGCCTGTGAGAGCATGTGTGCTTGTATGTGTGTTAGATACACCTTGATTTCTGTTGATCACATTCAGATATAGGACCAGATCTTGCAAGGTGTTGAGCTCCCCCATTGCTTCACTTTAGTGGGAGATGAGGGTGCTCAGCAGATAACATGATCCGGCCCAGATACCTAATAAAACACACACAATTTAAATCAAAGATATTTTCTAATTTCAGGCCTTGTCCTATGAGGTGCCAATTTCCCTCATTTCTTCAATGACTTCAGTAGGAGCTGAAAGCACCCAACGACTTACAGAAGACATTTGGGTCCAAATCCACAAAGGGACTTGGGCATTGCAATGCTGCGCTTCACAGCACCCAACTTTTAGGCACCTAGGAAATCACAGGAACCTCAACATAAAACAAAATGCCCGAGTTAGGTGCCCAGGTCCCCGTACAATGAATGGGAAGAGACACGTTGGAATGCAATCTACAAAAGCTAGCATGCGAGCCAGGGAACTGCCTAAGGTAGCTAACGGGAAATGCTGAGAAGAGAATTGTATCTTAAACTCCTCCCCTCTCATGGGGTTAGGTGCCTAATTCCGGGCTGTAGCAAGGCACCTCTCTCTACTTGAGATTCATAACCCAGAACTCCTCTCCTGGTGTCAGGTGGATTAGGTGCCTAAACTGCTTCTTGCAAGAATGAGCGAGGTACCGGTCTCATTCCATAAGATGGCTGGAGGAAATGATGGTACTGCTACCCTGAGCTTGTCACTTTTAGTCCACCGGTTAGAGCTCTCACCTGGTATGTGGGAAACCCAGGTTCAATTCCCCCATCTGCCTGAGGAGGAGAAAACGTTTGAACAGGGGTCTCCCTCTGTCTCTCAGGAGCCTTCTCTAACCACCAAGCGAAGGATATTTTGATGTGAGGCCCCCTCAGTCTCTCCCTGTTCAACCTGTTCCACTGCATATAAATACTTAAACAAGCACTGGGCCAGAGACAGAGTCTTGCGGTTACAGCGTCCCCCCAGGAGGTGGGGAACACCCAAGGTCTAGTCCCCCTGCTTCCATGACTAATTAATTATTTGTCCAAAGTGGAACAGCTTCAACAGGAGAGATTGAGGGAGCCCCATATCAGACTATCCCCTAGCTCAGTGCTTGGAGCACTCTTGTGAGAGACCCCTCTTCAAAGAATTTCTCCCCCACAGGCAGAGGGAGGAATTGAACCTGGGTCTCCTATAGCCAGACTGAGTGCTCTAACCAGTGGGACCTGCCTATCAGATTGGGCCCTAGTTGGAGGAACACTTATCTTTCCCCCTATTTGTGAATCGCACTGGGCCTTAGGCATGAGATAGGCATCCAGACATCTAGCGTGGGGAAGCAGTGCACATGCCCAGTGGCAGAAACTGAGGCTTCTGAAGAAGTAGAGAACTTTCATGGCAGCGATTTAGGTGCTAAGTGAGTTGGGCGCCTACAGGTTAAGTGGCAGCCAAGTGGGAGTTTTGTGAATCACAGTGGAGCCTAAAACCATGATTTAGACACCTAAGTCTGGGATTCAGCCTCCTAAGTACCTTTGTGGCTCTGGACCTTAGCACCCTGCAGGTTTAGGCCTCACAATAATCAAAAAGTCTCTCAGAGGAGGACATTATTCAGTTTCTGTGAAAGATAACAGTTTAAGCTTCTGGATCCTGCTCTGCAATCTACTCAAATTACAAAAAATAAAGGAAAAAAGGAAAGGCACAGCTCATTTTTCCCCATGGAAACAAAATCACTAAGACAAATGGATCTAAAGAGCCAGAGGAAAATCTTTACTACAGGTGCATCAGGCACATACTGTGAACTAATTCTGTTAAATGTTAATTTTTCATATAAAATTGAGGACCCTATCAACATACAGGTGTTTAGCTGATGAGTTAGACGAGTTGAAAGACACAAACAGAAGTGAGTGACTGTGTTAACTGTTGATTCGTGTAGCACCTCTATCCAGTTGCGCGCGTTTCATTCTCATCTTGCAATGGGACACCGTAATGTACCATGTTATCTAACAGAACAGCCAACAGATTAATTGTTTCCCCCCAGAAAAGACACCTCCAAAAATTCAACATCCAGTGCTTTTGCAGTTATTTTGAGAAGTTAAGGGTGTCCATATTACTACATCACATCAGATGTATAAAAAACTTATCTGGACATAGAAATTAAGGACCTGCTCCTTCTCTCACTGAGGTAAATGGGAGCAGAATTGGGCCCTAAGAGACTTGTAAAGCAGACATGGTTTTGTAATTGGGGAGCAGTCCTGCACATAAGATGATCTCTTTTGTAAAGCTGTCATATTTGGTTACTTTGAATCCATCTGTAAATTCTATTTTTAGCCCAATTAAAACTACATCAGATAAATGTGTCAGCTATGGATTCGGGCTATAAAACTAGTTGGTTCTCAGATCTTCCTAGAGATAAGGCGTTCACAGAATAAGCAGGTTTGACTAATATAATCTTACTCACTGAGGGACCTGGTGGAACAAATTTTAATGAGATTTTACTTGTGTTTTATCCTTTCCCTAAATACTGTTCTTGATAACTTGATAACTACTGCCCCTTTTCTTAATGGTTCTCCCTCCATTCCCTTTCACCCTTTTTTGGTAGCTTATATAATATATATATATATAGTATATTCTCAAACTACTAATCAACTTCTCCCCATCCCTTTTGATTGCTCACTAAGAGCCTTAGGGATCAAAAATCAGCCCTGATACAATTCTCATTGGCTTCAGTAGGAATTGCACACAGGCTGAAAGCGCATCCTCAGTATAACTAAGCATAATGGGGTGAAATGGGAAAAGTCAAGAAAAACTTTCCCAATTATGAGTGCTATTGTTACTATTTTTGATTATTTTTATTAGAGTAAAGCCCAGAGACTTCAAATGGATCAGGGCTAGAATGCAGAACATTTTCTCAAGCAAATTGGTACAAGCCTTGTTGCTTGGGATATTTAAAAGAATACTGGACAAAACACAGGAGAACATTGTGAAAAGAACCCAGGTGATGCATACAATGACCTAAAAGGAATTTCGTATCTCACACTTCCATGGTATACAGCCACACTAGATACATACATTAGCTGGAAGATTTTACTAAAATCATCAGCAGTGAAGCAGCTAACTTTGACGTTTAAGCTGCTATCATTAAGCTTCAGAGTTAGCACCCTATTAAGATGAATGGTCAGAGTGGTCACACCCATCCGAGCTGTTGTCTCACTTGCCCTCTATGTGCAGGCTTAGGAAAATTTCACAGCATTGGTTCACATTTAAAAGGTTTATTTTATAACCTTAGAAGGGATAGGATTTTTTAAATCAAAAGCTGACATTGTTTAGAAATTGATGGGCCTGAAATGGTAGTACTGGAATGGCATCTGATCTGTTCAGGGTTACATATTGCCCTGTACTTACTACACCGAGGACATACGAGGCATTTCCTCTTTACAGACATCACTAATGCTCTTGGGTGCCACAGCATAAAAGATGCATCCTATGTCCTCCCACCCACAATGCAGCACAAGGTGACCTAATCTCCTTGGTATGGGACCCAGGATCTCAAAGCCAGCTGTGTGCTCAAATTGCCCATTGGGCCAGAGTCACAAAAGGATATTAGGTTAATATTTTTCTTTTGTAAGATATACAAGAACATATCTGTCTTTATTTCACAAATGCAGTAATAGTGCTAAAAATGAATGGTTATCTGTCATGGGGTCAAGGTCTGTAGACACAACACAACCCCAAGCAGGGCTGAGGCAGAGCTAGAGCATTCAGGAGAGGGGTTTCATGACAGAGTTCTGACTTAGAATGACACTCCAGCTCATGTACAGGCAGCAAAAATTTCCATCTTTGTACTGTCTTCAGATGGATGCACCCCTCCTGCCCCCCAGAATACCTTGTGCATCTTGAATGTTGCCGTGTGCCTTTGAAGCCTTTGTGCAGACACTGCCACAAAGCCAGATGTGCTGCAGCCTAATTAATTTGAAGTTGACATTTTATTTACAGTTATGCTGTATAGCGTTGTTTTCATCTGCTTTGTACAAGTAACTAGTCAGTCACTTATATAAATCCTTTCTTCACCTGTGTAGCCTCATTCTTTCTGCTGGAGCTCATAAATCAATGCCATAATGCAGTGGTTTTCAATCTTTTTCATTTGCAGACCCCTAAAACATTTTGAATGGAGAGTGTGGACCCCTTTGGTAATCTATAGACATAGACCCCTGGGGGTGCACAGATCACAGGTTGAAAACCACTCCTATAGTGGAAGCAAAGGATACAAAGGAAATTTCAGGGAGTCATAGCTTAAAGTGAATTCCACCAAATAAAACATAGAAATAACAGGCACTGGAATGTATCTGTGTCATATTCTAGATATCTGTCTGTCTAGATATTTATATGGACCACAGCACCATAGGATCCAATCACTGACGTAGAGAAAAAGAAATACAAATAATCCTTCTCCTTCTTCCAGCTATAAAATTAATGTATGAATTTCTGATTTTTTAAATGGTTTGCGCGTATGTCACAAAGAGTGCAAAGACAGTAGAGAGGGAAAGTTAAATTGACAAAATGAGTTTGCCATGCAGTGAGACTAAAAGTAATTTTCTGGATGTAAATTGGTAACTGAAAAGTTAGTCATTTTAAAACCTACAAACCAGAAACAGCATAGCAGCACAAGTGTAATTAAGCCATAGACATTATAGCATTTCCTTATGTGACACACACTTTATGAAGGACTGAAAATACAGAGTTTGTGTTAATTTTAGAGATTGACAATCTGTGAGGGGCTCTAGAATTCTAGTTCTGCCACTTCAGTGCACAAGACAGAGGAAACATTCTTTCAAGAGACTTACTGTTAGGGATAGGTCAGAATCAGAAGCTCTAATCCAAAACCCTTTGAATTTTGTGGGGGAGTGACAGTTGGTGTCATACCCTGGATTAGAAAGTGATCTATGGATCTGGTTCCAGGTGAGGTCTAAAACTAGAAAGATCTCATTTTTACATTGGGGGTTATGGGCAGCAGACATTTTGCAGAATATCTCACAAGAATTGAGTGGCATCTGTCCCTGGTTCAGCCTTAAATGTAAACCCCACTCAAAACCCAATCCCCAGATAAACAAAACCTCCTCAGCCAGTCTCTAGTTACAACTGCGCTCCATAAGTCAATAGTGATTTGGACACTCAGCTCATCTCTCCCCTCATGGTAGACAGAGCGGATAATCTCTGCTACCATGACCTCCACCAAATCCGGGATTCCCATCTGCCATTCCCATCTGAAAGGCTGACAAAGAAACCTCTGAACTATGCACACGAGAGAGTTCTTCCATTATGGCCAAACCCTAATCACATTAGCAAAACTCCCAATAACCTCAAAGGGACAAGAAATTGACCCCTAGCCACGATAGCATTTTCTCATGTAATTCTTTACAATTGACAGATTTCAGTTCCTATTGGGACTAGATATCCAGATAACCCACTAGTCATGACAGGTTTGGACTTGTGCTTAGAGTATCACTAATACAGTGGGAAACCATTGTAGTACCACCTGTTATTAATCAGGATGGTGTATCTGTTCACACACAAATTACATTTTATTCCTATCAGCAGTTAATCGTGACGTATTTTGTCTGGTGCTACGAGACTCACAAAGCTACAACTCCATCAATCCAAGTTATCATCCCTAATAACGATAGAGTCGGATGGTCATTTTCCTATAGAGTTGCTAATTAAAGATAGAAAAAGTCAATACAAACCTACATTCCTTCGGATCAGCATACATTCCTTAACTCTTGGGGGTGAATGGCTTTGGCTTGAAAAGTCAAAAAACTCAAAGCAGTATTTATTTTTCCCCATGTCAAACAAAGTGCAGTTAAATTCTGTTCTGTTGTTCCCTGGGTATAAGATGTTTTCATGTAGCCAAGTTGTTCTTTCACCAGGACGCCTGAGAGTTTCCTTGTACATGGCAACCTTCCCGTGGATGGCAGTGCATGGAGGGGAGACTATAAACACCTGAACCGAAGATTCACACATCTCTTCTGGTGCCACCACTAGTTTGTATCCAAATTTCTGGATGAGGTCTACGGGTCCTATTGCGGCAATGACTGAGTTGGTCTCTAATGATTTCAGGAACACAGTGATGTAAGCTTCTTGGTCAATAGCTGGGCAGTCAAACTCCACCCACTGGGATCTAGAGAGAAAGATTCCTTTGCTAGTTCGCATTCCCAATGCTTCATCAGAGCTTAATCTTTCTAGTTCATAGAGGCTGTTGGTGAATATCACATCCAATGAAACCACTGTCTCATTCACAGCACATAGTTGTTCGTTAGTGAAAAGTCCAACCTGAAGGGAACTCCTGAGCACCTCAGAGGTCCTGTTCAAGTCAATGTGAAATACAGGCCATTCCACACTCAGGAGGGTGCTCCCACCCTTCCAGTGAATTTCAGTGCCATTATCAATCTCAGAGATCATTCTGAACAAATAGTCCCCAGCACTCTTGAAATAGAAACATTCAAACCCTATCATCCCCTGTGACTGGCTTGGTGGAAGCTGGTTTTTAGCAATGGTCTGGTTGGTGCTGGCATCCAGCAGTAGGATGGATACATTTTTTGCTGTCACATTACCATTGACGAAGTAGTGAAAATCAACAGACACCATGTCATTACTTAAGGCTACATGACCCGGTCGCTCCAAGAGGAGATACTCCACTTCACCAAGAACTGAAAGAAAACAGTTTCACAACATTGTTAATAAGCAAATAGAAAACTGAATCATACCCTTTTCATGAATATGACGGACAATTAGGTGCTTTAAGAAGTGGTTCCCAATCTTTTCAAAGCAAATGAATCAATTTATTTGAGTAAGACTTGGCTATACCAGCTGGAACTCACCACTTTCCATTCATGCAGAGCTGGGATTTGGAGTAAGTCAAACTCCATCACAGGTTACAATGTGCACAAGTGAACAGGAAGAGCACAGAACATCAGACACGCAAGGCTGAAATATCCGTGCAAGTGATGTCTAGCAGCAGTTGAAAACCCTTGCTTTGTAATAACCATTTCATTTATAAAGTTTGCTTACAGGACCGCTTTACAGAAAATATCCCTTAAAAATTCATATCTCAGATATGAAGGCTTACACAGTTCTTGACTTCAGATTGCTTTTGCTTGATAGATTTTTAAGGTTCTGCTTCTGAATTATCCGTCATCTTTTACTCAAAATCAAAATCTCCTCCAGCTTCACAATGTCCTGCCATTGTTCCATTTACTTTTACTATAATTTAGTGAAAAAAATAGAATTGGAGTTTCTTAAAGCAGAGGTGTAGAAAATACCACTCAAGTTATACAAATTAACAATACTGTATGATGCTTTTTGAAGATGCCTTTCATACTGCTGGTTTACGAATCGTTCATAGAATCATAGAAGTGTAGGATTGGAAGGGACCACAAGACATCTTCTAGTCCAGTCCCCTGCATTCAAGCCAGGACTAAGTATTATCTAGACTATCCCTAACAGATGTTTGTCTAACTTGCTCTTAAAAACCTCCAATGACAGAGATTTCACAATCTCCCTAGGCAACTTATTCCAGTGCTTAACTACCCTGACAGTTAGAAAGGTTTTCCTAATGTCCAACCTAAACTTCCCTTGCTACAATTTAAGCCCATTGCTTCTTGTCCTATCCTCAGAGGTTAACAAGAACAATTTTTCTCCCTCCTCCTTTTATGCACTTGAAAACTGTTATGTCTCCCCTAAGTCTTCTCTTCTCCAGACTAAACAAATCCAGTTTTTTCAATCTTTCCTCATAGGTCATGTTTTCTAAACTTTTAATCATTTTCGTTGCTCTTCTTTGGACTTTCTCCAGTTTGTCCATATCTTTCCTGAAATGTGGCACCCAGAACTGGACACTATACTCCACTTGAGGCCTTATCAGTACATAGTAGAGCAGAAGTATTACCTCTCATGTCTTGCTTACAACATTCCTGCTACTGCATCCCTGAATGATGATCACTTTCTTTGCAACAGTGTTACACTGTTCACTCATTTTTAGCTTGTGATCTTCTGTAGCTCCCAGATTTCTTTCTGCAACACTTCTTCCTAGGCAGTCATTTCCCATTTTGCATGTGTACAATTAAATGTTCCTTCCTAAGTGGAGTACTTTGCATTTGTCCTTATTGAATTTCATCCTATTTACTTCAGGCCATTTCTCCAGTTTGTCCAGATCATTTTTAATTTTAATCCCATCCTCCAAAGCACTTGCATCTCCTCCCAGCTTGATATCATCCACAAACTTTAAGGGTATTCTCTTTTCCATTATTTAAATCATTGAGGAAGATACTGAACAGAACTGGAGCCAGGACTTATCCCTGCAGGACCTCACTCAATATACTAATTCAGCTTGACTGTGAACCAATAACTACTCTCTGAGAACAGTTTTTCAACAGGTTATGTACCCACTTTCTAGTAGTTCCATCTAGGTTATATTTCCCTAGTTTGTTTATGAGACAGTCATGCAAGACAGTATCTAAAGCCTTTCTAAAGTCAAGATATACCACATCTACCACTTCCCCCTATACCCTATGCTTGTTACCCTGTCAAAGAAAGCTATCAGGTTGATTTGACACAATTTGCTCTTGACATATCTATGCTGACTGTTACTTATCACCTTATTATGTTCTAGATGTTTACAAATTCATTGCTTGATTATTTGCTCCATTATCTTTCTGGGTACTGAAGTTAAGATGACTGGTCTGTAATTCCTTGGGTTGTCCTTATTCCCCTTTTAATAGCCTGGCACTATATTTGCCCTTTTCCCATCCTCTAGCATCTCTCCTTTCTTCCAGGAATTCCAGATAATCACTAATGGCTCAGATATCTCCTCAGTCAGATCGAGTACTTTAGGATATATTTAATCTGGCCCAGGCAAGTTGATGGCTTCTAACTTGTCTAAGGTCACAGCACTTGCGTAGCCTTTATATCGGTGGAAGAGCTCTCCCACCAACATAATAAAACCACCTAAACGAGCAGCAGACGCTATGTTGGCAGGAGTTTTGTCAGCATAAGTGCTAGTGTAGAAAAGGCCTAAGTAATTTTTAACTTGCTCTTTCCCTGTTTTAGCCTCATATTCTACCTCATTCTCACTAGCATTCGCTGTGCTCATGGGTGGCACGTGATGCCTGCCTTTGGGTAGACTGGAGGTGGCACCGGCCAACTACTCCCACAGCAGCATGTGGAGGATGGGGCTGGAGCGTGGGCAGGGCTGAGAGGTGGAGAAGCTTCTGGTGGTGGCTGGTTGGGGAGGCTTAGCATCCCCCAGCCTATGGATATGTTAGACCGATTGCTAATCATTATGTCTGATTGCTACTAACTGTTCTGGTGAAAACTGAAATTAAAAAGTCATTGAGTGCTTCTGCCATTTCTATATTTTCTGTTATTGTTTTCCTCCCTCATTGAGTAACAGGCCTACCCTGCCCTTGGTCTTCGTCTTGCTTGTAATGTATTTGTCTAATGTTTTCTTGTTACCCTTTATGCCTCAGCTAGTATAATCCTATTTTGTGCCTTGGTCTTTGTAATTTCGTCTCTATATGCTTGTATTTTTTTTTTTTAGCATTCATCGTCTGTAAATTGACCTAGTTTCTACTTTTTGTAAGACTCTTTTTTGAATTTCAGATCATTGAAGATCTCCTGGTAAGCCAGTGTGGTCTCTTGACATAGTTCCTATCTTCCCTATGCAGTGGGATAGTTTGCTCTTGTGCCCTTAATAATGTCTCTTTGAAAAATGAATGTTATTCAACTCATTTGTATTACAGAAATACTTGTGGAGTGGAGGACCCAAAAATAAAAGCAATGATAACTGCAACATTTTTTCCTGTGTAAAATGTGGTGCAACATGTTGAAATGATGTCATTTCATTATAAACTGGATGGTTTACTTTTAATTTAATTGTGGCATGACCGTGCTTGTGCAGGCTATCAAATTATCCTGAGACATGCTTTGACTAGCAGGGAAAGACATTATATAAGACACAAGACTGAGGGAGCTCACAGTTCTGATCCCAGTTCTGCTATAATTCTTCTGTGTGACTGCGGGCAACTCCCTTAGGAATTTGAGGCACAGAGAAGTTATCTGCAAAATGAGAATGACACTTATCTGCCTCACAGGAGTGCTGTGCTGTGCGACTTAATTCGCTAATGTCTGTAAAATGTTTTGAGATCCTTGGATGGAAGGTGTTATAGAAATGCAAAGTATTAATTATAAATTAGTAATACTTCACACTTTTTAAATCTGCAGTATGTGTTTATAATTACATTAAAAACTATGATGGAAGAACATTAAGGTTGCAAAGTGAAGCATTCAAAAGTTAGAAAATGTCTGAAATAAGATTGCCTGGGTTACTTTACTTCAGCTCCCTTGTCAAAGGTGTCAGGTAATTTTTATGTCCAATTTCAGAAGGCTATAGTCTGATTTTTCAGAGTAATTAGCATTTTATAGTCCTTTATATATCCAGAGCAGACCTCATTGCAGATCTTTATATGTCCCAGTGACCTCACTTGCAGTTGTGGGCACACAGGGCTTTGGCAAATCAGGCACTTGGGGTATGTCTTCACTCATGGTGACATATTCGGCACCGCTGGATTGATTCTTCAGGATCAACTGAGCGGAAGTGGAGACCCACTCAATCCATCCAGAAGTTAACTGAATAAATCCACCCCTGGAAAAAGATTAACACCGCGTCAACAGGAGGGCATTGCCCGTCGGCACAGCATAGTGGTGATACTGCGCTAATTAGAATTTAGGAAGTTGACGGGAGACACACAAGCTACTCTATGTAGCTTGTAGAGGAGCTCTACTCTATGTAGCTTGCATATCTCCCATCGACTGCCGCTGAATTTTGCGGCGTGTAGACCAGGTCTCCAAAAGTGAGGACCAGACATTGGGCGCCTGTGAAAAATTTGGCTTATGTGACTTGCCAAGCATCACACAGAAACTCTGTGGAAGAGGTAAGGACAGAATCCACTTCTCCAGGGCAGCATTCAACTGCCTTACCCATTAAACTATCTATCCTTTCTCTTCCTGCAATTCCCTATCTCACTCACTACACACCTTGCTACTTCTGCAACAATGAGGCAGGGGTCCTACTGAAAACAGACTCATTCACTACACAGCCCTGATTAATTCCCAGAGTAGGTCCATCCTGTGCACTGAATGAGGCAGGGGTCCTATGGAAAAGAAGTATGTGGTCATATAATTAAAGACTGTAACATATTGCATATGCACAAGGGAGCAACCTTAATTCTGACATTTTCTAATTTCTTTGCAACCTGGGTATTCCTTTAACATGGGGGGCGGTAATGTAATTTCTAGAGTTGTGCAGGAAAGAGTTTTCCCATCCCATGAAAATTTCTAAGATTTTGAAATTTGTTTAGACCTGCATCAGGACAAAAAGTCAAAATCTTAAAAATTTTCACAAACTAAAAATCCCGCCCCCCCAATTGTGTTCAGTCACTTGAAACATTTTGTTTTGATCATTTTGTTTTGATCATTTCAAAACATTTTGTTCCAATTTTGATCTTTTAAAATTTTGTTTACTATAAATTAATTTACATTTCAAAACAAAGTGATTTGGAACAAAAAAATTGAACTTTTCATTTTAAAAGTGTTGAAATGTCTCATTTTGAAAATTTCAAAACTTTTTAATTTTTCAGAACAGGAGACTAATCTAAACCAGCCATTTCACATAAAAAATTTCCAATTTGACAAATCAACATTTTCCAATGAAAAATATCTTGTTGAAAAATTCCCAACCAGCTCTAATAATTTCCTAAATTTTTTTTTAAAAAATTAAAAATTGAAAGACAAAAAAATATCCATTATGTGGAACCATACTGACCCCCAGCACAGATCATCAGCAGGGTAGGGGTTTTTAGATCCATAACAGAGTCCTCACTTGAGCTAATGGAGGAACTGGTTGCAATTGTAGGCTGTTATCTTCAATGTGGACCAGCCACAAGATGGAGATGAGACACACATTTTGCCAGTGCGTTTCACAGGTATTTGCTGGGCAGCAAAGGAATGGTGAATCTCAGGAATAATGGGTCCATCCCAGGTTCTCTAGAAGAGTGTAATATAGCGGTTACAGAGCCTTGTACTTTGTTCCCTTTCCCAGCTTCTCCCTGTCCCCTTCTGCTCTGATACTTTTCCCTCCCTCTGCTCTTTCCCCTTATTCATGTTCCCCAACTCATGCCTTTTATAGGATTAGGACTTCCCCTTATCCCCCATCCCTACTCCTATTTTCCTTCATCCTTGGCTCCTGTCCCTTTCGCCCTCCCAAACCTATACTCCTGCCTTCTCCAGTCTTCTGTCTCCCCAGCTGCTCATGTCTGATCTTCCACTCCTGGCTTCTGTTCTCAACTCCAATGTTCAGTGCCACAATGGCCCCTAGAAACCAGGAGGAGCAATTTCAGGGACAGTCCAGCTCAGACCCTGCAAACCTGGAATGGGGCTTTGGAGGGATGCCACATGTGCAGGCTGGTTGAAATAAGAGTTAGGAGGAGCGGAAGCATGCTCAGGGTAGGCAGAATTTTCAGAGAATTTAGCTGCAAAATTGTAACAGTCTCTAATGAGACTAATGAGCACGTGTGATTTTTTTAAGTGCTTAGCACTTGGCCAGATTTGGGCAAATTTTCACAGGGAACAGCAAATGGCAGATCCCTGACACCAGGGTGACTGCCTGGCCAAATGTGAGGTCTCTGCTCCATAGCACAGAGGTGCAAGAGTTTCTCCACAAAACAGTTGTAAGAATTATTTAACATGGGCCAGACAATCTTATTCTTGGAAAGGCTGAACCAATTTAGCTGAAATGTGAAAAATCAGCCTCAGGAAGAGACACAGTATGGAAGATTTCAGCCCAATAATTTAAGCCTGGCAATGCTATAAGCAACTGAAAATATGGTCTTATAATGAAAAGTATCAGGCAACCTTAACTATATGCATTGCAACCTGCGTCTATTATAATACCATCTTGATTCCTGTTGACATGATTGGTATGGACTGTATAGTACTGTAAGGCCTGGTCTACACTAGGAATTTACATCAGTATGGCTATGTCTCTCAGAGGTGTGAAAAATCCACACCTCTGAGAAACGTAGCTATATCAACCTAATCCCCGTTAAAGACAGCACTAGGTTGAGGAAAGAATTCTTCTGTCAACCTAGCTACCACCTCTCAGGGAGGTGGAGTACCTACACCAAGGGGAGGACCCCTCCTATCGGCATAGGTAGCGTCTACACTGAAGCGCTACAATAGTGCAGCTGAGATGCTGTAGCATTTTAAGTGATTGATTGCATTTAGTGATGTACCTGCCATTGACTTTAACATGAATCATCTGGTAAGTCTTAGAAAGTAGGCATTAGTGGGGGCGGCTGTCTTTGTGTTGATGCATTTTGACTGAGACTAGCCCAACTGCACAATGTCCTATCTTTGTATAAGAGTAGGAATGTTCTGGTCAGACACTGACACAGAGAAGTCACTTCCTGACTTTTGGAAGATCCCAGAATAGGGGCAGCCAACTTCCATTGCATACTGCTGCTGCTTCCCATAGGTTTTCTGGTATGAATGTGAGTGCATCGCCAGCCAGAATTTGGTCCCTATCATTTGGATAGCTTGTCTTGGGTTCTTTTCAGTCTTTCATATGTTTGTGGGTCCTGGGTGTGAGGCCAATGACCTACCAGTGTGGTAACTGCAAGAATTTGCTGTTATTGTGATCAGAGGCTTTTCTCCTAAAAGTAAAAATCTTTTTTTATTTCTGGGATTTTTATTAATTCTAATTTTTTTTTAAATTGTATTTAAATCAAACTAGGCTGTCACCCTGGCTTCTCAGTTATCAGTATTTTACTGGCCATCAGGATTTTTAAAAGTGTACACTTATCAATCATAATGATAAGACTTTAGAAGAATATTTTATTTTACTGCAAGATAATCTTCCAGATTATATGGGTACTTTTAGTTTGTACTTTTGATTAACAAAGGTGGGAAGGAAATAGATGGGTGAAATGGTGACTAAAAAACCAAGGTGTGCAACCATAAATCAAATTTGCATATATACAAAATTGCTTGGCCTATAGAATACTCTTTATATCAGAAACATTGTCTCTACAAGAGCTAAAATGATAAAAATGTTATAATGGAAGTTTTGCATTCTTAGCCTCACCTTGTACTTAGATTGATGGAGCAAGGTTCCATAAAGAGTAGGAATCGTGGCTTTTACATTTGTGAGTTAATTAGGTAATGTTTGTATACAGGGCTGTCTCCTCAAGAAGTCATAGACATTGTAATAATTCATTTCACCCAGACATAAATGGATTAATCATTTATCTTCACCGGGTCCTCACTCAGTACCATATTGTTAACCTTTCTAGTTAAACTTGTCTGATTAACATGACAGGGAATTGACAATTACATACTATTGCAAAAAACGAATGTCCCCATTTCTATTGTGATCTAGATTTCATTCCAAAATATTACAATTGAAAGGCTTTTTAAAATGTAGTCACAGTGCTGGGAGTAAAGATGTGGGTATGTGTAACAGGGCAGGTGCAGTATTTAATAACTGCCTGTAATTCAGTTTCTCTTACACATACTTTAAGAGCAAATAGCTGTAAATTTTGGGCCATTTATACCTGGTCTTCATCCCTTTGGCCTATGTGCAGCCTGTTACCATGCCGCATCCATACAAGCAGACTGAGGGTATGTCTACACTTCTGGGGTCACACAGATGGATGCAGTGGGATCAACTGAGTGGACTACAGAGACCCGCTCAATCGATCCCGGAAGTGCTGTCTGGTTAACACAGTAGATCCTGCCCAAAAAGAGTAAGGCTGCGTTGACCAGAAGGCATCTCCCATCGATGCAGTGCAGTGAAGGTGCCAAGGTATGGCAATGTAAGTAAGTCGATGGGAGATACGCAAGCTGCATACTGTTTACTACATACTCCCATTGACCACCAGCCTCAGTGTAGACCAGGCCTAAATCAGGACTCTACACTTTTCAAGACTGTACACAAAGGTTCAGTAATGCATTGTTTAATCTTCTTGCATGGCCTTGAAAATTGACTGAGAGTCAAAATACCAACTTCACTCAATTTAAATGTTAGGGATAACATTTGCAAAACATATAAGTGATTTAGTAGATTAAACCTCATTTTAAAGTGGCTTAGGAGCTCACGTCTCTGAAAGTCAATGATATTTAAGCCACTATGTGTCTGTCACTTTTGAAAAATGGCATTTAGGCTCCTAAATCACTAGTCTCATTGGCAATTTTTCCTGTTGCTCTACATTCCCCCACTTCCTTTAAATTATGTGAAATACAGTGATACAGAAGGGTTACCATATAACATTGCTCAGTTAGTTACTAGTGACATAGCCAGGATTGCTTGATGATGCTCACAGAAATCTGCTCAGTTTATTCTGTTTCTTATTCTGAACAAAACCACAGCTGGAAAGGACCCTCCTCCTGTTCTGATACAAATACAGTCTTTATTTAAGTTATTTATATTTTTCACAAGTCCAAGATTACAGTTCTGGGCACTCCTGAGATGGATTCTGTATATATTACCAATGCACCAGATCATCTGTTACCACCAGCAGAGACTGGCATTTTTAAACGACTTTAGTTAAATATCTACAGTACTTCCTTCAGAGTTACAGTACTCACCATAATCACAGAGCACAACTAACAACAGATTTGAAAAATCTTTCAACATCTGTTTCATTCTGATCAGTGGGCTCCCAGGTCCTTTTATTCCTCATGTCCTTCTCCACTCCCAAAGCACACGCACTTTTTTCAAGAACACCTGAAAGTTAAATTTTTTTAAAGTTACAACCCTGCAGAATTTGCTTAATAAAATTAAAAAAACAAAACAAAACCTGAACATTAGTTGAAAAACTTTTGACAAATAATTAATGTATTATTTAACAATATCTCCATTTCCTCTTCTATCCACCTTACAATCAGCTACATATCACCGATGAAGCTAGACGTGCATGCCTACAATTCAGTATATAACAAAGTTCACCTCCCAAAATGTCAGTTCCTGTGTCAGAACAATGAGATTCTCTTATCGCTTTACCCTTCCAACCAACTTGTTAGGCCTGGATAGCAACCCCATTGTAATGACTGCTGTAGTCAGCTTTTATATAAGGATCTGGATATGCTAAAGTAAAACATTTTGCATGTTTTGCATAAAGTACAAATTGGTTAAAATGGAGAATACAACATGGATTCTGACCTCTGCATACATAGATGTTGAGGGATTATTGCTTGTATTGTACATATAAAACCATCAATCACTTTGCTTTCTGTTAAGTGTTTTGTTTGTGTTTAAGAGAATCCTCATTAACTCAAAAATGAAATCAATACAAATCTGTCATTCATTCTCAAACTGCCCTTTAGTTCAGGTTTATCAATATATTTAATACTCTTGTTAGATCTACTCTCTGTTTGCACATCCTTATATTGATCACAATGGGAAGGTGCTAAGATTTTCCCATCTATTTCATTCGTAATATCAGATATTTTGAGTCTAAATTTTGTCAGTTGCACCTGAAGTTGGTTGGGCCCACAATAATAGATGTCATTTTTGAAAGCTTGTCCTACAATGTATATTTTTTATTTTTGTTCCACTTACATAGATTAGAGTAATCACAATTTTGTTTTAAAGTGCATCAAGTAAATCTCCATGGACATTGTAGTAAAAATAAGTAGATGAGCACTATGATAGCAGCAGAAACGATTTGTTTGAAAAGGAAGTTACAATAAATCCAAAAGATAAGACCTTCCCAAAAGGCACTACTATCAAAGCAAGGCAATTATTATTATTTAGATTATAGTGGTGTCTACCCCACTGTGCTAGACACTGTACAAACACAATGAAGAGGGAGTTGCTTACCTTCTGCAGTAATGATGATTCTTTGAGATGTGTATCCCTATGGTGCTCCACTGTAGGTGTGTCTGTGTCCCTGCACTGCTGATCAGAGAACTTAAGTAGCAGTGTCCATTGGGCCCGCACATGTGCTATCCTTCCTCATATTGCACCATGAGGCTAGCCAGCATGCGTGGGCTAACCATCCTCTACCACAGAGTTATAACAAGAACTCCGAAATAGAGGGGAGGAAGGTAGGTTGTGGAGCACCCATTGGGCCACACATCTCGAAGAACCATTGTTACTGCACAAGGTGAGTAACTTCCTCTTCTTTTTCAAGTAGTGTCCCTAGAGGTGCTCTACTGTAGGTGACTCCCGAGCAGTATCCCTTTTGGAGGGCTGGGATGTCAGAGTTTGCCCATGTCGCTGCTCTACAGATCTTTGAGATAGAGACATCCTTGAAGAAGGCAACAGATAAGGAAATAGATCTTGCAGAATGTGTATGGATCGAATCTGGAGGGGTCATATTACAAAATTGATAGCACTGTCTGATGCACTTTGAGACCCAGCTTGAGAGTGTTTGAGCTGATATTGCCGAGCCTTGGATCTTTCTGCCCCAGAAAGGAATAGTCTAGTCCTGAAGGCCTTTGTCCTACCAACGTAAAAGGCCAGAGCTCTCCTAACATCTAGGGTATGTACTATGACCTCACTATTGTCTTTGTGAGGCTTGCGGTAGAAGACAGGAAGGTGAATTGATTAATTCATGTGAAACGGGAAGGTTACTGTAGGGATGAATTTTGAATATGGCCTAAATGTAACCTTGTCTGGAAAGAATACTATGTAAGGGGGATGTGCCATCAGAGCTGCTATCTCCCCTATTCTTCTAGCCAAGATAATCGCTAACAGGGAGACCATTTTCACTGATAGATACATTAGTGAAAAAGGTGGCCATGGGTTCAATGGGGGACCTAGACATCCCTTTCAGTACCAGGTTTAGGTCCCACATGGGGGTAGGAAGTCAAGGTTGAGGGAAGAGATTTATTATATTCTTAAGGAACCTGTTAGTAGTTGGGTGCAACAGTATTGAATGAAAAGCTGATGAAAAGCACTGATAGCTGCTAGGTGGACCATAAGAGAGTTTAGGGATAACCCTGATTTTTTATGTGGAAGAGTTTCTGACACTGGAAAGATTTGTTGGGATGTTCACCAAATCTGAAATCTGGACCATTTCTGCAGGTAAGTACATTGTGTGGAGGACTTTCTACTGTGTAATACAATCTTTTGTACTTCCTCTGAGTATGAACTTTCTAGGTGCTGGAACCAAACAGGAGCTGAGGTGAAAAATCCCCAGGATGTAAGATATGTCCTTTGGCCTGTAAGAGGAGGTATGGAAAGGTCAGGCGAGAGATCGGCAGGCATGCTGCAAGCTGTGTCAGGTAAAGATACCAGGTCAGTCTTGGCCAAGTAGGAGCAATCAGGATGATGTGAGCTCCATCCCTTTTCCTTTTTATCAGGACCTTCAGCAGAAGAGGAAATAGGGGAAAGGCATAAAGAAGGTCTTTGTCTCAGAGGAGGGAAGAGCATCACACAGAGATCGTTGTCCTATCCCCGCATTGGAGCGGTAGCATGGACACTTCTTGTTCTGGTAAGTGGTGAACAGGTCTATAGATGGTGTTCCCCACTGTGTGAACAGGTCATGGAGTATTGACAGATGTATCTCCCACTTGTCATTGTGCGGGAATTTGCAACTGAGGTTTCCTGCTATCGAGTTCCGTGTATCCAGGAGCTAAGCCACGTTCAAAGTGACATTGTGAGAGATAAACCAGTTCCATAATCTCATCGCCCTCCCTATGCACGGAGGCAACATAGCTCCCCCTTGTTGGCTGATGTAGTACACGCAGGCTATGTTGTCTGTTAGAATCTTTGTATGCATCCTGATATCATGGAAGAAATGGGTGCAGGGATTCTTGACCTCTCCCTGTTCCAGGAGATTGATGTGTAGAGATATCTCCATAGGTGACCATTTGCCTTGCATTGTGAGGCTGTTTAAATGCATGTCCCACCCTATGAGTGATGCTTGGTGGTAAGGAATGACGATGGTGACATCTGCAAGTAGGGGATCCCTTTGCATTCATCGGCTGGGTCCTTCCACTGATCTAAGGAGTTCTTGGTCCTGATAGGTTGCAACAGGGGTTTGTCCAGCCTGTCTCTGTTCAGTCTGTAAACCAAACTGACCCACAGTTGAGGCATTGCATGTGGAATCTGGTGTGTGGTATCATTGCCATGCCTGTTGCCATTGCCCCAATAGTTAGAGCAGGGGTGGGCAATAATTTTTACAGAGGGGCCACTCCACGAATTCTGGTAAGTCTCACAGGCCACATGATGCTGGGCATTTGGCATATTTCGGCCAGTCGCTACCTGAACATCTGGCTTCTGGTCACATGACTTGAAACAGGAAGTTCATGTAGCAACCTGCCGAGAAACTAAGCTGCTTGACGTTCCAGTTACCTTGACAACTGGAGGTCTGGCAGTTTATTAATTCTCAGCTGGTCACTTCCCAAACTTCCTACTTCCACCCACATGACCACAAGCAGGAAGTTCGGGTAGCAACTGGTCAAAACCTGCATGACGCTCCAGCATAGTGCTCCTACATGGCAGACTGGAGAGAAAAGTTAGATGGGCTGGATCCGGCCCATGGGCCATATTTTGCCCACCCCTGAGTTAGAGGCAGAGTCTGGCTGGTGTTTGTGGACTGCACTGAATCATGTCTATGAGTGAGACTTGGGATAGGAACCTGTGTTGAGGTAGGAAGTCTTTGGCCTCTAAAGCATCCAGATTGGCCCTTATGAGTTCCAGGTGCTGCACTGTTGTGGGGGTTGCCTTCTGGGTATTGATCTATAAACTCCATTCCGTAAACAAATATATCGTGGTGTCGATGGCTCGACGAGCCTCCTGGAACGATCGGGCTCTGAGGAGCCAATCATCCAGTTATGGGTAGATCATTATTCTTTGCAAGTGTAAATGAGCAGCTATCATGAAGAGAACTTTGGAAAGTACTCCGAGGGCTGATGAGAGTCCGAAGGCGAGAACTCTGTATTGGTAATGGTCATGTCTCAGAGTGAATCGGAGAAATCCTCTGTGAGCTGGGAGGATCAAAATGTGAAAATAGGCAACCTGTAGGTCTAGGGCCAAAAACCAGTCTTCATGTTCCAGTAATGGAATGATTGCTGACAAGGTGACCATCTTGAAATTCTGAGCTTTGACAAACACATTGAGAACTCTGAGATCCGGAATGGGTCTCCAAGCTCCCTTTCTTTTAGGTATCAGGAAATAACGAGAGTAGAACCCCTTGCCTCATAGATAGATAATTGGAGGAGTTGATCTATCTCCTGTCATAGTAGACTCTCCTGAGAAGGCTCCCTGAAGAGGGATGGGGAAAGGTGTTGTGGAGGAGGTCAGGAGATGAAGTGGATGGAGTATCCAGATTGGATGATGTGTAAGACCCATCTGTCTATTGTGATGTACTCCCAGGCACTGTGGAAGGCTGCTAAACAGTGTCCAAATGGGTGCATAATCATAGTCAAATGTGAGGTGTGGTTTTGCAGTGCCTCGACCTGCCCATTAAAAGTGATGCTTAAAAGAAGGGTGCTGGGTTGAAGACTGTGGACTAGACAGCTTGTGCTTTGGGAATATCACCTTTTTTCTTTGTGGCTCATAATAGCACTGTGATGGAAATTGATTTGATTACGGCCTGTGTTGAGATTGGGGACTAAAACATCTCTTTTGCCCCAATATATAGGTTCCCAGCAATCTGAGGCTGGCCTTGGAAACCTTCAAGGTATGGAGGGAGGTATCAGTCTTCTCAGTGAAGAGCTTCGCACTTTCGAAGGGAAGATATTCTACTGTGGTCTGCACCTCCTACAGGAATCCCGACAAGCAGAGACCATGATGCTCACCTCACCACCACAACTGTGGAGATGAATCTAGCTGCCATGTTGGCGGCATCGAGGGCCAACTGTAGTGATGTTTTTGCCACTAGTTGTCCCTCCTGAATGATGGCCTTGAAGGATTCCCAATGACTCTCTGGCAGTTTAATCAATAAAGTCGTTCAGCTTATTGTAGCTTGTGTAAAAATAGTTTGCCATAAGTACCTGATAGTTGGCAATGCAGAATTGTAAGGTGGCTGAAGAATATGCCTTCCTGCCAAAGAGACCAAGGCTTTTCCAATCTCTGTTATAGAGCGTTGCGCTGGAATGGCGTTGTCGCTCATGTGAATTCATGGCATCCACCACAACGGAATTGGGTGGCAGGTGGGAGAAAAGGAACTCTGATTCCTTTGTGGGACATAATATTTCTTGTCCGCATGCTTGCACGTTGGGGCTACCAATGCCAGGGTTTGCCCCACCATTTTAGTTGGGTCTAGAATGGCTTCATTAATTGGGAGGGCAATCTTTGAGGAGGATGAAGAATGGAGGGTATCAAGGAGATGGTGGTGTGTGTCCTGGACCTCCTCCAGTGGTATGTGGAGGGTATTTGCTACTCTTTTCGCCAGTTTCTGGAACAGACGGAAGTTGTTTGCCATGGATGGTGGTGAAGGCATGATCGCATCATCTGGGGAAGAGGAGGATATGTCTTTAGGTGTTACGTTCTCTTCCATGTCAGCATCTTGTTCTTCCATTTCCTGAGGCCCTAGATGCCACTGCCAAAAGAGTGTGCCAGGACAGTGGTCAGTCGAGGCTTGAAGCTTATGAGGCAGGCTGTCAGTGTTCCACCCAAGAGCCCCAGTATGGCCGCTGTGGTGTTATGGGGCTTTGTGGAAGTGCCCAGGGGTTGCTGTACCAAGGTGGGATGATGCCACCTGTGGGTGCATTCCTAGACCCTGTTGATAGAGGGTCTCATATGGAGATTGGGAGGCATACTGTGGGACCTCCTCTGGCTCACTGTCCGACCCTTCACTAGACAGTGAAGTGGCATAGCATGATTGCAGGGATATCCCTCATGCTTGGCAAAGGCTCAGTGCCATGATGTTGGTACCGAGGGATGGAGACTCGGGTTCCTCTGTGATGTAGAGGTCTCTGGTCTGATGGAATTCCACCGTAATCACTGATCATCCCAGTGTCGGTGCCATGGAAGATGGAGACCTCATCTATACTGATCTCTTGCCTGCCGGGCGAGTTACTGTCACTGGCGATACCAAGGTCGACCCATATACCAGAAGCACCTTCCTGTTTGCCCTTATCTTTCAGTATGGACAATTCGATACCCATGCCCAAAGGGTCCATGGGCCTGTCAGCAATACCGGATACCAATGATCACTATGAGGCGTGAGTGCCCGATTATGCACTCGGTGCCGACAGTGCTGAGGATACTGAGCAACATGGCGATCACTTACAGCTATCCCTAGGCTGGCTGAGGGGACTTCCCACTCTCTTTTTTGACTTGTGAGAGGATTTCCCATTCCATTTCCTCAACCCACTGTCCTTCGAAGTTGAAAGGTTGTGGGGAAGACCCACATTTGCCAGAAGGTTGAGGACGAAGAGCTGCCTCCATGAAGATAATTTTTGGTGAAGCTCTCTGTCCTTACGGGATCTCAGCTGGAGCTGCTGGCAGAGGGTACACTTTCGCTGGATGTGACTCTCACCGAGGCAGCGGATGCACTGAGAGATCACCTGGCTGCAAGTGCGGCACTTCTTGAAGCCTGGCGAGCTGGGCATACCCTTAAGGGGAGGGGAGGGCACAAAGGAACACAGTCTTTTTCTTTTTCTTCTCTCTTTTTTTTTTTTTTTAAGTTAACAGCCAAAGAAAATAAAGAAAAGAGACTTCAAAGGAAGCTGAAAATTAGCAATTGTAGACTAATGATCCACGAATGGACAGCTAAAGCTCTGTCTCTAGCCACGGGCATTGAGAAGGAAATGAGAATGGTTAGCCCGCTCCTGCTGGCTAGCCTCATGGCACAACATGAGGAAAGACAGCACATGTCCAGGCCCGATGGATGCCGCTATCAAAGTTCTCCAATCAGCAGCACGCCTACAGGGAAGCACCCAGAGGGACACTACTCGATGAAGAAGAAGAGAGACTCCTTGCCCAATAGAGTTTACAATCTAATTTTAAGATGAGACACATCAGGTAGATACAACTAATAGAGGGTGGAAGAACACAAAGGTGACAGTTTTAGGTCCCCCAGTCACAACACAGACAATTTAATTTGTCAGTAATCATAAAAACAGTGATCATTTAACACTGATAAGATTGTTAAAGTCATTGAACTAGAACATAGGAGGAATATCACAAAACAATTTGTTATTTTCTTGATTTTTTTCCCTGCATTCCCCACGTCCACCTTTCCTCCATATTCTCTTACCCAGCAGAGAGATTGATTAATAATACTACGTACAGCTTGGCAAAGCAATAAGTGAAGGGTGATATGATAATAAAGCCACACATAATCATCAATGAGTCCAAGACCTCAGCAGGATTCTAAAAAGGATTAGATATTGATATTGGCAATGAGCATATCCACATTTATATTAGAGAGGATGCAGATTATAAAGTGATGATAAAGCCTTATGCCTTAGAAAACAACTTCTCCCATGGGCAAATTATTCCATAACTGCCTATTATGTGTGTTCTTGTGCTTCCCTTTGCAACATATGGTACTGGCCATCATCAGGGACAAGATAGCAGATCAAGTGGACTATAGGTCCTGTATGGCAATTCCTCTGTTCCTATAATCATAACATAAGGATGGCCATAGTGGGTCAAACCAATCGTCCATCTAGCCCAGTATCCCGTCTTCTGACAGTGGCGGGTGCCAGGTGCTTCAGAACGGAACAGGGAAATTATTGAGTGATCCATCCCTTTTCGTCCAGTCCCAGCTTCTGGCAGTCAGAGGTTTAGGGACACTCAGAGCATGGGGTTGGGTCCTTGACCATCTTGGCTAGCAGCTATTAACAGACCTATCCTCCCTGAACTTATCTAATTCTTTTCTGAACCCAGTTATACTTCTGGCCTTCACAACATCCCCTGGCAATGAGATCCACAGGTTGATTGTGCATTGTGTGAAGAAGTACTTCCTTGTTTGTTTTAAATCTGCCACCTACCAATTTCATTGGGTGACCCCTAGTTCTTGTGTCATGTGAAGGGGTAAATGACATTTCCTTATTCATTTTCTCCACACCATTCATGATTTTATAGATCTCTATGCCCCCTTAGTTGTCTCTTTTCTCACCTTAACTGCGTCAGTCTTTTTCATCTCTCCACATCTGGAACTTGTTCCAAACCCCTAATCATTTTTGTTGTCTTTCTCCATGCTTTTTTCAATTCTAATGTATCTTTTTTGAGATGGGACAACCATAACTGCAAGCAGGATTCAAGGTGTGGGCCTACCAGGGATTTATACAGTGGCATTATGATATTTTCTGTCTTATTATCTAGCCCTTTCCTAATGGTTCCTAACATTCTGTTAGATTTTTTGACTGCCGCTGCACACAGAGCAGATGTTTTCCAAGAACTATCCATGATGACTCCAAGATCTCTTTCTTGAGTGGTAATAGGCAACTTAAACCCCATCATTTTGAATGTATAGTTGAGATTATGTTTTCCAGTGTGCATTACTTTGCACTTACCAACACTGAATTTCATCTGCCATTTTCTTGCCCAGTCACCCAGTTTTGTGAGCTCCCTTTGTAACTCTTTGCAGTCAGCTTTGGATTTAACAATTTTGAGTAATTTTGTATTGTCTGCAAACTTTGCCATCTCACTCTTAACCAGATCATTTATGTGGTGAACAACAGGTTCCAATACAGATCCTTGGGAGTCTCTGCTATTTACCTCTCTCCACTGTTAAAACTGACTATTTATTCCTACCCTTTGTTTCCTATCTTTTAACCGGTTACTGATCCATGAGTGGACCTTCCGTTTTATCCCATAGTGCTTATCCAAAGTGCTTACTTTGCTTAAGAGCCTTTGGTGTGGAACCTTGTCAAATGCTTTCTGCAAGTCCAAGTACACTATATTCACATGAACACCCCTTGTCCATATGCTTGTTGATATCCTCAAAGAATTCTAATAGGTTGCTGAGGTAGGATTTCCCTTTATAAAAGCTATGTTGACTCTTTCCCACATATCGTGTTCATCTAGGTGTCTGACAATTCTGTTCTTTACTATAGTTTCAATCAATTTGCCTAGTACTGAAGTTAACCTTACCAGCCCGTAACTGCCAGGATTGCCTCTGGAGCCTTTTTTAAAAATCGGCATTACATTAGCTATCCTTAGCCATCTGGTACAGAGGCTGATTTAAGCATAGGTTACATACCAGAGTTAGTAGTTCTGCAATTTCATATTTGAGTTCTTTCAGAACCCTTGGGTAAATACTATCTGGCTCTGGTGACTGTTCATTAAATCAGAGGAGGAATTATTTGGGGTGGTACAAAAAAGTAATAAAACTAAGAATAAATGCAGTCAAATTAAGAAAAAATTGGTTCAGACTCAGGTAAACTTCCTGACAGGAGATGTGCTTGCCTAGGAAACAGTCTCCAAAGGGTATTGGTGGGAAGTATTTGGTATATTTAAAACTAGCATCAACAGACACACAAGAAAATGTTCGGTGGGGAATATCAAGTATTGGCACTGGGGTAGACTGGGTGGCTTAAGGGATCTTCTCTATCTTCAATTTTGATTAATCTAATATTTTAAAAACTTGCCACTAACATCTTATTTTAAGTCATGTGCTTGGATATGCACACACACACAAACAGGCAGTTAAAATTTTAAAAATCCCTCCCTCTCTATAATACATTATACATAGAGATCACCTCACTGGAAGGAAAAATAAAAACATGCAATGAAGAAAGCAGCACAGAAAAGAGACTGAATTGGAGGAACTACTTATCACATATGCTACATGTTTTAATTTGTGTATGTCACCTTGACAAACAAAAAGGCAGTGTGACCTAGTGGATAGAGCCCTGGACTGGGACTCAGGAGACCTGGTTTCTATTCCCAGCTCTGTCATGGGTCTGCTGGGTGACCATGGGCCAGTCATGTCTCCACTCTATGCCTCAGTTTCCCCATCTGTAAAATATGGCTAATGACACTGACCTTCTTTGCAAAGCACTCTGAGATCTAATGATGAAACTCACTAGATAAGATCTAGGTACTATTATTATCTCTCTCTCTGCCTCTGTTTCCCATCCCACCCTTTGTCTGTTTTGTCTATTTAGATTAGAAACCTATCAGGGCAAGGATTCTCTCTTACTAAGTATATGCACAGCACCTAGCACAATGGGGGGCGTGTCTCAACATTAGTTGGGGCCTTTAGGTACTTAATAACACAAAAAATAAATAATTACAACCTTCTCTTTTCTGGCCTCCCCTCTTCACACCTTTCCCCATCTCGTCTATTCAAAATTCCCCTGATAAAATCATCTCCTTAAATCCTTTCCAGCCTTGTAGGCTGTACTTACATGGGGCATTTTAGCAATTCTCCCACCATTAGTCTAGTAACCAATCATAGGCGTGCGCACGGGGTGTGCGGGGTGTGCCCAGGCACACCCTAATGCAGAGTCCAGCCCGTGGCTGCAGCGTACGCCGCTGCGAGACCTTGCGGCACCATGTGCTGCCACCGGATAGTTGGACTCGTGGCGGAGAATAAAATTCTGCGAGATCTCATGTCAGCGCGCAGGAACGCGAGATCTACTCTGCCGCCGAATTTCACTTTGCCAAGGGATATCACAGCAGAGAGTAAGAGGCCTGTTACTCTCCGCTGCGAGTCCCACTCGCCTTTAAAAAAAAATAAAATAAAAAATAAAATTCCCTGGGTGCACACCCTAACAAAATTTGCACACCCTATTGAAATGTGCTGCACACGCCTATGTAACCAATGCAGCTCAACTGGTGGAAGCACTAGGGTAGACCAAATGCCAGCATTTTTACCACTGAGTTGTTTAGATCTGCTCAGAGAAGGCTTCAATACAGCAACAAAAATGTTTGCATGTGGTCTGCGCTATTATACTCACCTTCACTAGCGCTGCTGGAGCATTGGTGACCAGCTGTGAAAGAACTGCTAAAAACGCTTAGTGCAGACCTTCCAGGCCCACATTCCAAGTTCTGAGTTTCCGTTTCCATCCTGCACCCATTCACATCTCTGCTCTCATTTTTTCCTGTTCCTGCTCTTGCTCCAGACACATTCCTCAATCCTCTCGCCTTATTGCTCCCTGCATCTTTTTCTCCCATCTCAGCTTGGTGCAAATACTAACAGACTAGTGTATGCAAGTCAAGGGAACTTATGAGAGACAGCCTGCTGAATTTACATAGACCAAGGGTATTCAACAGGTGGACCGCGGGCCAAATCTGGACTGCCAGACACTTTTGAACAGGCCCTGAAATCTTTTTATCTTTTTTTTTTTAAACTACACCTTAACCTTGACAAAAAATAATTGACTACCCGTTTTTTCACCTGTTCAAATGTTGTCTCTGCATTTTCCCATGTCCTTAAAATTACAGGACACTTGCTTCATGATTCTGCTGCTCACTCTACCCGTTTTATTAAAAATACAACAGATAGAAAGCTCTTTACTATCCAGTGGAGTCCTTTAATTTCTGGATCTATATTTACAGCAAAGATGCCAAAGATCCAATAACCAGTGAGATGTCACAAATATCTGTTTATGACAAGCTTCCCTAGATGAACCATTATATTATGCATCAAATAGTCCCTCTTTATAAAGGAACATAAGGTCTCATATAAAGCAGATTGTAAAGCACTACCCTTTCTCTAATAAAGGGCCTTCAGTAATTAACCAGATACTTAATGAGCACTACTCAAGGATTTAGCTCAATAAGGTTATACAATAAACTTGACTTAAAGCAACATCTTTCCACTCTCACAATTCTGTCCTATTATAGCATCAAGGGGAGCAGCAGTTTTGGTAGTTCCCACACTTTTCCCCAACAGCAGGTGTTTACCTTCTTCCTCCCTGTATACCACACCTCTCAGATCCCCAGTCTTCTCTTGCTCCTCTCTGCCTACCCTGAGAAGCCTTGGAACCCCACTCCTCCACTGCAATAGCCAAAGAGACTCATTCATCTCACCTGAGCCATCAGCCACTTCCCTCCTGTTTCTCTGCTCAGATGTGATGCTGACACTTTGCCAGTGCCTCTCTGCCCTCAGCAATTTCTTGGCCTCTGGAGGAGGGTGGGACCAAGCGGCAGGAGGAGGAATGGAACGTTGGGCATGCAGGCTTGGAGGATGAGAGGGGTCCCCAGGACAAATGAGTGAATGGAGTCAAGTCAGGACTAGCTCCTCCTAAGAATCATGATTGGGGCTTGGGCCTCTGCTTCACAACAGCTGTTTCATGGCCACAATAGCGCCCCCTAGTAGCTCAGCAGGAAACTGGCCAGTTTCTACAGGGACACTGACAGCCAAAAAAAGAGTTGGGGAAAATAAGGCTTTACAAAATCTAAGACCCACAGAAATGTGACAAGGGTTTTTTTAGAATTCCAGTGCAAAACCGGGCCCTTCATGTTGGTTCATTAGCAAACATTCTTCAGCAGACTTTGCAACTAAACCTTGAAGCATCTTGCTAGTGCTTGAGAACTTGAGAGTGAAATCAGCAAAAAACTCAATATCAGCACAAACATGAAACTGACCGGTTCCTTTATATTGTCCAGACTGAAAAGAACGCAAACAGTAAGCAAACAGCATAAACAGTGAAAAGCAAATTATATTTTAAAAGGTCTCTCAGTTCCAATTATATGCGTTAGCTGTACTTCCGGAAAGGCGATTCATTATTTTAACCAGTATCTCTTCAATTCACAGATCTTCTAATATAATCCCCCAATTCATTATTATAAACGGAGTATTTTAGGTGGCATCATATTTTATCAAACACTGATCATCAGTGTTGGACGTATGAGCAAGACAATTTTGCATTGTTACCATATGCAATTTTATTCAAATTAGAAGTCTTATCTCCATTTGAAAGACATTGATGGCCCTGAAAATGCTGTGTGTAAGAAAGATATTACTACACAGATGGCAAACTCTGCTTCCACTAACATTTGGGGCCCAGTCTCACCAAGTGCTCAGCTCCAATTGACATCAGTATGGCTAGGATGCTCAGTACCTCATAGCAAGTGGCCAGCAACCTCTAGGACCTCTAGGACTAGTTTAGAGGGCATATATGTGGATGAGTTTTCCTTTGATGGACTGTTGAGGAATGAATGATGAGTTTACAAATTATCAGGAGATTTGGGAGAACTTCCAAGCAAGAATAAATAATGAATATCAAGAATTAAATATACTGTATTGCCCTTGGTGGCATCAGAGATGAAATTCAAGCTTCCAATCTTTTATCCTTATGGCTTTCTTTTCTCTCCCTTTTAAAATCTTTTCTGTGCTATTTAATTCTTCCTGGACTCCACTCATTAGTGATGCTTTTTTGTAATCAGTTGAGCTAGTCTGATTTATACCAGCTGAGAATCTGGTCCAGAGTCTGAATAATCACAAACCACCAGTATTAGAAAAACCTAGAGAGAACTGGAACACTGATTTAAATCAAGATTGGATGTTTTTCTAAAAGATATACTCTAGGAATTATCGGGGAAGTTCTATGGCTTGTCTTATACAGGAAGTCAGACTAGATGATCAAAGTGGTCTCTTTGAATCTATGAATCCATGTTTTCTAGTGATTTTATTTTCTATACAAATGTTTAGTGATACTGGACCTGGGAAGGAGAGTATTTTCAATAGTTTTTGGGGTTTCTGAAATGTATTGCCCATGGTAACTAAGTATAATTTTTTATAAAATACAATACAATTTTATTACTTGTATTACAGTAGTGCCTGGGGATTAATCCCCCACTGTTCTGGGCACATAACAAAAAAAAGATGGTCCCTCTCCTTGAACAGTTTGTAATATAAGTATAAAACAAATGACAACGAACTGGTACAACAAACAGATGGAGGAGCATAAGGAAACGATGCAAAAATTCTAGGCAAAGGAATAAGAAAAAAGTAGCACCAATACAATGAATGTTGAAGGAAACAAGATTCTAAAATTACTTTTAAAAACAAACAACACAACGTATAAATTATATGTGAAGGTACAGGGTGCTTCTGAGCACTCCTTGTGGACGACTCCCATAATTTAGCCCAAATCCATGCCAACAGAGCCTTTGTGCCACTATCCAATATCATACATTCTATAAACATAACATTATATGGACTTTGCAAACAGATAAGAAAAACCAAGCAGATCAAATTCAGGGCTTATTAACTTCCACAGTGACCCTGTAAGCAGGCAGTCTGAGACTTTGGAGATAGAGGGAAACATAAAGACCCAAAATTGCCAGTAAATAGACAGGCAATACGTCTATAATATCATGTGAGCACACGTTATCATAGTAACATCTGTCTATTTACCCCTCTAGGTACTTCTATGGCTCCCATCACTGAAATATCTAATCATCTCACAATCTCAGTTTCACAGATGGAGAATTGAAGTACAGAGACTCTGGCCCAGATCCTTTTGGCTTCTAATTTCTATTAATTTCAATGGAAGTTAGGAGCCTAAATACTTTTGAGGATCTAGGACTAAGTGATTTGCTCAAGGTTTCATAAAAGCCTCTGACGGAACTGGAAATTGAAACATATCTCCTGAGTCTCAATCCAGTGGTTTAAATGGGTTGTTCAGTAAAAACAAGAGTCCAGTTAGAGATGAGGTTTTGTTTTGCCTTTGGTGCAGTTCCATGTAGGCTGGTAGTAAATTTTCAAGTAGCTGAATTATCTAAGCTTCTCAGTGACTAGGTAAATATCAGAGCATTTCTCATTCCAAATTTTCAGAGAAGATTCAATGCTTCATTTCATAACAAAGAATTATACAAATATTTATTTATTTATGTATGTATATTGAGATTTGTTGGTCAGCAAAAGTTAGTTTGACTAAGTAACACTAAATTTCCAGATTATTTTTTCTATGCTGTAAATTATTATTATTCCAGATTATTTTGTCTGTGTTGTGGTTCAAAATATTTTAACCACAAATAGCTGCATTCCCACATTTTTCTGCAGGTCCCATTGCTTTAAGGAACTTCTGTACTTGAAAGCACAGCTGTACATATGAGAAAAAGAAGTGCTTTGTTTTGAGGCCTTTTGGCAAAAAAGTAGGGTGTGATGGAAAGGCTAATTAAGGCTGGAAAAGGGTGTTAGAGAAATGCAGTGCTATATTTTTCATTGTAGCTCAAAAAACATTAGCCAAGGGAATCAAAAAATTCATAATGTATTTGTTTGCATGCAAATTTTGGCAATATCTTCACGTTAAAAAAACCTGAAGAGGAATAAAAGCCACTATTTGTTCATCGCGTTGCTGTGAAGGAGCAAAGGTCTGCCGAACTGTGTATCATTAACAACGCCTGAGCCAAATTCTCTTGCCAGTAACACTGCTGCCCTCCCACAGAAATGAACGAGGCTGCACCGGGGCCACTGAAGGCGAGAAAGCCAGCCTGGGACCATGGGGAACAGCCAACCGCTTCTGAAGCGCGCTGAGCGCAGGAGCCGGGTCCCTCCCGTCGGGAGCGATGCTGCGGGAATCCCAAACCACCCGCGGCGGCCCCGAGCAGCCAGTGCCCAGCCCCGACTTCGCAAAGGTCCGGGCCCGGCTCCCGCGAACTGGAGGGCGCCGATCCTGCGCCGATCCCGCCTGCCCTGGGGCGGACCCGGCGACGAACGCCAGCCGCCGCGGAAGGGCCGGCGAGGAGCGCAGCCAGGCCGTGCCCCGCGCCCGGTGCCCGGAGCAGGGGCCGGCGGGACGCCAAGCGGGCCGGGCACGGCCCGAGCTCGGGGCAGGCGCCGGGCCGGGGCGGCTCTCACCTGCGGGGAACGTTTCGCCGCCTCCCGCGGCCGCTCATCCGCACGTCTCGGCAGCGGCCGCCCGCCGAAGCCGGCTCCCGGGCACGGGGCGCGCCTCCCCGGGGCCGCCGGGCATCGCCCCAGCCCCGCGCGGCGCGGCCCGGCTCTGCGCTCCCCGCCGGGCCAAGCAGCCGCCGCCCCGCCAGCGGAGCCGAGGGATCGGGCGGGGAGGGCCGGGAGGGGGCGCGTCCTCCCCTTCCCCGGCGCTGCCGGCCGGCCCCAGCGAGGCGAGCGGAGCCCGGGCCCGCCCGGGGGTGTGCAGCACCGAGCGCCGCCCCATGGCTGGACGCGCCCCCGGGACGGCCCTCGCCCCGCTCGCTGCAAACGCCAGGCAGCCGGGCGCGGCTTCTTTAGCGACGCCAGAGGCGCCGGGGCTCAGGCGGGTTTGGGTGGTACTGTCCTGACCAGCAGGGCTCGGCCCCGGCTCAGATTAAACTGAACGAGACTCGTCCCCGCGTCAGAGCCGCCCCTGCTCGAAGGAAGGTCAGCGCGGAGGCTCCGGCGGAGAGTCCTTCTCGGGCCACCCCGCGGCTCTCAACCCGCCGCGCTCCGTGTGGCACATAGATGGTGTGGCCGCAGCCCACCTAACACACAGAGCTGCATGCGAGCCAGGCCGTGGCAAATAGCGTGAGAACCACTGATCTACACGATCCAGGTGGTCCAAGCATTAATTTGTTGTCTCCAGCATCTGCTTCAAAGTGAAAGCTATAGTAAAGTGCTGCTCTGATAGGGGAAAAACACACACACGCAAAGAAAAGGGCATGCTGGTGTGTGACTAGGTAGGGGACCCCGGCTTTCAATGCCAAGTGCCAAGGCTACAGACACTCCAACAGCCACTCAGACAAAGGGCCTAGCCCTGTCTTCTCCTGAACTCATCTGTGTTTTGTGCCACATGGCTGGAGGGGCATGGGAAGGTGCAGAATAAGCAGAATGGGATACACCCCTTAGAACCAGACACAATGATCATTGAAATTGACTATTCAAAGCAGGATGGCGACAATTTTCAAACCTGGTTGCCTAAAGTTAAGCACCGAAAACCACATTTTGATGCCTACATCAATAGCCTGATATTTAGAGGCACCATATCACAGCTCCCATTAAAATGACAGAGAGCCATGAGTGTCCAGCACCTCTGAAAAATCAGGCCACTTCTATTAAATGCATATAAATAGTTATTTAACTGTAAACCCCACACTTGAATAATGTGGATGTTGTTTTATTGTCATCTAAGAGTGGGAAGGTATACCTGGATTTTAGCAAAGCTTTTGATACAGTCTCCCACAGTATTCTTATCAGCAAGTTAAAGTATGGGTTGGAAGAATGGACTATAAAATGGATAGAGAACTGGCTAGAGCAAAGGGCTCAACGAATAGTGATCAATGGCTCCATGTCTAGCTGGCAGCCGGTCACAAGTGGAGTGCCCCAGGGGTTGGTCCTGGGGCCAGTTTTGTTCAACATTTTCATTAATGATCTGGAAGAGGGGGTAGATTGCACCCTCAGCAAGTTTGCAGATGACACTAAGCTAAGGAGAGTGATAGATACCCTGGAAGGGAGGGATAGGATACAGAAGGACCTAAACAAATTGGAGGATTGGGACAAAAAAAAATCTGCTGAGGTTCAACAAGGACAAGTGCAGAGTCCTGCTCTTAGGACGGAAGAATCCCATACACAGCTACAGACTGGGGACCAACGAGCTAGGCAGCAGTTCTGCAGAAAAGGACCTGGGGGTTATGGTGGATAAGAAGCTGGCTATGAGTCAGCAGTGTGCCCTGGTTGCCAAGTAGGCTAATGGCATATTGGGCTGCATTAGTAAGAGCATTGCCAGCAGATCACAGGAAGTGATTATTCCCCTCTATTCGGCATTGGTGAGGCTGCATTTGCAGTATTGTGTCCAGTTTTGCCCCCCCCCCCACTACAAAAAGGATGTGGACAAGTTGGAGAGAGTCCAGCAGAGGGGAACAAAAATGATTAGGGGGCTGGAGCACAAGACTTATGAGGAGAGACTGAAAGAACTAGGCCTGTTTATTCTGCAGACGAGAAGAATGATGGGGGGATTTGATAGCAGCCTTTAACTACCTGAAAGGGGGTTCCAGGGAGGCTGGAGCTAGGCTGTTTTCAGTGGTGGCAGATAACAGAACAAGGAGCAACGGTCTCAAGTTGCAGTGGGGGAGGTCTGGATGGGACATTAGGAAAAAGTTTTTCACTAGGAGGGTGGCGAAGCACTGGAATGGGTTACCTAGGCTGGGTCTACACTGACAGCAGCAAATTCACTGCCATCGGATCAATTGCTCAGGATCGACTGAACAGTCTATGTAGGTAAGTGTAGACTGGGCCCTAGGGAGGTGGTGGCATCTCCATCTTTAGAGGTTTTTAAGCTGTGGCTTGACAAAACCCTCACTGGGATGATTTACTGAGGTTAGTCCTGCTGTGAGCAGGGGGTTGGATTAGGTACCTCCTGAGGTCCCTTCCAACTCTAATCTTCTATAGGTAGCAGGGGAATCTTCTAAAAACCATTCCTAGAGCTGAGGTGTAACACTGAAGGCAAAGCAATAAAATGCTTCTATTAAGCCAGAGCAGCAGCCCCTAATATCTGGCTTCTTGTACAAAGACATCACGCTGTAAAACAATTTTTCCATCTGTTTTATGCAATGGACTGACCCCATGTATCTAAGGTCACCGCTAAATCTAGTTTCCTTATTGTGTACATTACATCACGCACACACTCTAAAAGTGCTTAAATCTATCAGTATTTGTTTATGTAACAAATCTTTCTCTTTCAGACACAAACTATGGTGATGGGCACAGTGTTAGAACAGTAACATGAATGGATTTAATTTTATATTTTTATCTGAAAATAAAAACCAAAAAACTTTTTTATGTATATTAATAGTTAACTTATCTCATTCAAATGAGCAGGAAGATAAAGCATCCAAAAACATTGAGTATTTCTTGCCTCATCCATATATTGAAATCAAACAGTAGAAATTAAAGTTACCAACTATCCAGTAATTCCTCTGGGTCCTGCCCCTCCCAGGTTCACTCATTGTGAAAGCATCTCTGTTTTGATCAACATAAATTAAAATCTTTTCCACATGCTTGTTCAGGGTGTTTTAAGCTTCAAAGGCAGAGTGCCATCTGGAGTACTGTCAGAAACATTCAGAAAGCTAGATAAACACTTGAATAGTAACTTGGACAATTTTCTGGAAAGCAAAGTGTTACAGTAATTAGGCAAGACCTTTCAAACCTATGTTCATCATCCTGATTTAGACAACCCAGCATAGGTATTCTTTCTAACATTGGTCACCTTTTCCCCCCCTGAAACTGATAGACACATGGTTTCTGTATGCAACGATGGCCGTTCACTTTTTGGTATTTGTAAAAGTGTTTGTTTTGGGGCCTAGTTCTCAAATCTCACGATGTTACTGAGTTCTAATACCACTAAAAAGGCAAAGCACAAGAGGCAGTCGTGCCAGCTGTTTTATATTTCTCCACGACAAGACTGTGGTGAGATGTCTCCATCCTAATATAGAGGGGTTAGAAGATAACTCAGTCTTTCTTGCCAATTCTGTCCTTGGCCTGTCCGGTCAATCTGGCACACAAATCCCAGTTCATGCCAGCAGTGGTGGTGACTGATGTGGACATGTGCACTAGGAAATAGACTAAGGCCACCAGCTCATTCCACGTAGGACTCTTAAAATCCCAGCTCCTCTGCAGACAAGAGTGCTTGTAACATAATATTATATTATTGTAACATAATATCAGAGTGCTTTGTGTGACATGGATAATAAACCACATTCAATTACCCATTTTAGAAAGGAAGTTGTAAAATAATATTAACAATGATCAAGCAGTTGAGAGTAGATGGATTATGTTGTAAAAAAGTCTTTCTTCACTGGAAGCTCTATTGCATTCCCAGCATTCAAATCAACGCTTAATTCACGCTGCCTACGTGTAACATCTGAAAAACCTTGTATTAATGAATGTTTCACCAGGTTTTTCCTCTATGGATAAGACTTTTTCTTCTAATTTAGTCATAGTACCTCAGAAAATATCATCTAGTTCTTTCAGTTATTAAAAAAAATTGCAAAGCAGGATAGGGTCTGGAAGACTTAGCAATGTATTTTACTCATAATATTGTGCACTTCTATAGCACCATTCATCCAATGGTCTAAAAGTGCTTTACAAACAGGAAGTAATCTTCATACCACTCCGTGACACAGCTTTTATACCCAATTTTATACCGGGTAAACTGATTCACTGAGAGATTTGGCCAAAATACAGAAAGTCAAAACCAGGAATAGAACCCAACTCTTCTAACTGCCATACCCTTGCTCATGCTTCTTTCATACCAAACTCTGTCCTGTAGCATCTCTCCTCCCGGAAGTGATATCGTCCAAAAGTTTGCAATTAGGAAACAAAATTATCCTTTTGTGATTACATTATTTGTCTGAAATTGCAAGGTACTCAGATAATAGAGTGATGAGCACAGCATAAAACTCTATATAAGATTATTATTCAGTTCATAGCACCTTTGCTTAGGTCTGCACATAAACATGTTGTCATGCTGGGAACTGGTGTCTAGTTTCGTTAAAGCACCAAATTTCAGCAGGAGCGATTTTTTCATAAAAATATTTCACCGGCACTGATCTCTGAGGCATCTGGCTTGCAGCAGACAAAAGTCTAGTTCACAGCCATTAAAGCCGGTTGCTCTTATATAGCTTATGGTCCTTGCTGGAACTTAGTGATGATCCTTCTCTTAGCTTTCCCAAAATATTACTGAAAAACAAAACAACAGGACTGCAGCAAGATCAAAAATAGTAATTTTGCAAACATTACTTCTGGTGACATGGCAAGATTCAACTTGAAATTTCTAACATTCCATATTCCTTCATATATGAAGGAATATGGAATGATCTACAAGCAAATGGTAAGAAGTTCTCAAAATACAGAAGTTGATAATAGCTGAAAGGAGACTAGCTAAAGGGAAGGGGAAAGTGGAAAATATTACAGACCCATAATTATATATCCCTTCCCACCACTTCATCTTTTATGGATATTGGCTTCAGTTTTCCCTAGCTCTCAAGTAACCCTTTCTCTGTATTGCACAGGCCAAAACTGTGTGTGTTGTTATTCCACTATGTCCTTTAAACAATTCTTTGCATCTGACGAAGTGGGTTGCAGCCCACGAAAGCTTGTGCCTGCAAGAATTTGTTAGTCTTTGAAGGTGCTACAGGACTCTCATTGGTTTTTTTGCTATATGTAAACTAACACAGCTACCCCTCTGGAACTTTGTTTCTATAGTATCACAACCACAAAATATAGTCCTTTTTTAAAAGTGATTAACTCATTGGAGCTTAATAATTATAGTAGATAATGGGACTAAATCCAGCACCACTGGGGTCAATGGGAGTTTTGCCAAAAGCTTCAACAGGTGGTGGATCAAGCCATAACGCCTTTGTGATTAAAGATCTAAGTCTGCAGTCCTCAATTGGGCAAAATTCCCATTGTCTTAATTGGTCTAATAAAAAAGACATTTATCATGGTGGGGAGGGAGGAGGAAATCTAGTTATCGTATTTAAACAAGTATCTGAAAACAACTCTACTTACATAAAAGGTTAATCACTAAACACTTACAATATAAAGCCATGCAAGAATACGTTTAGTCTGTGTGAAAATTAGTTACGCCCTGATTTTTCATGGCAAATAGTCCCTACTTACTTTGAGCAGTCAGAGAAATAAGAGAACCAAGAATGTCAGCTTAAAAGTGTCCTCTTGCAATCTTTTCCAAGAAAAATGTTAATCCCTATCTTGGAGTCAGTCCCTTTTTCTGTGGGTATCTGGATTTATAAATCAAAGAACTGGGAAGTCTTGGCCCTAGGTTCTGAAGGAGCTGGTACCCACGACTCTAGAATATGTTTTGGAGTATGTGTGCTCTTTTTTCTTATTGGGGTTGAAAGCCTACCCAGACAATTAGAAGCAGGAGACCATATGCAGAATCACAGCCTTGGACAGAGCTCCTTTTAGAAAAGCATATTGTTGGAGAATTAGCAGATGATCATTTGTATCCTGCTGTCATCACTCGAGATATTTCCAAACATTTTTTAGAAAGAATCCTTTATTTCTAACAACAACAACAATTATGGTGCATGTGCTGAACTCTAAATTATGTAGTGGTGGGAACAGTGGCTACTCAGGTACTAAATTATACATGTTTAGAGCTCTGCAGAAGCATTCCCTTCCTAATAGTAGTGTGACAAGGCACTTCTGCCGAGACGTGGCTCACCATTACATTCCAGCAAAAGATCAGCCCTTATCTTTTCTCCATATTCTTACCCATGAGGATACATGATGAGACAGTGAAAATTTAAAACCTTGTCCCACTGAGCTGCTGGGCCTTGGATTTGTGGCTTCAACATTCTCCCAAGCATTTAGCAAACAGAAACAGACAAGTTAAGAAAATCAGTTTATTTTTATTACTTTCTGGCAACAATTTTCTAACACAGTATATACTATTAAATTCTGAACTAGCCATATAATTTAACCCATAGTTTTCTCTCCCTATACAAAGAAAAAGGTCTTATCTTGAAAAAAGGTCAAGGAAATACCATAAGGCTAAAGCTGTTGTATTGTTATTGCTCAACCGAGACAAACTAAGGGCTGTGTGGGTTATTCCTGAGCAGGGGAACAGAAGCTAGGAGTTTAAATTTGGTATTTTCTTTTTACCCTTTCATCATGGCTATGGAGAGGAAAAGCTACCCCCTTATGATAAAGGTTTCAGCCACCTAAACCAGTGAATCTTTTTCTAACATTCATGGGTCTCCAGCAACACATTGGCAGCAAGAGCATCCACTTTGTGTCCTCACTGCCTCCTAGTTCTTCAGCTCTCCTTGCGAGTGCATTGTCTGGAGTAACTTGTGCTGATCTGTCCCACTGGTTTACTGGGGGCAGGTGAGAAAACAGAGATTGTGATGGAGTTCAAATGGCCCTTCCTTCCTCACCCATAATTCTGCATCCCACCAAAGCTGCTGCAGCGACTGTAACAGAGGGCTGAGAATACCCTAGAGCCAATTATCTCCTTTGTATTCCTTTCCCTGCCTGATCCGTAAGTTTTGGCTCCCCTCCACTTAAGGAAATATCAGGAGAATGATGTCCAAA
>ML675618.1:57144864-57251244 GCA_007922155.1 Mesoclemmys tuberculata | reverse complement strand
CTCCCCCCCCCCCCGATTAACCTCCTTCCGCATCCCTCTTCAGGGACCCATCTCACGAGCAATTTCTCCTTCAGGAGGTCCGCTCCCTCCTGCACAAGGGAGCCATAGAAGCAGTTCTGCCGCTCGAGGTGGGGAAGGGGTTCTACTCGAGGTACTTCCTCGTTCCCAAAGCCAAGGGAGTGTTACACTTACGAAATAAACAGCAGGATCTTTTTCAGGGGATAAGGCCGTATGCCATGTTTATTATGAATACAGAAAATAGTTTGAAAATGCAATTGCCTAAAACACACGCTTCCTCGCGCACACGCACACGCACACACACACACTCACACTCACACTGTTCTGCAGGAGAGATATAGTTACCAGTCTCTGTATTGCTCAAGCTGACTCACTGGCCAGGTGAGTCAGACTCGAGGGAGGAGCCGGGCCCTGTCGTTCGTGACACGATGCTCCTTGGGGTATGCAGAACGAGCCCAAAGTCCAGGTTTCTTCTTCTGATGTTTATACTTATCCATCCCCATTCGGGTCTATGGATTTCTTCATATCAGATTGTCTTCTTGTTTGATGTAGCTGTCAATTACGTTTGGTATTGTAAACGTGACAGCTCTCTTATCCTTCCTTCATTTTTAGTTTACACTTTATTTTTTTTCCTATAACTCCCCTGTCCTCTGGGGTTATCTTGATCTTCGGCCATCTGGGTTGTAAACATTCTTTAAACAAAGCATCATCTCTCTCTTCTGTCCTTGTAGGCTGTCTTATCTCTCGCACATTCACACTGCTTTCACTCCTCATTCACACAACTAAAAATCATTCCATTCTTATTCTATTTCATTGGCATACTATTTTATATTTTCTTATTAACACAATACAAGAAAATATCTATACCAATTTACCCATTCTATCAATATTAATTTAACAAAAAGAATGTGAAGATAAAAAGAATGTAAAGGAATCTCATTTGTTTTCTCATTGCCCCATGATTTATACATCAACCACATTCCTGATATGCATTGAGCGCTTTCCTTCATTTGCAAATTATGGCAGTTGGATTCCAGGATGTTCCCAAACAATTATACTTAGATATTTACGAGCAGGGCCTCAATGTGTCATAAATGTTAAATCACAGAGTGTTTGTGCAGAGTGTCCTAACTTGAGTGATGTGAGTAGTTAATCCTCATTGTGGAGCCTGAGGTGGCATGAACACATAAACAATTCGTGTGTCTGGAACGTCTTACCTATAACACCCAATTTTATTACTGTTAGTATGAGAATTTAACTCTTGAGCTCCAACCAACCTCTAGTACTCTGGTTCAGGCTGATTTTACAGTGTTGGGGCCTACAGGAGGTCTCAGACCTATACTGGACCTGCGCAGGTTAAACAGGTTCATAAAGAAACTGAAGTTTCGCATGGTGTCCCTAGCGGCCATTATCCCTGTGTTGAATCCAGGAGATTGGTTTGCCGCCCTCGACCTGAAGGATGCGTACTTCCACGTGTCCATCCTTCCCGCCCACAGGTGCTATCTAGGGTTTATGGTAGCTGGTGCCCACTACCAATTTACGGCCTTGCCCTTTGGCCTGTCTTCTTTCCCCAGGATGTTCACCAAATGTATGGCAGTGGTGGCGGCCTTCCTGAGGCGCAGAGGGGTCCAGATATTCCCCTACCTGGACGATTGGTTGATAAGGGGCAAGGCCAAGTCGCAGGTGAGCAAGGCGGTCTCCCTCGTCCAGGCCACCTGCAACGCCCTGGGGCTGCTCATCAATGAACAGAAGTCGGTGCTGTCTCCAGTGCAGTGCATAGAGTTTATAGGGGCATCCCTAGACTTGGTTCAGGCCAGAGCCTCCCTCCCACACTCGAGGTTTGAGGCCATGGCGGCAATCATATCGCAACTTCAGAGGTGCCCCACGACGACAGCCAGGCAGTGCCTTCAGCCGTTGGGCCACATGGCCTCGTGCACCTATGTGATGAGGCTGACTCACCTCAGGCTCAGGCCCCTCCAAGGTTGGTTGGCCACGGTGTATGTGCCCAGCAGGCACTCCCTGCACAGAGTGGTGACGGTGTCCCCCACGGTGCTCGGGTCACTGCAATGGTGGATGAACCCTGGGACGGTCATGGAAGAGGTTCTGTTCAGGGATCAGACCCCCTCGGTAACTCTGATCTCGGATGCGTCGGACCTCGGTTGGGGGGCCCATGTCAGCAGCGGCCTGAGTACTGAGGGCCGCTGGTTGCAGGAGGAAACTGCCCTCCACATCAATGTAAAAGAACTGAGGGCAGTCAGACTAGCTTGCAAAGTGTTCCTCCACTGTTTATTAGGCAAGATGGTACAGGTGCTGACAGACAACACCGCAGCAATGTATAAACAAGCAAGGGGGGGCGTGCTCATCGGTGCTCTGCCGGGAAGCGCTTCGACTTTGGGACTTTGCTGTGAGGCACGGCTTTTGTTTAACTGCCTCTCACCTCCTGGGGGTCAGGAACAATGATGCGGACCGCCTCAGCAGGTCGTTTCTCCCCCAGCATGACTGGTCGTTGCATCCGGAGGTAGCGGCCAGGATTTTCCGCGAGTGGGGTGTTCCCCGACTGGACCTGTTCGCTTCATCGTGGAACAGGAAGTGCCCGAGGTTCTGCTCGCTCCGGGGTTGCGAGCCGGGCTCCCTCTCCGACGCGTTCCTTATCGAATGGACGAGGACCCTCATGTACGCGTTCCCCCCGCATCCTGCTCTTACCCAGGGTCCTCTTGAAAATCAAGAGAGACAGAGCGGGCATGACCTTATTGCCCCAGCGTGGCCAAGACAGCATTGGTTCAACATGCTGCAGGACCTCTCTGTCGCTATGCTGATCGAGCTCCCGAGGAGGCCGGACCTGCTCTCCCAGGACCACGGTCGCCTGCTGCACCCCAACCTGGACTCCCTGCACCTGATGGCCTGGAGACTCTCTGGCTGACCGAGGAGGAGAGAACCTGCTCGGAGCATGTCCAACGCGTGCTGCTGGGAAGCAGGAAACCCTCCGTGCAGATCGCCTACAGAGCCAAGTGGAGGAGGTTCACCTGCTGGGCAGAGTCATGGGGCATAAGCCCTGGTACGTCCCCCGTGCAGGCTGTTCTACAGTACCTGCTGCAGCTTAGACTACAGGGTCTAGCGCTAGCCTCCCTTAGGATGCACCTAGCAGCCATCTCGGCTTTCCACCAGCCGTTGGGGGGCAGTCCTTGTTCTCCCACCCTATGTCGGTGAGGTTCCTCAAGGGGGTTGAGAGGCTTTACCCGCAGGTCTGTGACCCGGTGCCTCCCTGGGATCTCAATCTGGTCCTCGCTAGACTGACTGGGTCCCCCTTCGAGCTCTTGGCTACCTGTCCCCTGCTGATCTTGTCCTGGAAGGTGGCCTTCCTTGTGGCCATTACCTCGGCTAGGAGGGTCTCTGAGCTAAGAGCTTTGACCTCGGAGCCCCCCTATACCGTATTCTTCTGGGATAAGGTGCAGCTGAAACCACATCCAGCTTTCCTGCCTAAGGTAGTCTCCCAGTTCCACTATAACCAAGACATTTTCCTCCCCATGTTTTTCCCTAAACCACACGGGTCAGAGGAGGAGAGGAGACTACACACCCTGGATGTAAGGAGGGCGCTGGTGTTCTACCTCGAGAGGACGAAGCCGTTCCGGAAGACCACGCAGCTCTTTGTCGCGGTGGTGGACAGGATGAAGGGATCCCCGGTCTCCACCCAGTGCGTCGCCAAATGGATCACCACCTGCGTCAAGTTCTGCTATGAGCGTGCAGGCGTCCAGCTTCCAGTTGTGACGGTGCACTCAATGAGGGCCCAGGCCATGTTGGCGGCCTTCCTGGAAAGGGTCCCCCTGGATGACATCTGCCGTTTATTTCAATTCCTCCTTCCCATCCCCCAACCCCATCCCTCTTCAGGGACCCTTTTCACGAGCAACTTCTCATCTAGGAGGCACAAGCTCTCCAATGAGTGGGAGCTGTAGAGAAAGTTCCCCTACAACTGAGAGGGAAAGGGTTCTACTATTACTTTCTAATCCCAAAGGCGGCCTACAGCCCATATTAGACCCACGTTACCTCAACAAGTATCTCAAGAAGTTGAGATTCTGTATGGTCTCCCTGTCCTCCATCATCCTCCCTGGAGACTGGTATACCGCCCTTGACTTAAAGGACACATATTTTCATATTTCTGTCTTCCATGGCCACAGATGGTTCTTACGGTTCATGGTGAGGGGAAAAAATACTACCAGTTCATGGCCCTTCCACTTGGTCTATCAGCAATGTCAAGAGTATTACAAAATGTATGGTGGTAGTCACAGCTTACCTCAGACATCAGGGAATACAAGTTTACTCACCTCGACAACTGGCTTATCAAGGGTTGCTCAGAAGCTCAGGTCCAACACAGTACCGTGGTGGTACAGGCCACCTGTCAAGCACTGGGCTTGTTGAAAAACTAACAGAAATCAACATTAGTATTGAGTTCATTGGGGCAGTCCTCAATTCTACTCAGACCAGAGTATTCCTATCACAAGCCAGATTTTGAACCATATCAGCTGATCGCCCAAGTCATAGCTCACTCACTCACCACAGCGAGAGTCTGCCTCAGACTGCTAGGTCACATGGCAGCATGTACCTATGTGGTACAGTATGCAAGAATGCACCTCAGACCCTTCCAAATGTGGGTAGCATCAGTTTAATCCCCGGCAAGGCACAATCTGGGCATGATCGTTACAATCCCTCCTTGAATTCTTACCTCATTAACATGGTGGATGAATCCTGTTTACGTAACAGGAGGGGTTTCTTTTGAGGTCCCCCACCTGACACTCTTTTTGGTGTTGGATGCCTCAGACTTAGGGTGGGGAGCTCACTTCAGCACCCTCAGGACCCAAGGCTTTTGATCCACAGAAGAGCGGACGTTACACAAAAATGTTAGAGAGCTCAGGGCAATTCAACTAGCCTGCAAAGTGTTCCTTCCCCAGATATAGGAAAAGGTAGTATGTGTGCTGACAGACAGTATAGTATCACTGTATTATGTCAACAAGCAAGGGGGAGCAAGATCCTCAGCCCTTTGCCACGAGGCCCTCTGTCTGTAAGAGTTCTGTGTGGAACATATGATCTACTTAGAAGATTCACACCTCCTGGTGGTCAGGAACAAGTTGGCAGATCACCTCAGCAGGTCTTTCTCTTCTTGCCATGAGTGGTCCTTGCACCCGAAGGTAGTCTGGACCATCTTCCAGAGGTGGGGAGATCCCCAAGTGGACCTATTCACGACCAAACAGAACAGGAAATGTTGCTGTTTCTGTTCCATGCAAGGGCTAGACAGTAACTTGCTTCCTGATGCATTCCTCATGTAGTGGTTGGGAGTCCTGATGTATGCCTTTCCACCGATCCCTCTCATTCACAAGGTCCTCATAAAGATCACGGGGGACAAAACATGGGTCATACTGATTTCTCCAGCATGGCCCCATCAACGCTGGTTTGGCACATTTCTGGATCTGGCAGTGACAACACCTTGAACGCTCCCGAACTGTCCAGATTTGATTTTTGCAGGACCACAATCAGCTGCTGCATCCAAACTTCGCCTCCCTACACCTGATTGCATAGGTGCTGTATGGCTAAGCCATGAGGAGCAGGCTTCCTCCAGTCAGGTCCAGAAAGTCCTACTAGAAAGGAGAAAACCCTCTACTAGGAGCACTTACCTGGCAAAGTGGAAATGCTTCTCTTGCTGGGCAGCCAAACGGAACCTCTTCCCGACTCAGATGCCATTACACTCCATTCTGGAATGTTTACTTCACTTGAAACGTCAAGGTCTGGTGTCATTGTCAATCAGAATCATCTCTGCTTTTCCCCCTCATGTGCAGGGCAGATCTGTTTTCTCCCATGAGATGACAGTCGGATTCCTCAAAGACTTGGAGGGGCTCTTTCTGAAGATTAGGGACCCAGTCCCCCCATGGGACCTCAGCCTAGTCTTGTCCAGACTCACTGGGCCTCTCTTTGAGCCCATGGCATGCTGTTCCCTCCTTCACGAGTCATGGAAATTCTGTTTTCTTGTAGCAATTACTTCAGTGAGATGAGTCTTGGAAATCAAAGCTCTAACTTTGGAACCTCTCTCTATATGGTGATTTACAAAGATAAAGTCCAGCTGCACCCTCACCTGGCATTCCTGCCAAAGGTGGTTTCTCAGTTTCATGTCAACCGGGAAGTCTTCCTTCCACTCTTCTTTCTGAAGCAAGGAGAGGCTCCTGCACACGTTAGACGTCAGGCAGGCATTGGCCTTCTACATTGAAAGGACTAAGCCCTTTCGAAAGTCAACACAGCTTTTCATTGCGGTTGCCGATGGATGAAAGGTCTACCAATGTCATCCCAGAGGATCTCCTTCTGGATCACCACCTGCATCTGGACCTGTTATGAGCAGGCAAAGTTTGCGTCCCCTGCTGCTCTGACAGCTCATTCAATAGGAGCACAGGCATTGTCTTAACTCAAATTCCAATACAGGACATGTGCAGAGCCGCGACATGGTCTTTGGTTCACACCTTCACATCCCACTGTGCCATCACTCAACAGGCCTGGGACAATGCTGGCTTTGACAGAGCAGTATTACAATTGGCACGTCCATGAACTCCTGGTCTCCCTCCAGAGACCCTGCTTGTGAGTCACGTAGCATGGAATGGACATGAGCAAGCACAAGAATTAAAATCGGATACTAGCTTTTCGTAACTGTTGTTCTTCAAGATGTGGTGTTCATGTTCATTCCACGACCCACTCTTCTTCCCCACTGTCAGAATTCTGGCAAGAAAGAACTTGGGGATGGGTGTAGCACCTCTTATACCAGTACATACATGTACCACTGCAGAGGATGCTAGAGCTGGCCCTACGAATACCACTGAGAGGAAAAAATCTCTGGCACCGGTCCATGTGGTGCACATACACTTAATGTGGAATGGACATGAGCAACACATCTTGAGAAACAAGTTATGAAAGATTAGTAACCGTTTTCCCTTCTAACTGTTGACGTAAGCAGACCTACATAAAATATTGTTAAGTGCTCTTTATTCTGCAATATCTAAGAGGTTTTTGTACTCCATCACTGTGCACTGAGAGCCTCTCAATTGCATTGTCACGTTTTCTTATTTATTCTCTATCATACGCCTTTTTACTTACAAGACTGGTTTTACACTTGCTGTATGCTAAATACAGGGGTGGAAGTGTAAAATGCACTTTGAGCCAAGGAATTGCAGTGGGTAGCACAAGCCTTTCAACTTGGGACAAAAAATTAAATTCTTGCTCAAGTCTGAAAGTGAAAATGAATTTGGTGTTCTCACTCAAGATATCGTTTGTACACATCACAAAACTGGATACGCAATTTGCTGCAAGCAGCCTTTGCTAGAGAAACTCAGGAGTACAATATCAGATGCCATGCATTTTACTACTGTGCACTGCCTAAGCTCTTTTGAGAAGATTGCAGTATGCGTGGCTAAAGTCAGTGCTATTAGTTCCTCATTTTCATAGGTATAGATACAGATGATGTATTAGATTACACAGGACATGAACATACAGTTGCTTGAAAGTGGAACTCCCAAAATATTGTTGTTCTTAGAAGTTTCATGCCCAGAAGGCTTTATGTCCATGATTAGAATTGCAATGTCAAGAATATGCTGTTACTATAACATCATTACCAGAACTGCTACTTACAAAGGCAGTACTGATTGGAAAAGTGCCAGAAACATTGGTGTTCATGGCTGTTTAAGGGTTAAGGTTAGAGCTGGCAAAAGGCTGGAAGGTAAATACTTGCCCTTGTAGCAATGGAGACCTGAGGTTTTCAAAACTCATTAGCCAAAACATTATCGGAACAGATAGCATACAGTTACATAATACGAATTACTGTAGAAATAATTAAATGTTAACATTGCTCTTACCTTGTCAGCTTTTCTTTCCCTTCACATTTGCTTTCAAGGCTTTAAATTAATTTTTTTCTCATTTAGTTTCAAGCCAATAGCTGGAAACATCTCATCCTTAAGATATGTAATGGATCCTACAATCCACTGCCATCTCATTACTCCTATGAACTTCATTATTTAATAAAACAGATGTTTAAGAAAAATCCCAAGAACCGTCCATCGGCCAATACTATTCTTGGAAGAGGCTGCTTAGCAAAACTTATCAAAAATTGTTTGCCAGCAGAGGTATTGTGTACTTTTATTTTGTCTCCAATTAACAGAACTTAAAAGTAGTGCATACATTTTAGAGGATAACTCAAAAACTTATATTGCCACATAATGATGTTACTGAAAAATTACTATTTGGGAACCCGCTCAAAGAGTGTTAAAATTAGTCACCATCCTCTGTTAATACAGGTTTACAAATCAGAACTATTACTGTAGGGAAGTTGCTGTTCTTATGTTGAATTGTGGTAATGTGTTTAGGACTATACAAAATCTGTATGTGCCCAAGGAGTTTATGGTCTAGGAAACTAACAAAGATTACAGATTCGGAAAGCACAAAGGCCCAGATCCTCAAAGTGTTCTGGCACCTAACTCCCGTTGAAATCAAGTGGAGTTAAGTACTTAAATATCTTTGAGAAACTGGGCCAAAATGACCAGCGGATGGAACTGAAACAAAACTGCAGAACACTGCACATCTATAGTCTTCTCAGAAAAGTGAGTTTTGATGAGGGATTTGTAAAATAAACATAACTTTGGTGTTGATTTATGATTTAATTAGTAATGGGTAGTTATTGCTAACTAGAAGGTGCTTTTTTCCTGTTTATTAGCCTATATTTTTTAACACAAAACTTGAGTAATCTGAAAAAAATATTAAAATATGCACACTACATAAAATCTTTGTGTACAATTTGCAGATGACAGCTGAGTTTGAACAAATACTAAAGGAAACCAAGAAACACAAAGGTGATTTAGGAAGAATAAAAGGTAATTTTTCACAAAGTAATTCTATAAATGACTTAAAAATATATCACAAGTGAGTATGAAATGCTGTATCTTGGATTCTAACATTAAAGAACATATGTCAATTTTCTATTTTCAAATAAAACTGAAATTTATTTCTAAATATGGCATCTTAAACCTGTTAGGTAGCTACGTAGTTTAGAATTGCAGAGTTTAATAGGTATTCTGATTTTGCAAACTACAATTTTACCCTTTACCATAAGGAACAAATGTGTCTGATGCCTTTTAACACAAGAAGGAAAAGTTTGTGTCACATATTTTATTTGTAAGCAATCCCCTAACTTCATGTGATAAATTTAAGGATAATGGTATCACTGTCTGCTCTGAGGCTCCAGTTCAGTGAAGTCCTTCAGCTCATACCTAACTTCAGGCATGTGAGTTGTCCCATTGGCTTCCTACCTTCCTAGATTAAACCCTACATAAATAGGTTTTTGAACTATGCATACGGTTGTGTTATGTGTTCCCTCCTTCCTTCTTTTAGAAGTATAGTAGAAAATTAAGCTGCAGTGCATGCATTTTAAATGCTGTTTTTAGAAGCAAATGTGTGTTACAAATACAGATTTACTCTTTTTTTAAAGAAGCCTGAAAATCAAGAAATTTTAAGGAACTATATAATTTTACTTTAAAGGTGAACAATGTTTGGGTTTATGGAAGGCTGATAGCCAAGCAGGATAGTTCACTGGCCTTTCACTGCTAAAGAGGTTGTCTCAAACCCTCTGTGTGTTTTTTTTTTTTAATGTGGGTATTTACCCACTGCTCAAAACCCCTGCATAATCACAGACAATCAAGAGTTCCTTTTTTCCCACAGAGAGGTTCAGGGGAATTGAATTGCAGAAGTGTCTTAAGATGGGAATGAGATATATTGGCACAGTAGTAAAGAAGTTTTCACAGAATTTTCCTTCAAAATGCCTGGCTCAGTGGTGTTAATTTCTTATCTTCATGAACACCACTTTACTACAGTTTGTTTACCTCAAATGTGGATTTAATTTTTGAATATGTCCATTAATTTAGCAGGTGCTGTCAGAACAGGTGGACATTCTAATAATGGTGTAAGTACTCAAATATAAATACAAATATAATCCCTATTTTTTAAAATAACATATAGCAAATTGTTGTTGCAGATTAGTTACTATATTAGCTAATAATCCATAGGCATCTGGATCAGCAGTGGGGTGAATTGTGATGGTGTTTATATAATTATGTCACTCACATATCTATTATAATAGGTACTGGCGACATCTGCTACAGTTAAAATTGCAACATTTTCTAATATAATCTCAGCTTCATATCCTTGTGGCTTTCTGAAATTTTGGCTTAAGGACTTGCATTTTCCATGTTTAGTCCCTGCTCAGAGGTGAATTTTGTTTTAGTTGGGGCAAAAATCCCTCCCAATTGTTTGTTGAGTGGTGAGAGTGTGGATAAAAATACACATATCCATTTGCTTTACAAACAAAACAAAAACATTGAACAAGCCATAGTTTGGTTTGGGGTGAGGGTAATTTAATTAAATTAATTAAGTCATAAATGACTGAAAGATCACTTCTGAGCAAATTTTAGCAGTGCCTACACCATCCCCAATGACAGTATTTTTCAAAATAGAAAAGAGACGTGTTGCCAGTAGGGCTCATTTCCTCTCCCTAGCTGAATTTCTTAATGGACCTGTTAATCTGGAAACTTTTTATTTGGGTGCACCTTGTTGTCCTCCAGCTCAGTGACTCCGCTTACTCATTCTCCATTATGTTGCTGCTGCTTAAAAAAATTACAAAGTGCATAGCCTTAAGTAATTATGCTTGTGCTTAGTGTCAGAAATCTAGACTCCCTGTCAAGAAGGCACATACAGAACGAAATAGGATAGTGGAAATGTAGTGCAATTGCTGATTTGGTGTCAGTGGTATTAAGTTCACAAATCTTGACTAATGTTTTTGTTCAAAATGTAGTAAAAAAAGATTTGCAAGGATTGTTTTTTAATTGCTTTAACAATACAAGTAATGATTAATGCTGTCCTTGTACCTTTTGAAGCAAGGTGAAGATCAAAGTAGTAGGGGTAGCAATTCGGAATTGGAGAACATTACCAAGAACTTGAGTGAGAAGACACTGAAACAAAGGGGCGTTGGTGAAGAGGGTAATGTATATTGAATTCTAAGATTAATGAGTTCTCCTCTTTATGATGCTGATCTGTTGTACATACAGCTACATCTTTAACTTAAATATGTGGAGTACACAGCACTCTGTAAGTACAGAAAAAGGTGTCAGGACATTTGCATGCAAACTTTTTGAGATATGGTGATTCTTATTATATATCTGAGATTAAAGTTTTACCCACAATGTTAAAAAAGCAAGTTGTTTGAAAACAATTGATGTAATAAAAATAAAAATATGGGGCCAAATTGGAGTTACATCCACTTCTAGTAAGTCCAAATTTTGAACTGTAGTGTCCAGTCAGTGTTTCTGGAGTACTTTATTGCTCATTATAGCATTTTGTTTAAGCAAGATATGAGTTAGAAGCTAGTAATCATCTTTCTTTTTCATGGCAATTTCATCAGAAAACTGTGAAGTCCTCCCAAAAAATGCTAATTTGCCAAGTCCCCACAGAAGACAATGGGAAAAAGGAGTTTCCAATACAGTGGTAAATGTCCTGGAAAATGCATCCTTGCTTTCTTCTAGTTTTACATCCGAGGAAGATAAAAGTAAGATCAGATTAAATGTACTTATAGTTGATTTCTATTTGTTTTTCATACAAGAAATATGCAGACTTCTTTGGTGGTGGTGTAAAAAAATGATTTTCATAAGAAAATGTCAGCAGTATGTAAGGGATATCAAATAATGACAAAAACCACCATACCAATAAGGGTTAGAGGTAGGAAACAATGCAGAAGGGACTAGGTGTGGGATTTGTAAGGTGTGATTTTAAATGTCTGAACTAGATTTCAGCAATGTTGGAAAGAGCAACGGGGGGAAAGCAGCATTAACAGCAAAATGGTCATCATCTCTGTTTGACAAAGAGACTGTGCCTTTACCACAGTTATGTCCCTGTTACATGAGGCTAAATCACTTTAACATGCTCTACATTGGGCTAACCTTGAGGGCTGCTTATAAGATTCAGCTGACACAGAATTCAGCTGCCTCTCTTTTGAGTAGGACAGACTGGTGGGAGCATATCACATTTGTGCTTCTGTGCTGTTGCCAGCTAACTTGCAGATAATTCAACAGGAACACTTCAGCACAGGTCCTTTACTGAAAAATGTGCAGATTTAACCTTGTGTAGTGCACCCACATACTGCAGTAAGGGATGCCTCATTCATGATTGTAGGACTAAAATTATTACTTACAGGATATATTATAAATAAATGTGAAAACTAGCCTTAGTATTTGATTACAAAATCAAAATAGTAATGGTCAGAACATTCAAAAAGTTGGGGGAGTAGATGATACACCAGGCTGTGGAAGAGAAACTAAACATGTTTCCCTTGAATTCTGCTATAGGAGTGAGTTTTTCTTCTGTAGAACTGGCTCTGGGCTCTATTTTATGAGATGTGCCTCTATGAATGATATCCATGCAAAGGTGATATGCCTTTACACTAGGTCCTGGTTCCCTGTCAGAATCCAGAATCTTTTGCTGCCTTCAGTACCCTCATTCTGCTCTAGTGCTGACACAATCAACATCAATTCACCAACCCAAGGACTATATGTTTGGGAAGTGGGGCAATAATGGTACAAGCTCAAATCTGGAGATCACACCTTTCTGTATTTCTCTATTAGATATAATCTCCATAATTCATTGTATTAATGGTATCTTATGTAGATAGTATGTTTCAATGTATTAATGATTCACTAATGATGATTGAACTAGGTTGCTGTGTTATAAAATACAGTGAAGATAAACCACGTAAGCAGTGGATCAAAGAAACTCCTCAAACCTTGATGAATCTTCTCAAGAATGCTGATGTCAGCTTAGCGTTTAAAACGTACACAATTTATAAACCAGGTAAACCCTGAGTCTATAGGCAAACTGGCATTTTGAAAATCAGATCCACAGCGTTAAGTCTTTCATTATATAGCATTATTTATTATTATTATTACAGCTGATTTATTTTAAAATAATTTTATTAAACAAGATGTAGTCCTCTAAAATCAAATGTGAGAAATTTTACCACTCTGCTGGAAGTACGTACATAATCTTTTTACCCCACACTTTCACCTACTGCTTGTGGTGGCTATGTCCCCAGCAGCCTTCCGGTAGGCGGAATGCTGAAAGAACAAGGTATAAAAGAACTTCTTCTAGCAAATTTGCTGCTTCTTTAGTACAAGTGGCACAGTTTTGGGAAGCCATAGCCCCAGGGTGTGTCTACACTATAAGAGTTATAACACTGAATCTATGCTGCTGTGGTGTAGAAACGTGCTACAGTGACAGAAGGGATTTTTCTGTTGCTGTAGTAAATCCACCCCCTCAAGGGGTGATAACTAGGTCAACAGAAGAATTCTTCTTCTTCGAGTGCTTGCTCATGTCGATTCCAAGTAGGTGTGTGTGCCATGTGCACAGTTGATGGAAGGTTTTTCCCTTTGTGGTATCCGTAGGATCAGCTCTTGAGCCCCTTGGAGTTGCGCCTTCATGGTGCCCTATATAGTGACTCCTTTCTCTTCAGTTCCTTCTTACCGCCTGTGATGGTCACTGGAATGTCCATCAGGTTTTGCTCTGCAAGCATCCCCTTCTATAGTGGTTTCTGATTCATTATCTGTAAATAGTTAATATTCTGTTAGTTGTAGCATTAATAGTTAGTTTAGTTAGATAGGATCCCTATTGGGTCACCCCCCCATTTTTTATTCTTATGGAGGCTGCTCTTCAGCCTTCACTGGGCCCAACCAAGCCAGTACCCAGCACATTGACATCTGCACTGGCATCCGTGAGAGAGATGGTGCCAAGGAAGGACTCTGTGTTTAGAGACCCTCAGCACCATCATGGATCACTGGCACCAAAAGGACAACTCACAGGCGTGGTGCCATTCCCGTTCCCCTGTTTCATGCAAGAAGACGACGACGACGACGGACAGGGGGCGCTTGCCAATGCCCAAGACAGTTGGGTGTAAGGGCTTGAGTGACGTGTGACACATATCTGGCCATTCAAGCACTGCACTCATGACCACGGTACTGTTGACTCCAGCCCTGGCAATGGGTCTGTCAAGTACAGTATCCTTGGACTCCCTGCCCAAGGAGTGCCGCAAGGAGGACCTGCAACTCCCCTCCACACCAGAAATCTTCGAGGGGGCCAGGGAGCTTATTGAAAGCACAGCACTGCCAACTTTTGCAAGGCGTGAGAGTGCTCAGGACACAAGGCCATCAGTGCCAAAGAAGAGCCCGGTGCTATCCAAGGGGAAGACAGCTGTGATGCCTTGATCACCAGCTTGCTGGTCCCCCAGAAGCGAGTTGTTAGGTTCTGACTCCAAGGTGGAGTCTTACGCTTCAAGGCGAAGCCAGCACTGAGAGGGGTTGGAAGCTGGTCACCCCTCCTCCATGCCTTGGCCAGCCCAGTGGCAAATGTTGGCCCCATGGGCCTTTTGGACTCCTTGGGCATTCCACCAAGCCCAGGGGCCACAATTGGGATGATCATTGTCACTGGCCTCTGGGAACAGATACCAGTCGCCCCCATCAGAGGACATGCTGTTGCTCTGCACTGAAACCAGTACTGAGTGTGACATCAACCCCAGCACCGAGTTTGAAAGGTGCAGAGCGTCAAGAGACTGTCCCGGTTAGGGTGTTGTCATCTTTGTCCCCAGATGCAACAGTCACAGGACATCACTGGAACTGGTTGCAGAGGACAGCAGGGCCCACCAGGAACTGTCATGGAGAGTAATGCAAAACCTAGGTCTTCAAATCAAGCAGGTCTCTGAGAACACAGACTCCGTGGTAGACATATTAACCCTGGCATGCCCATCCAGGGTAACCTTGCCGCTGATTAAGACCATACGCTATTTTAGACTCTGGCCTCCTTGTCTCCAACCATGAAAAGTGTGAAGAGGAAATACTTTGTCCCCTCCAAGGACCATGAATACCTTTATACCTATCCTCTGCTAGGGTTGCTTGTGGTCATGGCAGCCAATGAGCATGAGAGGCAAGGTCAGCAAGGCTCTACACCTAGGATAAAGGATGCAAAAAAACTGGACCACTTCGGGAGGAAAGTGAATTCTACTGGGGGACTTCCAACTCCGCATTGCAAATCAGCCAACTGTGTTGAGTAGGTACAACTTTAACTCCTGGGTGTCCATGCTAAAGTTTGCAGAGTCTATTCCATTAGACTCCAAGACATTGTTCACAGCCTTGACCAAAGAAGGCAAGGCTGTAGCAAGGGGCTTGCTTCAGGGGACATCGGATTGACAGATGCAGTGGGCCCATACAATGAACTCAGCAGTAGCAATGTGACAGAGCTCATGGCTACAAGCCTCGGGTCTCCCCCACGAGGTCCAGCAAACAATCCAGAACCTCCCCTTTGAAGGCCCGGTTCTTGTTTTCTGAGCAGATGAACTCAAAACTGCAGTCTTATGGACTCTTGAGCTACCCTCAAGTCCCCGCCTCCATATTTCAGCACCATAAAGGAGGCATTTCAGGCCTCAAGCCCTGCCTTGGTTTCACCAGCCTCAACAGAGGCAGGACTACAGCTACAAGAGGGGCAGAAATTATAGAAGGAAACCTCCTTAGCTTTCCCTCACCCATGGTGTGGGTCACGCAAGACAATCCTCCAGCCCTAAACAGAACTTTTGAAGGTGCATCCAAGAATGGTGTATCAACCCAGGATTGGTATCCTCCACTCTTTTCTTCTTAGACTGGTTATCCCACTTCTAACAGGCATGGTCCCAGATCATGTCAGATCGTTGGGTGCTATGCGTGGTAGAAATGGAATACTCCCTCCAATTCAGTTTCCTTCTTCCCTTACACCTTCCCCGTCCCCCTTCAGGGTCCCCTCTCATGAGCAACTTCTAATTCAAGAACTGCAGGCGCTCCTAAAGATAAGAGCCTTGTAAGAGGTTCCTTGGGAGCTAAGGGGCAAGGGTTTCTACTCCTGGTACTTCCTAATCCCGAAAATCAAAGCTGGTCTCAAACCCATTCTGGACTTAAAAACCTCAGTAAACTCATGAAGAAGTTGAGATTCCGTATGGACTCTTTGGCCTTGATTATTCCCTCCTTGGATCCGGAGGATTGGTACGCTGCCCTTGACTTGAAGGACGCAAGCTTCCTTGTATCAATCATCCTTAGACACAGAAGGTTTCTTTGATTCATAGTCTGCCAAACTCACTACGAGTTCACGGTACTCCTGTTTAATTTCTTGATGGCTTCCAGAGTGTTTACCAATTGTATGGTGGTTGTAGCCACATTTCTCAGAAAGTGCAAGGTACAAGTCTGTCTGTATGTACCTCAATGACTGGTTGATCAACGGTCACTCCAGGGAACAGGGGGAAGTGCACATAAAGTTGATAAGTCAACCTTTGCTGGGTTGGGCATCCTGGTCAATGTGCAGAAATCGATCTTGACCCCCACTGAGAGAAGAGAGTTCATAGGAGCCATGCTAGATTCAAACCAAGCCTGGCTTATCTCCCAGACTCTCAGTTCCAAACCACATGTTCCATCATAGAAAAATAGAAGTAGTATCCCACTACCACGACTTGAAACTGCCTGGAACTACTGGGGCACCTACCTGCATGCACATACGTTGTCTAGTACATCCCAGACCTTTACAGCCTTGGCTAGCCTTAGTTGATCATCCATCCTGACACCACATGGACAGGGTAGTCTTGCTCCCCCGTCCGTGTTAGAAATGCTCCACTGGTGGCTCAACCTGCAGTCAGTCTGTGCAGGAGTCCTCTTCTCTGCATCATCCCCCTCTCTGACCCTGGTCACTGATACTTGGTGACAGGCTTGGGGGGCTCACCTAGGAGGGCTCAGGACCAAAGCCTTTGGTCCCAGGCAGAGCTCTCAATCCACATCGGTGTGAGAGAACTGAGGGCGGTACGCATAACCTGTCAGGCTTTCCAAACTCACCTGGCACACAAATCTGTGTTGGTAAGGACGATGTTTTATGTAAACAGACAGGGTGGAGCATGCTCTTCTCCTCTGTGCCAGGAAGCCCTCGAGTTGTGGGACTTCAGCACAGCCCATGTGATTCATCTAGAGTTGTCCTACCTGCTAGGGTTGCAGAATGAGTTGGCGCACCATCTCAGCAGAACTTTCTCCAACCACAAATGGTGTCTCCACCCGGATATGGCAAACAACATTTCCACATAGACTTGTTCATCATAAAATTCAAATAGGAAGTGCATGAAGTTCTGCTCCTTTCAGAATCACTGCCTGGGATCAATCGCAGACACATTCCTCCTCCCTTAGACAGACCACCTGTTCTATATGTTTCTGCCAATCCCACTAGTCCACAAGGTCTTGCTGAAGATCAGGAAAGAAGGGTCCTTCATAATCCTGGTAGCTTCAGAATGGCCACACTAACACTGGTACACTACACTTCTCACCCTTTTGGTGGAAACTCCTACCAATCTGCTGCTAGTGCTGGACTTAATCCCTCCAGATCATATCCACCTTCACCACCCCAACCTAGAGTCTCTCCACCTCACAGTGTTGAAGCTCCATGGCTCAACCCTCTGGAGCTAGAATGTTTGGAACTGGTCAGAGAGGTCCTCCGTGGCAGCAAGAAACCTTCCACCAGGACCACTTACCTGGCCAAGTCAAAAAGATTTTCCATCTGGTCATCGGAGAAAGGTACTCCACCCATGCTATCATCTATACATCGTATCTTGGACTACTTGTTACATCTCAAGCCATAGGGGCTTTTGGTATCAGTCAATTAAGGTCCATCTGGTCGCAATCTTGGCTTCTCACTCTTGGGTGGCAGGCTGCTAAGTCTTTGCCAATCCCATGGTAAGGCATTTCCTCCAGGGTCTAGACAGGCTATACTCTCAGATGTGTCAGCTGATTCCCCAGTGGGATCTTAACTTGGTACTATCAACACTGATGAATCCTCCATTTGAACCTCTAGCAACATGTTCGCTCCTCTACCTATCATGGAAGGTAGCCTTCCTGGTGGCCATCACTTTGGCCAGGAGAGTTTCAAAACATAAGGCCCCCATGTCTGAGCCTCCTTTATATGGTCGTCTTCAAAGATAAGGCTATGCCCTCAACGGCCTTCCTCCTGAACGTAATGTCACAATTCCACTTGAACCAGGACATATTCCTTCTGGTTTTCTATCCAAAGCCACTTGCCAACAGCCGAGAGCAAATACTACATACACAGGACATTAGACGGGCTTTGGCCTTCTATATTGAAAGGAGTAAACTCTTTAGGAAAACGACACAGCTCTTTGTAGCAGTGGTAGACAGAATGAAAGGGCTTGAGTTTCGTCACAAAGAATCTCGTCCTGGATCATGTCGTGCATCAGGATGTGCTATGTCTTGGCAAAAATACAAGCCCCAGTGCTGACAGTGCACTCCACAAAGGCATAAGCATCCTTGACAGCATTCCTCGCTCAGGTGTTGATCAAAGATGTTTGCAGAGCTGCAGCGTGGTTGTCTAGACACACCTTTGCGGCAGACTACACCATCACTCAGTAATCCAGAGACGATGCAGTCTTTGGTAGAGCAGTGCTGCAATCCGCAGGCCATTGAACTCCGATATCTCCTCCTAGACGTCTGCTTGGGAGTCACCTACTTGGAATCAACATGAACAAGCACTCAAAGAAGAAAAGATGGTTACTAACCTTCTGTAACTGTTGTTCTTCAGGATGTGTTGCTCGTGTCCATTCCAAGACCAACTCACCTACCCCTCTGTCAGATCAGCCAGCAAGAAGGAACTGAAGAGGCAGGGGTCAGCAAAGCCCTATGTAGGGTGCCATGAAGGTACGACTGCAGGGGGCTTCAGAGTCGATCCTACAGATACCACTAAGGGAAAAAATTCCCAGCAACTGTGCACGTGGCATGTGCACACTTACTGGGAATGAACAGGAGCAACATATCTCAAAGCACAACAGTTACAGAAGGTTAGTAACCATCATTTCCATTGATGTAGCTGCATCTCCAGTGGCAATTAGGTCAGCCTAACTACATCATACAGGATGTGAAATTTTTCAGAGCCCTGAGGAATGTTATGTAGCTAGGTTGATCTAATTTTTAGATGTAGACCAGGTGCCAGATTCTGATTCTACACTGCATTCTCTTGCAGACGGCTTTATTAGCTTGTTAGCCTACTCATTTAACAAAATGTGTAACAGCCTGTAAATAGTGCTGTGAGCATAGGAGAATGTCACTTTCTGTGTGTCCAACTTGTGATTTTCCTTCATACTTTCTTTGCTTGTCCACATTTAAAAACCGAAAAAAGGGTTAAGGAAAGAGTTACAAGTATGATTTGAGTTCAGGAAAACCTGTCTTACAGTGAGAGACTTAAGAAGCTCTATCTGTTTAGCTTACCAAAGAGAATTTTAAGTGGTCTAGAAGCACTTCATGGGGAAAAGATTTCTGATAGCAGATAAAGAAACAATGAGATCCAATGACTGGAAGTTGAAGCTAGACAAATTCAGACTGGAAATAAAATATACATTAACAGTGAGAGTAATTAACCTCTGGAACAGCTTGTTTAGGGATTTGGTGGATTTTTCATCACTTGAATTCTTTGAATAAAGGTTGGATGATTTTCCGAAAGATGTGCTATAGCTCAGTCAGAAACTCTGGGCTTGATACATGAATTGTTGGGTGAAAATTTTGGCCTGTGTTATATAGGCAGTGTCAGACTAGATGATCATAATGGTCTATTCCAGGGATTCTCAAACTGTGAGGTTATTATGGGAGGGGTCACGAGCTGTCAGCCCCCAAGCATGCCAGTTAGGCTGGCATGGCATGGCATGGGGGTCATCCCTTTTGGGGGAGGGTCATCACAGCCTGAAATGTTTGCAAAGGGGATCCCAGCAAAAAGAGTTTGTGAACCCCTGTTTCTCTCCTTAAAATATATGATTATGCTGATATTGGCTGATTTCTCATATGATAGTAATGAGAGGTTGTTAATTTGAGAAATCTAAATTCAGACAAGCTAATTTGCCTGAGAAACAAAAGTGTTCTTGGATCATGGAGCCTGATTTTGCAGTGTGTGTACTCTCTCTTGGGATGTGTGTAGTCTTAAAACACATAAAGTGAAATTCACCAAATACAAAAAGGTTTTTTGAACATAAGTGGTGGGAGGGCCTTCATGTGGGCTACCTGCAGTGGGGTGAATTTTACCAAGAGCTATGCCTTGTGGCAAACTGCCAGCCTCCTCCTGGTGGGTCTCATGCTTTACCTTCCTGTTTGTGGTCAGGGCGCCCCCAACTAACTCATCTGCCCTGGCTCTAGTGGAACTCTGTCTCCTGACCTGGGAGAGAACCTTCTCCTGCAGCTGCTCCACACCTTCTGGCAGCCTCCCCTGCCTTAGGGAAGGCAGGGTTTAAATACCTCTGGCCCCGCCTTCATTGGGTCCAGGTGCCTTTAATTGCCCTCCTGTGCTTTCTCTTCTGCCTGCAAGGCGGAGGGGTTTTAACCCTTTCGGGCCCTCACATGAACCCCAGCACACCCTTTTAAAGCCGTCCGGCCTGACTTTATGACAGCCTTCACTGCAGGGTTAACTCAAGTTATCTACATTCAAGTTAACGCCTCTCGAGTTAACCCTAGCTCAGATCAGAGCAACCATGCTGCAAAATGAAATTCAGCTGCACAGAATGATTGGTCTATTGCACAGAATTGTATTAGCAACACAGAGCAATTGTGTTAGCAGCTGAAGAAATCTGCTAACTTGAGCTGTAGCCAACAGGTTTGCCAGCTCAAATTAAAAGTACTTCCACCTTTAAATTAAGTTTTGTGTGTGCATAGAACTTGAGTTAAAGGCAACACTTGAGTTATAATGTGGGTTAACTGCAGTGAAGACAAGCCCTGTGATTTATGAAGCTTAGTTTGTTCAGATGAGTTACCAAAGGAGGCTATAGAAAGAATTTAGGAACGATATTCAAAGTTGGGGGATCGGTGGGACATTGGGAGGTATGAATTGGGTTGACATTTGATTTTTGGTTTTGAAACACTTTAGCTTTTGGTTTTTTTTCCACACTAAATTATTGTGTTTTTCCCCTCTATTTCAAAGCCTCAGAAGATTTATTGAGAGGTCCACTTTCTGAGGAAACCAAAGTATCTGATGAAATCGATGGTGAAGATGAAGCCATTATCATGGATTCTGAGAGGCTTGAACCAAGATCGGATGAAGAAGACACGTATGTTCCAACACAGCTTGAAAATTATATTCAACTCTCATGGTTTTCTTTAGATTTGTTATAGCAATTGCTCAATAATAACCTTCTCTCATGAAAATGGGAATGTTTTATTTTTCAGCGTGGTATAGCAAGGGCAGAGGGCACTGGGAAAGTTCTAGGAGGGCGCTATGTAAGTGCTAGAATGCTCCATGCTTTATTCCCTGTAGACTAGCCAAAGGGTAATTAGGGTCAGCTGACACCAATTAAGGCCCCACCCAGGTGCCTCATAAAAACCCTTTACTCCTGAGAGGCAGAGTGGGAGTTGAAGGAGTAGGTGTGTGGAGGAGTTTGTGAAGAAGAACAGAACGGAGTACAGTGGTGTGTGGAGTTGTGGAGAAGAACAGTATGGAGTACAGCGGTGTGTGGGAGAGAGGTGGAGTCCTGAGGAAGGTACTGGGCTCAAGAAGGCAGAAAGACAGAGGGGGAAAAGTAGCCCAGGGGAAAAACCTGCAGCTGCAAGTAAGGTGCCAGCAGCACATAGCTGCTACTCAGAGGGCCCCTGGGCTGTGACCCGGAGGAGCGGGCGGGCCCGGATCCCTATCCCCTTGCCTGGGAAGACGGGGTAACTGGTGACACCCTGGCCTACTAAGAGAGGCAAAAGTGCGAGACCCACTAGGGGGAAGCCGGCTGTTTGCCACACAGCATATAAATTCATGCTTCTTTTATCTAACCACATTTATTACTACTAAAGTATGAAATTCAAAGTACCTTCAGAGCTGTATTTCACACACTTGCCACGTTGCGGCGAGCTGAATGGAAATGAGCTACTCCTGGTGTAAGAAACTCCTTCCTCATCAGTCAGCCTGATGAGAGACTACCTGGCTTCAAACTGCTTGCCACTGCTACTTCTGGTGCAAGTTCAGCTGTTTCAGATGTACTTGGTGAGGTGTGCAGCAAATGAGTACACCTGCAGCCTGAGGAATAGCTGTTTGCATGGCTGCAGTGTGGTTTTAGGATGCCACACATCTGCTCAATGGTTGCTTATCTGTTGCTGATCATCCAGGACTTTTCACACTCCACTCTGCTGACCCTGAGGCTATTTTGAATGGCCTTAGAGTGTACGATGCCTATCTAAGCTGTTTTGACACTTTGGACATTTTTGGTTTTTGACTTTTATACATCTTTTTCTTTCCTGAATTATTCTTTTATATTTTTAACGTTTATTTTCTTTATTGCAACACTTGTGCATTCGCTAAGAAGTACCATATTTATACATACCGGTGATGTCAAAATGAAACAAATGACAGATTTCCTTACTGTTTGCTATTGACATAAAAATGGCCATATTGGATCAGACCAATGGTCCATCTAGCGCAATATCCTGTCTTCTGGCAGTGGCCTGTGCTAGATTTTTCATCAGGAATGAACAGAACAGAACGATTATTGAGCAATCCATTCCATCCCCTGTCATCCAGTCTGAGTTTCTGACAGTTGGAGGTTTAGGAACACTCGGAGTGTGGAGTTGAATCCCTGACCATCTTGGCTAATAGCATCGATGGGACCTATCCTCCATGAATTTATCTAATTTGTTTTCAACCCGGTTATACTTTTGGCCTTCACAGCATCACATGGCAATGACTTCTACAGGTTCATTGTGTGAAGAAGCACTTCCCTTTGCTTGTTTTTAAACCTGCTGCCTATTAATTTCATTGGGTGACCTCTAGTTCTTGTGGTGTATGAAGGGGAAAATAACACTTTTTTATTCACTTCCTCCATACCATTCATGATTTTATAGACTTTTATCATATCCCCCCACTTGTCTCTTTTTTAAGATGAACAGTTCAATTTTTTAATCTCTTTTCATATGGAAGCTGTTCCATCCCTCTAATCATTTCTGTAGCCCTTCTCTGTACCTTTTCCATTCTAATGTATTTTGTTTGAGGTGGGGTGACCAGAACTTCATGGAGTATTGAACATGTGGGTGTACCATAGATTTATATAGGGCATTATGATATTTTCTGTTTTAATATCTATCCTTTTCTTAATGGTTCCTAATATTCTGTTATCTTTTTTGATTGCCACTGTGTAGTGAGCAGATGTTTTCACGCAACTAGCCACAGTGACTCCCAAATCTCTTTCTTGAGTAGTAATAGCTAATATAGATGCCAGCATTTTGTATGTATAGCTGGATTATTTTTTCCAATATGCATAACTTTGCACTTACCAACATTTGAATTTCATCTGCCATTGTGTTTTCCAGTCACTCAGTTTAGTGAGATCCCTTTGTAACTCTTCACAGGCAGCTTTTGAACTTAACTATCTGGAGTAATTTTGTATTGTCTGTGGACTTTGCCACCTGGTTGCTGACTTCCTTTTCCAGGTCATTTATGAATATGTTGAATAGTAGAGATCACTGGGGACTCCACTATTTAACTCTCTCCATAACGAAAACTGACCATTTATTCCAACCCTTTGTTTTCCATCTTTTAACTAGTTACTGATCCACGATTCCCTCTTATCCCACGACTGTTTAGTTTGCTTAAGAGATTTTGGTGCAGGACTTTGTCAGTGTTTGTGAAAAGTTTAACACACACTCATCTTGTTGGCATCTCCCATTTTTTGGTTTATGTGGCTTTCCACCTAACATGCTGGCTTTGTGGATTACATTCTAAGGCACCTATCTCTCCCATTCTTTGTATTGAGTTTAGGTGCCTAACTCAGGCTTTGTGTATCGGTGTTGTTCCTGTGATTTTCTTGATGCCTAAAAATTAGACACATGATGCTCAGCATTGCAACTTCTAATTCACTTTTTTGGATCTGAGCCCTTGTCTTTGTTTTCTGATAAAACCTGTAATTTGAATAAATTCAAAAAATAACTCCTGTCCATTCCCTAACCACAAAGGTGTAAGGATGATATCTTTTGTAATTAGGTTATTTTTTTACTGTAACTCAACCTGATATGTGAGATAATGGTGAAAGAAGGAAAAATAGTAGTGAAGATTTTTATTATTTTAGCCTTAAATTTATTTCTTAATCTGATTTTAGGGACTTTGAAGAAGATGACCCAGATTGGGTATCGGAACTGAAGAAGAGGGCCAAAATTCTGTGACGGAAAGATTATAATGTAACAATGATATGTACAATATATAAATCACAGTTATTAAATGTATCTAATGCAAGTTAGGATTTTGGTATTTTAATGCTATATTAACTGTTTTTAAGTCAGTTAGTTCTGAATGTGTAATTTTCCTATACAACAGAATGGAGAAAAAAATGTACATAATAAGAATTGAAACCCAAATCCAATGAACAAATCTGAGTATTGAATATATGCTTCAGCTAGGTGTGTTAGTTTTCTAGAAATGCCCAGGACAGCAACATTGTTTAAACTGATCACAGTGTGGCATGTGAGGAATAGTATTAGTAGAGTAATATGCAAGGTGTTTCTTTTTGATTAAAAGTACAGATATTTTATAGTTGGAATAACTGATTTTGTCTGGAAGTAGTTTTAGGGACTCTATTAAGTTTTAATAAAGGCCCATAGCTCTCTCCAGCCAGTTTGTAATGCTTTGAAAATGTCCTAGACTTGATTGTTTTTGTTTATTCATTTTAATAGAGAAGATTTTTATAGAAAATCTTGAATATGGGTAGGTAAAATAGGTAATTTGTTCACAATTATCCTATTAAGGATAGGCAAATCCCATTTTAAGAGAGTTGAGAGGGAACTGATGATGATGTGGAAAACATTGTGTCATGACATTTCATTTATAACTGGATTTTGGGTTGTTAAGTATCATGTAGTAAAATTTGAAAGAACAGTGTGAACAGAAAGTGGGGGGAAAATATACCAGTTCTTTCCCCTGGAACAAGGATCTGTTTTAGGCTATACTGATATTTAATTGCAAAATTAATATATTAGATGAAAAATATATATAATTTTGAAAATGCACTCAGACCCCCTCTGCTGTCTCACCCCTAGTTGTCACCTACCACCGACAAGGGAATCCATATTAGGTATCATAAACAGTTATAATTTGTACTTGATGGGGCCACATTCTGAAAGAAATCTTTCCTGAACCCCCTTTTCTGGCCTTTAAACAACCCCCCAGCTTCATCAAGCTCATCATCAGAAGCAAGGTCCCTGTCGACCAGGACCCACCAACTCAAAGTGGCAGTAGACCTGCCAGAACAAGAGATGCAGTACTTGCAGTCATATTTCCACTGCTTCAATGATCAGTACCCCTCATAACACACCTTTCAGGATTCATGGATCTTACACATGCCTATCACAACATGTGGAGTGCCTCATCCAGTGCACTAAATGCCCCACTAACAACTGTATGGATGAAACCAATTACTACGTTCTCAAATGAACTCACAGAGAGAAATGATGAAAGACAAAAATACCGTATCACGTTTGGGCAAGTCCTTGTCCTCAGAGAAAACCTGCACAACACCTTCAAAAGGCAAGCTGAAAGTGAAGTGAAAAAGACAAGTGAAAAATCCACACCTGAGTGATGTAGTTATGCTAACCTAACCCCATGCTTAGACAGTGCTATGTTGACAGAAGAACTCCCACCAACAAAGCTACCGCATCTCAGGGAGGTGGATTAACTACACCAATGAGAGAAGCTCTCCTGTTGGCCCAGTAAGTGTCTTCATTAAAGCGCTGCAGCGGTGCAGCTGCACCAAGCTGCACCACTATAGTGCTGTATGTGAAGACAAGCCCTAAGGCCTGATCTACACTAGAAAATAAGGTAATTTTCAATACAGCAGTCAGGGGTGTGAAAAACCCATACCTCTGAGTGGCGTAGTTAAACTGACCTAAGTTCTCCCGTAGACAGTGCTAGGCTGATAGCAAAATTCTTCCATTAACCTGCCTACCACCTCTCGAGGACATGGGTTACCTATGCCGACAAGAGAATCCATCCTGTCAATGTAGCTAGTATCTGTAGCACTGTACACTGTAGCATTTTAAGTGTAGACAAGCCCTAAAAATTATGGACTTAATAAAAAACTGGATTTATGGCTCATTACAACAATCTGTAACCCACCATCTCTTCTTTATCCTCAGTGCAGAGGTGATAAACTGCCCACTTCACCCTGAATGATCTAACTCATTTAAATCTGTTCCACCTTGTATTTAGCTGACACAGAGTGCATTTCCCAGACATGAAGAAGAGCTCTGTGTAAGCTCAAAAGTTTTTCTTTCATCAAACAGAAGTTCATCCAAGAAAAGATATACCTGAAACATCCTGTCTCATATTTAAAGACTAAGTTAACAAAAAGCCATGCTATGCTTCTTTTCCTTTGCACAAACACATAAATATTTGGACTGTAGAATTTGCCATATTCAAAATTTTTCCTTAAACTGTCTTAGTGCTGTTACTTATTTTTCTTAGAAGATTTATATTTTTACCCTGGAGTGATTGGTGGTGTGTGTGAAAAATAAATACTTTATAGTAACAGAGACCCAATGTGTATTTTTTCTAATTCTAAAGTGTCTTGTTTTCTAACCTAATACTCCAGTGAATTTTATTTCCAACATATCTCATGCTCTCACCTACTCCAATACAGAGCAGATGTGTGGGTGGAGGGAGAATAAAGTCTGTTTCTCTGTAATGTCCTTTTCACCAAGGATTAACTGTTTTGCTGCTGTTACTAAGTATTTAATATGCAATTTATGTATCAGATTTTGGGGGCGAGACGGATGTTTACATTTGTGAGAGAAAGCCAATTTTAAATAACACAGCTCAGATTTTGGATGGGGGGACAGAAATGACCAGGTGGTGATTTGGGTTTAAGTGCAGAGGGGACATGGGTGTGGTGAGGGGAAGAGGACACTGGCCTCCTTCAGTTGCAGTGAGGATGCTAGTCTTGGTGCAGGAACATTGAGCGATGGGTGAGGACAGGCTCTGGGTGTTGGGAGGTGCAGTCACGACAGTGGGGATTGTTGGGGTACATTGGGTAGGGTGACCAGGTGTCCCAATTTTACAGGGATGGGCCCGATATTCAGAGCTTTCTCTTACATGGGTGCATGTTATCCCCCACTTTTGCTATCTGGTCCCCCTAATCCTGGGTGATTGGGGTGCGGGGGGACTCCAGGTGCTGGGGACACGGTGATGGGCCATGCTGGGTGGGGTGGGTGAGGACACGGGCCGCGCTGGGGGAGGCGGGAGGGGCGAGGCACTACATGTCCCAGCCGCCTCGCTTCGCCTCGCCTGGCCGGGAGCCCGCGCCCCTCCCCCACCCCGCGCTCTGCCCCCTGGCTCGCAGCCGCGGGGCGCGAGACCCGGAGCGGCTCGGGCACAGCAGGTACCTCGCGCCCGGCTCTAGCGCCGCGGGGGCCGAGCGAGGGGCTGAGCGGGAGGGGGCAGGGCGGCGGGCCCGGCGCGTCCCGGCGCCATGGCAACGGGGAGCGCGGGGCTGGCGGGCCGGGCCGGGCGGAGTCAGGGATACCCCCGTAGCACAGGAGCGGCGGGGGCAGCGCGCTGCCCTGCACCCCCACCCCAACGGCCCCAGGAAGGAAGCCGGACAATCGCTATACACCCCAGGGAGACTTTGTGTAGGGCCTACTGTAAACAAAGGCTGCCCCAGCCCCGCCGCCTGAATGGAGGCGCTCGCTGTTGAATCCGGCCCTTCCCGGAGTGCCCCGCCCCAGCTCGCCCCCAGCCCAGCTCGCATCAGAAGCGCCGGCGAACGCGTCCCGGCGGGTGGGGGAGGGAGAGCCGGCCCGGAGCCCAGTGTCGCCCGCGCCCCCGGCTCCCAAGCCGGCAGGGGGGCTGCAGGTAATGCATGGTGGCCCCCAAAGTAGGTTCCGGCTGTTCTCTGCCTTCTTGCCCCCTCGGCTCCCCGCTGCAAGCCGTGCCTCGCAGCCAGGAGGCCGCAGGACTTTGTTTTCTCCGTAACGAAGCTGAGGGTCTCCCTCATTCACAGCTGGGGAGTTCAGGGAAAGGTCTAATCGCCTGAGACTTACCAGAGCTGGCAACAACCAGCTGCAGTGCGCACTTCCCGCTCATTTCAGCAGTGCTCACTCCGTGCTAGTGCGTGTTAGTTCTTCGAGCTGTGTCACTGAGCCTCACGGCTTGTGAGGAAAGCCGAGACACATCCTAGTAAGAGCTGTACAATCAGGGTCAGCCCCTTTTGAGTAGGCTTCTACCACCACTTATGGCTGAGCGGGGTTGAAAATGGTTTTATTATCCTGAAGGGGGGCTCAGTTGTTTCCAGCTGGTGACAGTGGTTGTGATTATAATTAAATTCTTATGTCAAACGTGTGACTATGCTAAGGTATGAAACCACTTGGGATATTGTCAGAGCACCACCTCTGAAACCCTCATTTTGGGGATTTTTTTTTCTTTTTTTGTATTTTAGACACTGCTTTAAGACAAAGACATCATGGATAAATATGAAATCATTAAAATGATTGGGGAAGGAGCCTTTGGTAAAGTATTCTTAGCAAAAGGAAAGGTAGATAACCAACAATCTGTTATCAAAGAGATCAATTTAGCAAAGGTAAAACAACCCTCTCTAATACTAATGTTTCTTATTTTGTTGGTTATGATACTATGTTACTACAGTGTAAACATGGGAGTTTTTAAAAGTTGCTTTCCAATCTGTGTTTACTATATAAGGTTAAAATTTCTAAGACTGTTCAGTTTGTCTATCAATGTAGTGATTTGCAAGCATGATTACATGCACAAATCTAACAACAAAAATATGCCCACTGTATTTCCAGTTAGTTCAGACATATCTGTGTAGAGTGTGATCACAAATATAGAAATTATGGGCATATTCCTGCCAAACATTTATCACCAGGTATAATGGTTACTAATTGTGAGTATTACTGCTTTACCACTAATTTGTTTAAATTTTATTTACTTGCTTAAAATTTATTTCAATTTCTCACATGAAAACTATGAATTGACCTTTATGAATACAACATGTTTTTAGTCTTCAATCCATTTAAATTTATTCATTTCTAAACTTCATTATACTTCAAAAATATGACTGAGTAAAATATGATAGAACATATTAAAGTGAAGCTACTGCTCAAAATAACTGAACAAAATATATTTTGTGATGTGCCATTCTCTGCTTCTTCACTCTTTGTTCATTCATTTTCAAAATTAAAGTAGTTCACAATCAGGGAGAGCAATCCTCTCAATGATTATTGTGTAGTAAAAATTGCCAAGCCTGAGCATTCAAAAATCACAAGTCATGTTAAAAATTACAAGATTCTTAAAAAAAAACAAACAGATTTTTGGTTCTTTTTATTTACCTTTTGGTTTCTCATCCTCCAGTGTACACATAGCTTACATTTTCAACTTATTTTCACTTTTAAATGAAAGATGAGATTCTCAAGAAATCACTAGACTTCAGCATCTGGTGCTTTAAGAAAAAATACCATGGGTGAAATCCTATCCCTACTAAAGCCAATGTGAGTTTTGTCATTGTCTTCATTGGTGCCAGGCTTTCATCCAAAATACGGGAAAAGTGGGTAACACTTAAGTAGTATTTTTCAGTGTTTTTCCTTTATATTTTGTTCATATGAATTTACCCACACCAAGAACATAAGTCACATAGAATCATAGATGAGGTCATCTAGTCCAACCCCTGCTCAAAGCAATGCCAACCCCAACTGAAACATCCCATGGGTGATTTATAGGTCCTGCTCCTGCAAACACATAAGCACAGGCCTGACTTTACTCGTTGTGAGACGTTCCTTTGGCTAATTAGGAGAGTAAATTTACACACCAGTGCTTTCAGGATCAGAGCCTAACAATGTCAGAAACTGTCAATATATTTTAAAAGATCAGAATTTGTATTTGTCCCTGTATTTGCTTCATACTTTTTAAAATGGTGAGTAAGGCCCTTTAAATAACTTTTGCAACATTTGGAGTCACTACCACTTATTTAATGTGATCATAGGGCTGTTTTGATATAAGCTTTACATAGAAGAGTTGTACTAGAAAATTGTCATTTTACTGTCTCTTTTTATACTCACTTCAGATGCCCATGAAAGAAAAAGAAGCATCTCAGAAAGAAGTCATTCTTCTGGCTAAGATGAAGCACCCAAATATAGTAACATTCTACAGTTCTCTTCAAGGTTTTAGTTTTTGTTTTTGTTTTTATGATTTTAGTGTTGTAAGTGAAGCCTTTATAAAACTTGATTTCTCCTCCCCATCCAAGAAATTATGATTAAAATACTTTACTCACCTCTGAACCTGAAAAATGTAGCTTCAATGTTTTGTACACAAATGACTTCTGGAATTGGACCAGTTATTAGGTATCACTTTTTTAGCACTTCAAGTATGCATGGGTATTTTACTGACAGAAAAGAAGCAGCCTTACAGCCCAGTGAACTATTTGCAGCCCAGAACGAGGGTTGGAAAAGGATATACTATGCAGGTTACCCCCCTGCCCACCTTCCTTATTTTCATTTTCTGAATATGTATGTATTTCTTTCTTTTAATATTTTAAGCCTTGTCGGTTTGCCTCTTGTCAATCTCGGATACTGCTCACCAGTAGGGCACCTCTTTCTGGCTGCTTAAGGGATTAGTTCCTTCCAGGTCAGACACCATTTTCCTTGCACCTGGCCCCTCTTTCTTTAGGATTTAAAGTATGCCTTCTTTGTGACTTAGTCCTCCATCCAGGTCTCTGTAGTCTTCCCCTTCCAAGGTCTTGGATGACTGTCCCAGGCAATCTTTGCCTCCACTGCCTAGTCTATGCCACTTCTTCAGTGACTGGTAGGTAAACCCAGGCCAACCCTCTGCTGTGGGTTCCAGCCCAGTGACCCTGTAATAAGCAGCACCATCTTAAATATTCCTATTTCCCTAAGCCTTTTCCTACACACCTACTAGGTTTGTTTCCTTATCTGTCTAGTTAGAGAGCAACTATAGGCTCTCCCTCACTACAGCCTTTTTTGACCATCAGCTTCCTGGCTTTATACTAGCCCCTCTTATTCCTCCTCAGATGGGCTCCACCATCATTCAGGGGTTACTTAGGCCATCTAATTCCCTTCAGCTGTGACCTATCCAGTTAATTGGCTCTTCAGCCTCACCATTCCCTTATAGGCTAGTGTGGGGGTGAACAGCCCCATCAGACTTATGGTTAGTTTTTATCTGTGTCTATGTGCCTCTCAGGTGTTTTTTTTAAAGCCTTGCTTACTTACTTCTTTTCTGTGTTTTTTTTTTAACTTGTGCCTATTCTACTTGTCATTTCTACATTCAATACATATGATGATGGGAGATCTTCCTTATATCTAGTATGATGATTGGATTTTGCAGACTGACATCTCTGGGGAGTGGAGGTAGGGGGAATTGCCGCATAGCTTCCCAGTTATAGGTGCACCTATGCCATAAGCAGTATTCTTTTCTTCATACTAAGGTTTGTTAATGAACCAGGAATGTGGGATTGGTCCTTGAGTACTGTGGCCAAATTGATAGCTAAGTTTGTCATGAGCTATTTCCTTTTCTCATTAAATTTGTGATTTATAGCTGGAGCTTTGCCACAAATAAATAGGCTGTGGCAGTGAATTGAGTAGATGTTCATCAAGTCACAGAAAAAACATAAGTACATATTTGGAAAAAACAAGTTTGTTATGGTAATTTATTAAAAGAAATTCATATCTGAAGTGCCAAGATGTCATGGATAGTGCTAGTCTTTTGTAATTAATTGACAAGCTCACTGAGGATTTGTGTCCAAGTTGGCAAAATAATTATGCAAGGCACAGGCCCAAAGAGAATATCAGAACAAAAAGAAAACTTTACTGATGGGACTTTACAATCTTAAATTCTCTGTTTTGTGAATTGCTGATATCCTAGTGAGTTAGTGATGTGCTCTTCTTCGAATGCTTGCTCATGTCCATTCCATTGTAGGTGTGTGCATGCCCTGTGCACGGTTACCAGAAAACTTTTTCTTTTAGCAGATCCCGTAGGGCCAGCTTCAGCACTCCCTAAAGTCCTGTGCACATGTGTCCATGTGTGTATATGAGGCGCTGCCCGCACTACTCCCCCTCAGTTCCTTCTTTCCGCCACTGACGGTTACTGTAACTGTGTTCTTGCTTGCTTCAGTGAGTGTTTCTTAGCTGTAGCCTTTTGTTTTTATACGTACTGGTTAAGTCGTTGTTTAGATAGTTGTTTGTTACTGTTGTTGTAGTAGATAAGGTAATCCCATTAGGGACCTCCTCCGGGTGTTGGGGTATACCCCAATTTCCAGGCTTTAAGCCTTGTAAATCCTGCAGGAAGGCCTTCCCGATTAGCGACCCCCACAAAGGCTGTTTAAAGTGTTTAAACTTTAAACACTTTAAACAGACTACTGAAGGACAAGTGTCACATCTGCAAGGTGTTCAGACTGAGGACTCAAAAGGACTGAGGTATCCATCTGAAGGCCTTCTTAACGAAGGCAGTCCCGAGACCAGTGTTGGAGCTGTCCCGCTTCTTTTCAGCACCGAGCACGGGGTTTGTGCAGAGTGCTCTGCTGGCACTGACTCCATGATGGCACCAGGCTTCCTCTTCACCAAAAAGGAAGAAGCCCAGAAAACGGCGCCCGGCAGACGACCACTCCCCTGCGCAGAAAAAAGCTAAAGATGTGGGGTCAAGCTCCAGGGCAGTTCAGAGCCAGTGTGTCGAGCAAGCCCTGCAGGGGCAGGCTTCACCCAGGACAGTGAGTCCCTCTGCAGAGCGCCCCCTGACACAGGAGTGCAGAAGGGGACCACTTCACCTTGTGGTGCCGTCGACGCTGGAGGGCCTTCAGGTGGCTGCTGACCTGTTGGCCATGCCTGTCCCACGCACCCCATCAGCCCGGATGGAAAGGGCATGGGGTAGGGTGCCCACATTGAGGGGAAAACCTCCAATGGGTCCCCCCCAGTGGCTGCACACCTCACTGGACCCCCGACGCACCTCTCCATGAAACGGGTCGGCGCAGAGATCGATCCCACCGAGAGGCCAATCTCCTGGGGTGCCTTCCCCGGCACCGAGGCTGTCTCCAGGGATGGAGCACCAGTACAGGAGGAGCCCAGACAGCCTGAAGCATCACTCACAATTGCTGACACCAAGGACAGCAGCATCGATGAGTCAACGCAGGTCCCACTCGATATCGAGCAGATGCCCTCTATTTGGAGCCTGGCACTGTTCTCGATCACTGGCACTGATGAGTTTGCCTGTGCATGTGCGGTGCAGAACCCGGTCGCCGGCATCATGGCGCTCACCCAGGGAAGAACCGACCGCAGGCTTCGGTACGAAGAGGCTCCCGGTCGCCCAGATGCCACTTCTGCTCTTCTTACCATGGGCGGTCCTCCTCACTGGGTCGTTCTAGGCAGCAATGTTGGTCACTAGAATCGTACTCCCCATCCCCGAGACATCAGTCAAAGGAATGCTGGGATAGAAGGCATAGATACACCTCCCCAAGTACCATGAGATGAGAGACGACCCAGCTCCGGGTGACTCTGGTCACTGGCTGGAGGGTCTGGCAATTCCAGGGGGAAGGAAGGATCTAGTGGGTGAAGGGTGAAGTCCCTGCTCAGCCCCTCCAGGATGGCCTCAGTGCCAATGGCCACCTCAGTGGCAGTACTGGAACCCCTGGGGGTTACAGGTGACCTCAGGACCCTACTCCCTTGTCTCATCAGGGAAGCAATCGGGGGGCCTCAGCATCGCTGGTGGAGGCCCATGACTCCCAAGTCAGGGGACAAGTCCGACCCTATGGAGGGTACGTCTGCGGGGGCTCCTGCATACTGGATCAGTCATCCTCTTCCTCTCCGGACAAGGCACTGGTGGTAGGCCCATTGGCTCCCCTGGACGACTTTCAGCGCATCAGGAGCTCCTAAAAAGGGTGGCCTTCAACCTCAGACTAGAGGCAGAAGAGCTGCAGGAGCAGCCGGACGACCTGTTTAATGTAGTGGCAGCAGCAGCACCATCCCAAGTCACCCTGCCAGTGCATGAAGGAGTCCAAAGGCATCTGGCAAACTCCATCCTCCCAGCCCCCGACCTCGAATAGGGCAGAGAAAAAGTATTACCCACGAAAGGGTTCGAATACTTGTTCACCCACCCTGCACTGAGCTCCCCAGCAGTGGAGGTGGCAAATGAAAGGGACAGGCAGGGTCAGCCTGGCTCAACTCCCAAAAACAAGGACAGTAAGAAACTGGACTTGTTTGGGAGAAAAATTTGTTCTACTGCCAGAAAATAACACGTGTTGTTTGGCAACACATCTTGAAGAACAAGGTAAGTAACAATCTTTTCAGTGATGTCCATGAAGTCTGTGATCTGTTGAAAAAGGAGCTGTAGGCCTACATTACAAAACCCAACAGTTTTCAGAGTAGCCTGCAGCCTATGTTTCAACGCTAACTTGTACTTGAATTTCTGAAAGCTTGGAAATTTTTTTTCATCGCATAGTACAACAAATGATGGCTAATGTGCATAGTTGTTAAAGGGACACATGCATTCTTGTGCTCAGACAGCAAGTCGCACATGCTCTCAACCACCAACTTGCATGTTGGCTTCTCAGAACTCTGTAGTGCTTGCTCTGTTTACTGCACTATGAAAATATCCCCTCAGGAATAAAGTTTGAAAATATTGATCTAATACATGGTAGAGTTTGAAATCCAAATTTATGTAGAGTCCTTGGAAGCATTTTCCAAAAACCTTGATTTGATACGGAAGCATTTTAATGGCAGAAGAAACTTGACACAATGTATTACAGCAAGGAAAATTCCTCTGATTGGCGTTCAGCTCTTGAGCTTCGTGTAGAATAGAGAGCAGAATAGAGGCTGATCAGAGTGACAGGCGAGAACCAACTTTGTGGAAGCAGCAGATGCTGAGCTCCCACTTTGTGTATAAAATCAGGGAGATGTTACATGAAGCAGTATAGATGTAGGGCACAGTAAGGATGGCATGGGAATGGTACTATTAAAAGTGCCAGGTACCCTCCCTCCTTGCTGCAGCCCCACTTCATCCGTGAACTTGCTTAGTGATTTTAAATGGTAGTGTACAGTCATTACATCCTATATCAACCATTGAAGAGCAAATGACATCTGTTCCTGGATCCACACAGAACTTGGAAGCCAGCAATATCTTTATTTATGGGCTCTAGGATATTGCACATGGTATGATGGGAGGAAATTGGTTGAATATGTATTGGCCACAATTACTGGTGGAAATAAATTCACTTTTGTCACAATGAGGGATGAGTAGGAATGAGCCTTTGAGGATATGGGGATCATCCTGAACACAGAATGAGCTGTAAAGCTCTACTTTAGCAAATCACCATCTCTTTCATAACTCATTTGGTATAATCAGTTTTTTCCCCAGTGGACACCCAGCATCCATCTTATCAGAAATCTTAGGGAACAAGAAGTAGAGGTAAAGGCTCAAAAGCTAAGGGTATTCATTTAAAAAAAATCAGCTGTAACCAAAATAATTAATTACTCCATCAACTAATATCAAAAAGGTAGGTGGAAAAACCTCTATCTTTTCTTGCAGAAAAGAACAAGCTATATATTGTGATGGAATATTGCGATGGAGGTGATCTAATGAGAAGGATCAATATGCAACATGGAGTGCTGTTTGATGAGGACCAGGTAAAGGGCTCATTTTTGGAGGAAAGGATTTATATCCCAACATGCATGGTCAGAACTATCTAATACATGATGCAGTTACTTCCTTTTATTGTTACAATTACAAGAGACATGTAGATAAGCCCTTATGATATCTGTGAGAATTTAGTGATATGCCATTAGCCACTGTTAAGAATTAAAAGCAACACATTAATAGTACTTTGATTACTGATTTTTATTTCTTTTCCCATTGTGGTGGTTTTGTGCCTTTATACCAATAGTGATTTGGTTAAGACCTAGAGGAAAAAATCTCTCCTTAGAAATGACATTTAAGATGAAAGGTGAGGAATAATGTAGGTCAAGGCTGTGTCTTATAGACACAACGTTACCTAGATAGGGTGAAATTCTGGCCCTATTGAAGTCAATGGCAAAACTCCCACTGATTTCAATGAGGTCAGGATTTCATCCATGATTTTCAGTAATAGGATTCAGAATTGTTAAACCAGCCTTCTGAACCTATTCCAGTATATATTAGTTCAGAAATATATGTATATATATTTAATGGATGGAATCACAACTGTTTCCCACCCTTCACTTTATTCCTCTTATTCGTGCTACCTTTTGACCTCCCTTCAATTAGCTGAAGCATACTTTTCTATTATGCATTGGACTTCAGAGTACTCAACTCAGAATTAGTTTTTTCAGACACTGATTTCCATTTTGTAGGTGCAATCAAGAATTTAGATACTTATCAACCTAAATTGCTAGTGAAAATAACTGTGGTTGTAAAACTGCACTTGCACAAAAAGAAACCCAGTTAAGGCTGGCCTTAAAATGTGACTCTCAAATCTCACATCTAAATAGAAAAATAAATCTTTTCACTTTTCTTTTTTCCATTTAAATGGTGGAGAAAGAAGGAGTCAAAGGTGTGGCAATCAGTTGAGAGTGAATTGATGGTTTACAACCCTCTGGCTCATTCAGTTATTGGAAGCAGAGGGAACACAAGGGAGAGAATGAAATTTATAGAAAAGGACAAAAATCACAAATAAGAAAAATACAAAATAGGGAACAGACAATAAAAAAGAATGCTGACAACAAGAGAGAATAACAAAATACAAAGCCAAACTGACAGGAAATGTGACATCAGAAGACAGATAGGAAGAGCAGATTAAAAAAGAATAGACAAAACAAAAAGACCCCAAAACCAAAGAAGCAAAGCAAACTATCCAATTATGTTTAGTCCCCATTATAGGCTTATATATTTTCATATGTATGTATTAATTGAGTGCTCATGAAAGGCTCCAAATCAAGAAATCATCCCTGTTTAGGAAAGTACTTAAGCACTTGCTCAAAGCTAAGCAGGTGCTTAAATGCTTCCTGAATAAAGTTGATTTCCTGAATGAAATCATGAAGTTAGTGGGCTGTACACATGTGTTTTAAAGTTAAGCAGGTGCTGAAGTGCTTTCCTGAATAGGGATAGATGTGAGTCTATGTTTAACTGCTTTCCAGAGATCTTGATCTAGGAAAATGCTTAAATTCATACTTAATGTTAAACACATGGTTAAGTGCTTTTCTGCATCAGGACTAGTGTGAGAAGTTGCTGTGCAAGCTTTCTTATACAGCTCTGCCATTTACCCACATTTATGACCTGCAACCTGTATTTTTCTGTTCCTGGGTCTTTCTTGATAAAATACCATAAATGTCATCAAAATTATATGGTGTTTTTTTGGTTTCCATCACTGAGGCTTATGATGAGACCACATAAGTCCTTTTCAGATGTGATCTGAACTAAAATTTAACTCACTCCTTCATAAGTAAAAGGCTACCTTGGGCCTGATTCCACATTCCTTACTCAGGTAGAACTCCCACTCGAGTTACTGGAAGGCATGTTGGAATAAGGACTGTAAGATCATGTATTTGTTTGGTTTTTATTTTCTGATAATATTTAAAATTGGAAAATTGATTACATGGATATAATCACTCAAATTGGTATTAGCAGCTCTGTGTATTTTCCTCTTGTTTGTGCATATGCAGTGTGTATTTTAGGTTTTTCTTTTGTTTTTGTTTTATGTGTTTCAGTAAGATGTTCCACTGGAAATTACAGCTCTGCAGATTCACAGAGTCTTTTGTACCTTTTGTCTTTCACTATAGATTCTGGGTTGGTTTGTGCAGATTTCCTTAGGACTGAAGCATATTCACGACAGGAAGGTTTTACACAGAGACGTAAAAGCACAGGTAATAAACCTAGGAGTTACAGTTCTTAATTTTACCCAGTCATAGAAATGCATGCACAGGACATTCTTCCATGTTTCTTTAAAACATACCAGTTTTTTCTTTATTTGCAGAATATTTTCCTTAGCAATAATGGAATGGTAGCAAAGCTTGGGGACTTTGGCATAGCAAGAATGTTGAACAAGTAAGTATCTTTTTTTATAAAATCTATGTCCTCTACATAATACCAGCCCTGAAAAATTCCACTGCTCCTAAATATCAGGTGCTAATTGAAAGTATGTGATGTTTCTAATGAAGAAGTCCAGGGGACTAACGGTGTGAAAATTAATTAGAATTTTTGCCATTGACTTCAATGTGGGCAGGAACAGGCCCTAAGACTGCACAGAATGTATCCAGAATGATACATCTTTTATTTTTGTTGAGGTGTTTATAAGATGGCACAAAGAAGGTAAACCTAGAAGAGTGCATGGGCAGTGTGAAGGAAGTGTGGTCCAGTGGTACAGGCACTTATTTACAAGTGAGGAGCCCTGGGTTCAAGTCACTGTTCCACCACAGACTTCCTTTATGACAGTGGGCAAATTGCTTAGCATCTCTGTGCCTCAGTCCACCATCTATAAAACGGGGATAATAGCACTTCCCTAACAAACACAGGTGTCTTGAGGATAATTACATTAAAGATTGTGAGGTGTTGAGATACCAGTAGTGAGAGCCATATACATACTGAAAATAGATGGCAGGTGAACAGCACACTTTGTATCAGTACCGACTTTTTCTAGACTATTTTAATAGTCTTCATGGAATAGAAAAAATATAAGAAAAATACTTAATAGTTCAATAACACCATTCATGAAACAAGTTTACAATATAAACATGAATGACGTAAGCGTCACAAACTCCCTGATGCTCAGAGGCATTTTCATCTCCATTTTACAAATGGGAAGTCAGAGCCACAGAGAGGGCAGGCGTGAAACTTTCAGTGGGAGTTGTGCATGCTCAGTACTTCTGAAAATGAGGCTGTCGGTGTCCCAAGTTTGACAACCAAAAATGAAGACACCCCAAAATTAACGGCCACTCTTGAAAATTTAGACCTGTGGTGATTTGGCCAAGGTTACACAGCAAGTCAGTGGCAAAATGGAAAATAGGACTTGCAAATCTCTGAACATTTCTCCTTCCTTTCAGTCCTGGTTTGGGTTGGACATTTACATCTAGGACATTGTTTCCTGGTCTAATGGATATATTTTGCAAAACCACCTGATGCGTCATAAAATCTTGCCATACAGTTGAATGTGTTTAAAATACTCTATTAGTGATAACCATTTTTTCAAGAATGGTCATCGCAATGCTGGTATGGGGTGAAGAGAGAGAGAATACCTCAATTTTATTGTGGAGAATGCTTAGGTTCCAATATAGAATTACACGGCCATTTTAACAGAGAATGTTTTAATTTTGTCCCTGCAGTATTTAAAATAATGTACTAAGCTGGCATTCATATACTTTTGTAGTGCAAATGATAGCCTCTATAGACTCTTTTCCTGGTTATGTGCAAATCCTTTTCCCCACTTCTAGAATAGACTAAAAACAATGAGAGTCCTGTAGCACTTTAAAGACTAACAAATTTTATTTCTGCAGGCATGAGCTTTTGTGAGTTGTAGAGTAGATGAGGCCTATTCACAACCCTTGATTAGACCTCATTACAGAAGTAATTGACACTGTTCAGACATTCTCATCTTCTAATCAACTACTCATCTACTGTAACTGAATGGATTTTGCTAACACCTCCCCTCCCCATTGTTGTTTCTTACCCCTGGATGTATATATATACCCTCTATTTGATTTCTGTTCATTGCATCTGATGAAATGGGTTACAACCCACAAAAGCTCATGCCTGCAGAAATAAAATTTGTTAGTCTTTAAAGTGCTACAGGACTCTTGTTGTTTTTACTGTATACAGACTAACATGGTTACCCCTCTGGAACTAGAATAGACTGTATATCATTATGTTTCTTTTGTTTCCTGTCTTTCGTTAGTACCATGGAGCTTGCTCGTACCTGTGTAGGGACACCCTACTATCTATCACCAGAGATCTGTGAGAATCGACCATATAATAATAAAACGTAAGTCTCTAAATATATCTTTGCTTGGATATTTTCCCCATGAGTTGTTGAATGAAGTTATTTGCTTTGATAATCCCATAATTTAACATTATAACTGCATTTTTTTCATAAACATGTTTGCAGCTACTTAAACTTTAATCTTCTTACTCAGTCGTAATACTCATATTTGTCATACCTTCAGGTTGAAAATAAATTCTTTCCTTTGTTTCCTCTTTGGCTAACAGTGATTCTGTACCACTATGTGTCAAATGTACAGTAGCTGACATAGACATGGCTCCTTTTAGCTCCGAGTTTTCAAAATTTTGGTAGATTGAGTATTGATTATTAAAAATATTCTTCAGAGAACAGCGCTGGATTGACAGTTCTGTACAGCGAAAGCTGCTGTTTGCAGTAACCCGTATAGAGTTCTCTGCAGAGGATGCAGATTGGCCTGAGAATTGTAGAGGCTCACTGAAAGCCACGCAAGACATTAGGTGCTGAGGGCTGAAGAGTCATGGGTTATGGGGGGGCTGTGTACCCCTATTCTGTGTGTGAGGCTTGTCTTCAGACCAGAAGAGTCAGATGCCAGACTGATACCTCCTTTTCAGAGCTCTCAGGGGTCTCCTCAGACTGCTCCTCTCCCTTCTTGTCTCCTTGGCTGTCAGTCAGCCAAAGATCGCCTACCCCTTCCTCATGCAGGAACATCCCTGCCGTTGGCTTCACATCCTGGTGACATGGCTGCCATCTATTACAATAAGCGGAGAAAGGCTGAGTACTCAGTTACTACAGTAATGGATGTAGTATAGAAAAATATATAGAGTCATGGGCTCGATCTCTGGGGATAGAGAAGTGTGGCCATAGATCAGTTCTGCAACTGCCTCTATGTGGATCTCCATTCACAAATTCACCTAGCTCTCCGTGGATTCTAAATCTGACCAGGTCTAAATCTGATCAGGTCATTCAGCTCAGAGTCTGTATCCAGTGAATGAATCTGTCTGGGATCTGTACTACAGTTATAAGTACCACTGAAAATGAAGGCAGTTGTTTACATTTATATCATCAGGCAGGCAGACATGATAGGCAAAAAATCACAGCAGAGCTCAACATCCTTATTGTGTCTGCAAAATAATATTCTTCAAAAACTATTTTATACTACTGCAAACTATTGACACTAGCCCACCAGTTTTACTCTAGGTCAGTACAGTACACCTGAAGATAATAAAATATTAGTATGAATATTATACTGCATCATTGTGCATGGTGTATAAATACAATTTAAAGAAAACAAACAAAAAAGACAGCTCATTATGTACTTCAGAAACCAGAAAATTAAATTCCAGGTTAGTTTTGGCACAAGTAACTAACTTCTCTACATACATCACCAAAAGTTAATATTAATGTAATATCATAAAGTAGTTTGAGTGCTGAGGGTGGGGCATTGTACTACATAGATTGTGACAGAGTCAGACTAGATGGCTACTGGAGAGTGCTAGAAGGCCAATATATCAGACCCAGGTGCAGCAAGTCCCTTTTCCCCTGGTAGCTGAGCAGGGGTTACTCCAGGTTAATTAACACACCTGAAACCAATCAAGGCCCCCGCCTAGGACTTTTTAAAAGCCTCCCCTCCAGAGAAACGGTGTGGCTAGAGTTGTGGGAGTGAGGTGAGCTTACTCACTCACATGCCAATGGGGCTGTCAGATGTCAAGAGCCTCCCCTGACAAGGAGGCCAGGAAGGGCCCCTGTCTGAGCAGGGTGTGGACATTAAGTCAAGGGGCATGGGGAAGTAACCCAGGGAAGCAAGCAGCTTTCCTGAAGCCACAGCACAAGGCTGCTATTTGCAGGGTCCCTGGGTTGGGGCCTGGAGTTGAGGGTGGGACTGAGTGCCCTCTACTCCCTACTGGCCATTCACTGGAGTGGCAGGAGGAGCCCCAGAGAAAAGGCAAGGACCTGTGAGAACCAGGAGCCAGCAGGGAGCGGCCATCTTAGAGCGACTGTGTTATGCTCCCCCACCACTAGAAGATCAATGGGGTGAAGCAGTTCCCTGACCTACCACTAGAAGGAAGCGCTGGACCCGCTGAGGTAGAGCAAGAGCTTTGCCACAATATGTAAATGTTAGATGCATTCTCCTGACATTTGAACTGCTTTCATTAACAGAGATATTTGGTCTCTTGGCTGTGTCCTCTATGAGATGTGCACGTTAAAGCATCCGGTAAGTATATTCATAATCTGATGAATATCATAGTATTAAAAAAATATTGAACAGGCCAGAAAATTATGGCAATGAGAGTATTTCAAAGACAGCTGTTGGAAGGAAACATTTGCAATTTAATGGAGTTGGTAGTAAAATGTGCCCCTCAGTTCTTTCACTTTAATTTCTCAGATGAAGTCTGTTTTTGGCATATTAAAACAAAGTGACGTGTACACAGACACATACTGTATTCTTCCATGTAGTGCTGCTATTTTTATTCCAAGTATGGTTCTCACCTCCTGTCTCAGGCCAGATACATTTCTGCATCACTACCTTTTAGGTGAGAGTCATCTTGGAGCTGGAAATTGGGATGCGGAAACTTCAGAAACAAAGTGTGGACTAGTGACAAAGCCCTTGCCTTTAGGAAGGGACTGGCATCTCTGCTAATTAAAATTAAATAATACCTTACAGTCATTTTATCTTTTATCCTAGAGGATCCCAAGGCATTTTGCTAACTTTATGTATAGGAATCAATCACCATTAAAATGTGTCTGTCTTTGGGATGAACATGGCTACTGTTTTACAGTGCATTGTGACACTATGTAATTTACAGTAAGTGAAGAATATCTTGTCCAAATGAAACTGCAGTGGGAATTTATATATGAAGGTATACTAAAGAAAGAACAAAAGCCAAACTTCAAACATAGTTGCTTAAATATGGCTTTAGGTGCCTATTTTTTAGACATCCAAGTTTGAAAATATTGATCTAATTTATTGTAGAGTTTGAAATCCAAATTTATGTAGAGTCCTTAGAACCATTTTCCAAAAACCTTGATTTGATACGGAAGCATTTTAATGACAGAAGAAACTTGACACAATGTATTACAGCAAGGAGCATTCCTCTGATTGGTGCTCAGCTTTTGAGCTTCCTGTGGAATAGAGAGCAGAATAGAGGCTGATCAGAGTGACAGGAAAGAATCCACTTCATGGAAGCAGCAGAAGCTGAGCTCCGACTCTGCGTATAAAATCAGGGTGATGTTAAATGAAGCAGTACTGACGGAGGGCGGAGTAAGGTTGACATGGGAATGGTACTAAGAGAAGTGCCAGGTACCCTCCCTCCTTGCTGCAGCCCCACTTCATCCATGATCTTGCTTAGTGATCTTTAAATGTAATGACTGTACACTACCATCCTATATCAACTGGTTGTAATTATTATATTTTATTGTTCAGTTTGAAGGCAACAGTTTACACCAGCTGGTGCTGAAGATCTGCAGAGGACATTTTATCCCAGTGTCTCCAAAGTATTCATATGACTTGAGGATTTTAATTTCCCAGCTGTTTAAAATATCTCCAAAAGATCGACCATCTATCAATTCCATATTAAAGAAACCCTTTTTGGAGAAGTGCATCACCAACTACTTACCCCCTGAAGTCAGTTTCTTGTACTTGTGCCTGCACTGTGACACATCCTTCTTTTTTTTTTTTTTTAATGAAACTACAGGTTTGGTTGATTAAGGTTATAATGTTGACATAATATACTCAGATTCCTGCAAGATACTTGACTTGATGACATTTTGATTAAAAACTTGATGTCAACTTGATTAAAAATCTAGAAAAATATAAAATTTACATGACACATATAAAATGGATCAAAAGCTAGCTAACGGATAGGTTTCAAACTGTAATTGTAAATGGGGAATCATCAAACAGGTGTGTTTCTAATGGGATGAGTCTTGGGGATTGGTTCTTGGCCCTATGCTATCTAACATTTTTATTAATGACTTGAAGAAAACACAAAATCATCACTGAAGTTTTCAGATGACACAAGAATTGTGGGTGGGGTAAATAAAGAAGAGGACAGATTACTGCTGCAGAGCAATCTGGATTGTTTGGTAAACTGGGCACAAGTGAACAGTATGCATTTTAATATGGCTAAATGTAAATTATCTAGGCACAAAGAAATAGGCTGTACTTAGATGGGAAACTATTGTGGGAAGCAATGAACCTGAAAAAGATTTGGGGGTTGTGGTGGATAATCAGCTGAGCACTGAGCTCCCAGTGCAATGCTGTAGCCAGAAGGTCTAATTCAATAGTATTTATAAACAGAGGAATCTTGAGTAGGAATGGAGAGGTTATTTTTACCTCTGTATTTGGCACCAATGTGACCTCTAATGGAATATTGTATCCAGTTTTGATGCCCACAATTCAAGAAGGGTGTTGATCATAAAAACTGGATGGGGTTCAGAGAAGAGCCCCAAGAATGATTAAAGGATTAGAAAACATACCTTATAGTGAAACAGCTCCATGAGTCTCTTTTGCTTAACAAAGAGAAGGTCAAGGGGTGACTTGATTACAGTCTGTATGTACCTACTTGGGAAACAAATCATAGAAAGGACCTCAAGAAATCTTTTAGTCCAGCCCCCTGCATGCAACGCAGGACCAAACATTATCTAGACCATCCCTGATAGGTGTCTGCTGAACCTGCTCCTAAAAATCTCCAATGATGGAGATTCCACCACCTCCCTAGACAATTTATTCCAGTACTTAACTACCTTGACAGTTAGGAACTTTTTCTAATGTACAATCTAAACTGCCCTTGCTGCAATTTAAGCCCATTTTCTCTTGTTCTACCCTCAGAGTTTAATTAACATTTTTTCTTTCTCTTCCTTGTAACAACCTTTTATATTCTTGAAAACGTATGTCCCCCCTCACTTTTCTTTAGAAGAAACAAACCCAATTTTTTTCAATTGAAGAACCCAAATATTTAATAATGGGTTCTTCCATCTAGCAGAGAAAGAGATGGCACAATCCAGTGGCTGGTTGTTGAAGCTAGACAAATTCTGACTGTAAATTTTTTAATGGCAGAGTAATTAACCATTGGAACTTCCACAGGGTCATGGTGGATTCTCCATCACTGACAGTTTAAATCAACTAGATGTTTTTCTAAAAGATATGCTCTAGGAGTTATTTTGGGGAAATTCTATGTCCTGTGTTATACAGAAGATCAGACTAGATGATCACAATGATACCTTCTGGTCTTGAACTCTATTAAACAAGACACAGCCCAGACAAGTTATAACAGATACTTTTTGCTTATAGGTAATACAGGAAGAATTCAGCCACACTGTTATACACAAAAAAAGACCTTCAGCAGCACAGCCTGTTGCCAAGTTGGTGCAGGGTAAGTCTTATTTTATGACAGAATAATAATTATGAATGTACATATTTTATGTTGGTTCTAAACTAACCTGAGTACTATCCAGAAATCAAGATGGGCAATAATTACTGGATGGATTTACCTTTTACAACCATTTTTAATTAGACATGCACACCAAGGGTTTCATTTAGCATTGGGGCTGAGATCTTCACCGGGGGGTTAGAAGGGGAGGAGGAGAAAGGACAAGCATTGTTTACACTACTGCCCTATTCTAGTTTTCTACCAGCAAAAGGCAACTTCCAGGTCACCATAGAAGCTCAGCTGGTGGAAGCTGCCATGGGGATGTGCTGAATGAATGGTCTAAAATAACTTGTGGTTAAACTTAATATATTTTACAAAATGGAAGGACACCTATCACTTGCAGCTACCTATAGTTCAAGGCCATGGCTGTATAAGTGTCCTGACTTGGCTCTGCCAAATCACGCTGGTCCTAACTTGCAAAACACATGCTATTGTAGTGTCGCACTTTTCTGGACCACAGACCACTTTTTGTCTTACGTTACAGTGATTTTGTGATATGAACATTAAGGAGCACTCCTTCCTCACCACCCACAAGTCAATAATAATAATTTAAAATAACAAACATAACTTTGAATTAAAATGCATATGCCTAAACTAATTCAACACATAATCTTATTGCTGTAACCTTTGTTCTTCCTTAACTCCTCTGTTGTAGTCTCTATCATTAGGTTATAAACTTATCTAGGCAGTGTCATTGTGTTGCTATGTGTTGTGCAAAGTACCAAGCACACTTGTGTGCTGTAAAAATAAATAATAATAATTTCTTTTGTACTTGTGTCCCAAATATAATTTAAATCAGGGCTAAGAGTAATAGAACATCTCAATAATAACATGACAGGTACATTGTATTATTTTCTCACCCGACAGTATTTTGTAAAGTTAGATAAGAAATTAGATCAAAATGTGAAAGACACTGTTTAATTTGACTACCCACTGGTAAATCAGGTATAACTACTCGATCTAAAAAGCATAGGTTATGGCTAGCTAACATCTGCACGTGGGACTGCTGAACACCTGAAGTATATGATGATATCTTAATCTAGCTCTAATTCTGTGTTCTTCAATATGTCAAATACTCTACAACGTTACTTATAAACAAACAGAAGGAAGTTAAACAAATTTTTGGACACAGATATGATTGGTTCCTTTTTTATTTGTTTAACTTCTAGGAATTGGTAACATTTTCAAATATTCCAGGGTGATTTAGGAGCCCAAGTCCCAGTGAGTCTTAGGCACTGAGGGGCATAAGTATCACAGACTTTCAGTTAGACTGATGCTCCTCAGTGCCTAAGTCATTTTTGGAAAAAAAGGATTTGGCTCCTACATCACTGAAGCACTTTTGAAAAATGTATCTATAATTCTGAACCTGGAGTCCTGGCTACAATGAATTCCCCAGTCATGATACTCTTTGCAGTTGACAGTCCGTAGTCAGGAGAAACTTAGGACTATACTAATATGAGTCTACTTCCTCAGCGTAAGGGCACCCACCATCTCTCTTGGTTAGGGTTTAGGTCTTTGCATTGGCACTGACTCTGATACTCAAATTGGAGTGGCTTACACTTCTCATTTACTTGGGAACATGGACAAACTCAGTTCTTCATTTTGCAGCTCTTTTTTTCTTACAGTTCAGAAGAACTGGTGAAGTGTTGTCTAAGGGTTAGAAGACATGACTGAGGGCCAGATTTACAAAGGTATTTCAGTGCCTAACGGTGCAGCTAGGCACCTAGTGAGATTTACAGAAATGCCTATGCAGATATGGGCTTAACTCCATTGAAATCTGGCCCTGGAACTCGGAAGTCCTGAGTTTTATTCTTGAGTCTAGCCCCAAATTCCTGCGTAACCTTGAACAAATCGTTCTGTGCTTCAGTTTACACATATGTAAAATGAATGAAAGGATACATACCTCACAAGAGTGTTCTGAATCTTAATTCATGCTTTCAAAAAGCTTGTACTCTTTGGATGAAAGGCCTGAGGTGCGGTGTTAAATATTATTACAGTGGAATATAAAAGGATATTTATTAGATTACCCAATGCATGTTAGACATATGTACCTTATTACAGTTTATAATTATTGTATAATAATCACAATGGAATAATTCCTGTTACAATTAAAAGATCCTTATATTTTTATTGTTAAATAAGTCCCTAAACTTCAAAAAGTGAGAGTCCAGGATCATCGTCCTCCAAGATCAAGGATGGTGGCACCTGTCAAGAAACAGGAATTATTACATAGTAAAGAATGGAAACCTCCTTCAAGAGTCCAGCAGCCTATGGTCCAGGTATTGTGCCTACAAGACTTACAGAGTTTTACTCCTTTCTGAAATGCAGTCAGATTGAGATTGCAGAAATCTCCTTTTTTAAAAAAAAGACTATTCTGAATAATTGGTAGGAATGCATTTCAATATATTTAGCAGTGGAGGCAGTCAAACTGAGTCTGTTCCCATTCGAAGGATAAAAAACTTAATTCTGCTTTCAGTTCTACTGGTGTAAATCCAGAGCAATTCCATGGACACAGTGAAGTTGCTCCAGGTTTACACTGGCATAACGGAGCAGAATTTGGAGCACAGTGTTTCTCTTATTTCGCAAAGTTACAATACAATGTTAACATACTATATCATGTTATGCTACATATTCAGGCTCAGGTTAATATTTAAATAACCTGGCTAAAGATTCTGGCATGCCACTTGAGGAGCCCTCCTATTCTGAGTACACTAGAAAAGGTGACTCATTACTAAATACCTATCCTCTTTGGCACTTCTTTTGTGTACATATTTGGTGTGAAAGCTTTTCCACTACAAGGACTATCCATATTTTACTATTCCACAATTCCATAGGAGGAGGGGTTGGGTCACATTTTTCCTTTAATGTGCCATACGAAGTCTAACTGCTAATAACAAAAAATAACTTGCTCTGTTTAAAATGTAGTTCCTTTACAGAGCATTAAGTAAGCCTGTCAAGGGATTTCTAGGAAGCTGGTATTTTGTCAGGAAATTAATCTTTTTAATAATGTCTTCCCAAAACCTTCTAATTTCTAGACAAAAACACCACATACAAATATTTCTTCCTTTACCTTCAGCTCCCTATTAGCAAAAAATGATTAATCTAAACTGTAGTCAAATGCCATTTATATAGTATTTTATAAAAAAAATGTCTTTGGGCTATATAAATTGATGTATACCCCCTTTCTCATATAGAAACCTGATCATCCAGAACAATTTCTTTGTCCAAATCCCTCTTCCATCTTTTTTGATCAAAATGGTATGCATCGTAGAAATTAAACTTTTTGTTCCCACTTGCTCCTGGGTAATGCCTCAAATGTTGTTAAAGGTGTAGCTAGAGCTGTCTTATATCCAAATTTCACAATAAAAAGTTTTACTTGTAAATATTGAAAACATAGGAAAATACATTCTTCTCTGAGCGATGGTCCCTGTGTGTGTTTCAGATGTGGGTATGCTTGCACACTATACACCTGAGTCCAGACGTTTTTAATAAGCAGGGTCCATTGGTCCGCACGTGAGCAGTGGATCTCCCCATGCTTTGAACTGAACGCATAAAGGACAGTGTGGACCAGTGCCTCATCGGTTCCTTCTTACAGAAATACTGGAATGTTTCAGCACACAATTGAGTTTGAGAAATGACAGATGAGCTACCATCGGCATGTAAACCAAAGAGATGGTGGCCTGAAGTAGCACACTCAGTGATGATATCCCAAATTTCCAATAACCAGTTCTATAAAGGCAGGCGATATTTAAGAACTTATTCTGAACTTCAGACTACTCTCCGTCGTGAAATTGACTCTGCCTTGTCAATTTCGGCGGTTCGCTACATTTTTTTAATTTTAAGAACCGGTTCGCGCAAAACCCACCAGCGCCCCGCAGAGCGCGACAGGGGAGGGCGCTAACAACCGGTTTGCTACATTTGTTTAATTTTAAGAACCGGTTGGATATCATCACTGAGCACACTTCTCACTAAAGAGCAGCAGTCAGACAGGGACTGCATGCTGCCCAGAGCCTCAGTCTATGTTCTGTGTGCTGCACGTGTCAGACTAAGCCACCCTGGAATTCATTCAGGGCTTCAGAGCAATTTGAGTAAAATGTATCACAGGGGCTCTAATGTGTCTAGTTTACAGGGAACAAAGAGCCATGCCGGCTGGCTGACTCACAGTGAGCAGAGCCTCTGAATGTGGAGAGTTGAAGTAATGGGTAGACAGGAAAGGACTGCAGTAAGAAAATGTGCCTTTGAAAGCCAGTAAGCCTCTAGATGAGATGCAAAAAGGTATGGGGAAGTTGTACTAGGTATAGTGTAGACAGCTAGTATTATCACCTAACTGAGAATGAGGAGTGGGAAGAGAACTTGCCTTAAAAAATGTGAGTAATGCAGAGGATAAAAATTAGTATCCAGCTTATAATGTCTTGGGTTAAGAATCATTCATTACCTTTGAAATTTCAGACTGTTATGTATATTTTCAGCATTGGCGCTCCAGATTTAAGGTGGCAGAAAAGTCAGAAGCTGCCAGAGTATATGGACATTATGGTCATTACTATGATAAACTTGACAACTTGCAGAAGAGACTTTATGTACAAGATGACCTTTCTCGCATCAACCAAAGAGTCGAGGAGTATTATAAACAGAAAGATGCACCACCCCCACCTGAGTGGTAATCCTTTCCTTCAATTTAAATACTGAACAATCACCAGTATCTTGACTCCTCAACCTTTTTGACCATGTAGCAATGTTGAGCTGTAGAAGCAGAGTCACTCATTGAGTATGATTCCTCTCCTGCTCAACTTATGATGTGATCCTTGTATTATATATGATTCAACAAGAAAGAATGAAATGCCCATTTCTACCTACCCAATTCGATCTGGAGATTTCCTTCTGAATGTATTTTTAGGACATTTGAAACTGTTCATTGTGGAAACTTCTCCTAGATATCAGTGCAGCTCCCAGTCCAAATACTGGGGGAGAAATAAAAGTACCCTTACCTGTACACATGCTGTTTAAGAGCCAGAGGTTGTCCTTCCCCCACCACCTCCACCTCAAGGGCTCATAAGGCTCTAAACACAGCAGGACCACTATGGTTCTCCAGCTGGGAGATTGGGGTTAGGGTAGGCCACAGAGAGATTTCCTCTTGCAGAGTTTATACTATAGCTTCCACAGAAAGGTTCCTTTCTCCTGCATGTTTATAAACTTCATAGCCTTTCTCCTTCAGAGGTCATAGGCTCCACAGTGGGAAGCTTTATCTTATATCTGAGACTGCCCATCCATTTCTCACAAATGGATGGGTTCAAGAAGCCTTCCATAATGGAGATCAGGTTAAGGGTGGCCAGGGATGCTAGGATTAAACATTGCCTTGTTTGGGAAGCTTCAGTTAAGGTAGGCTGTGTCATAAGGTTTTGGTCTAGGAAGGCAGTGTTGAGGGATATCTCAGTTAAGGATGACTGAATTCAGGATGCTTTAGTTAAGGAGAAACTAAGTTGAGTTTGGCTCGCTGAATGACAGCAGTATTCAGAAGGCGTGATGCCACATAACTGAGGTCAAAGGAATTTACAAGCAACTGCTGATTGTTTGGCACCAAAAGAGAGAGAAATTCTATGAAAAACCCTTGCTAATGCAAAGTGAAAGTTGTTATAGTTAGGCACACAGAAGTAAGGAAATGCAACAGTTAAGATAGAACATGCAACTTTAATTCTTCCCTCTTGCGTGAATGCATTACAAAACAGTATTGTTTTTATAACATGTTTACATACTATTTCTCAAGCAAAAAATTAAAATATGGTTTCTTTTCTATACTCTTCAGAAGGCTGGTACAATTGATGCAGTGGAGTGGGCAAGGGACAGAGGTCAAGTGAATACATGGTTACTCCATTATTGTTCAAGAAGTACATTATTTATACATTTAACATAGTACAACTAGAATTCAGGAAGTAACTTCTGGTAAACAAATAAAGGTGTGGGTGGGTGGATGTGTATATATAGATTGGGCTTCCATGTTAGCATGGTTTGCTGAGAGCTGTAAACAAAAATACAGCAATTGAATGTCATTGTGTTTTGTCAGGCCCGCAGAGTATCTTCAAAGACGGCTCGAAGCCCAGCAGTACAAGATGAAAGTGGAAAAGCAGTTGGTAAGTAAATAACAAATTATAGAATACAATCAATAAAATGGAAATGAGTGAAAGCCCAGAAAATGAACCTGTGTCTTTCTCATAGCAAATAGGGAACTCTGCTGTAATGCTTTTGTTGATTTACTCTTCAATGTTCTTCTCAAGGTTTAACTTTTTTTGTAAGAAAAACCTCCTAATGCGAAATACCATTATGACTATTTCTCCCTGAAATATGTGCTATATTGATGGCACTTTTGATGGGGTTGGGAAGGGGAGGAACTCAGAAGAGAAAATCTCTAAATGGAAATTCCTTTGCTCTGGAAATAATCTTTTGCATATCAATAGGGACTGCGACCATCCTCTGCTGACCCACATCACAACCAAATCCAGCAGCAAGAAATAAAGGAGGGGCAGCTCAGAAACCATGAGCAGAATCTGGCTAGAAGGAATGAGATGAAGGAAGAGGTAAAAGACATGTTCATCTTAGTTGACTGGAGCCATTTTGTTATAAAATTGATAATATTCTTTCCATGTGAAAAATGATTCTCTCCTCTGTCTACAAGTATTAGCTGGATTCATATGCAGTCTGTATAGTAGTGCCACCATCCTGTAAGGTCCTGGTACAAGAAGCTGATTTGAGTAGCCATATGCAAGAGCACAGGCTTGATTCTGATCTCATTTCCTTTGAAGTCAATAGAATAAACAGCGTGAGAGGAGAATGGGTCCCTATGTGTACAAACCAAAAGATGTAGTATTCTCATATCTTTGTTCCCAGTTTCACTTTCCCAACCACATTTAGAGATGCTAATTATGTGATATTGTTATCTGTGGAGGTCACTTGTATTTTTTTTATATAAATTGAACTTGGTTCTGTGATGCTTTTCGATGATTGATAAAACAGTAATAATACTTAGTTCTTATATGGATACACAAAAATCACATGCTAATGTTTATAATAAACTTATTTGTTACAATGTATATATCTATTACACACAAAAATGACATTAAAATAATATCATTAAGGTAGAATCAATGTTACTATATATAACTACACACATAAATTGGATGTATCTGTATTTTTTTAACCAATGTTGTTTCTAAAGGAAACTGTATGCACAAATATTCTAAACTTGGTGCTGTTTAACAGGAATACCTGAAACAATTACAGAAAATTCGGCAACAGTACCACAGTGATGTAAAAGAACTTAGATTCAAAGCAGGAGCACTGCAGGTAACAATTCCCACAACACAGTTCCAGAAGTGATCATTTAAAGTCCATATCCAATTTACCCAGTAACTGAAACAAGCGTTTGGTAAATATATTCTTTAGGAGAATCCAAAAATAAAAGACAAAACCTATCTTGTGAAACAAGGGAAAGCTGGGGGCCAGCCTGATCTACAAAATTTTCCTGGAAGAAGAGAAGAACAAGTCCAGGTACTAACATTGTATCATAGAGTTTGAACATGTTGCCACAAAGTAGCCAAAGATAGCTAATACAGAGCTATATTGTGGCACTGGATATAGGAAAATGAAGTGGTGTAATTAAATATTTTAAGTGCCAGCAGGAGACAAGATATTATGGAGGGTGATTATTAGTCTTTCCACCATTGAGGTGGTAACCTGATTTCCATGCTGCCCTTGATTTTTTCACCTTTCAAACTGGAACTAGATGAATCGGAAATGTCTTATAATGGTGCTGTGTCAGAGAAGGGGGTTGGTTTGTTGAAGGTAATTTGACAAAGTATTCCTCAAATATGAGGGTTTGAAAAATCAGAAGTTTGCACTTTTTGAAAAGTTTCCTAACTTTTTTTTTGCCAAGTCAGCTAACATTGGCAGTTATTCACTGTTCCAGTCCAATTAGCAATGAAGCAATCAGAGGGATACTCATACAGAGAAATTAATATATTTACACCATAAATCAGACACTTTATACATAGTTTATACATACTCTGGTTCGGAGGACTGTATGCATAATTGTACTTTTTGAACTTACGAGCATTTTATTTCTCTCTTCAAGGATATTGAACAAAACTTGAAACATATCAGACTGCAGAACTGGCAAGAGAGAAGAGTCCTGGAAAAGAAACATAAAATAAAGGTATCAGAGATTGTTGCCTATTTTCTTCTCCTTTTTAGTTTTCCTCTATTTGTCTCAGATGGACCTATTATGCCATGGTAGCTCTAGAAAGCAGGGTGCCTGCAAGTCAACACCAGTGTTACCCCATGAATTGCTGGCGAAGAGCTTCTCTGGGAGCAAAGGGTCACCAAGAAAAGTAGCATGGTAACACAGGCCTGCACTCAATTTGATAGTGACTCCCTTTAGATACTCTAGAGACAAAGTGGGTGAGGTAATATCTTTTATTGACCCAGCTTCTCTTGGTGAGAGACAAAACCTAAAGAAGAGCTCTGTGTGACTAGCCAGCTTGTCTCTCTCACCTAGAGAAGTTGGTCCAATAAAAGACATTACCTTACCTACCACGTTTTTCTAATATCCTGGGACCAACACAGCTACAACTATAGTTTAGATACTCTAGACAGTTATCATATCTTTTCTTAGTTAACTTTTTATCAAGCTACACTAATGCTGTACAAAAAGACTCCAGTTGAATTCAGGTTCTGTCAAAGTTAGGTCAGGCTGTTAATCAATTAACATTTCCATTGTAATTCATTAGGTCTTATCTCTCTATTGTAATTTGAATGATAGAAGCAGATGGAAATATTTAAATGAAAATTTACATATGACCTCAGGAAAACTTTTCTAATAGTAATATCAATTAGGCATTGGAATGAGGCTTCTAAGGGAAGTTATTGCAGCCCAGACACTGCTGGTATTCAAAATTCGGGTTGGACAGGGCTCTTGAGATATCAATCCTGCGCATGGCAAAGGGGTGATGTAGATGGTTATTTAATAGAGCTTTTCTTTAGATCTCTGAAATTGCCATCTTGTCCAGCGGTCATACAATCATTTGAATACATGCATTAAATATCTAAAAGATTGCTATTCCTATTATTTTTATAGGGACATTGTCCATTTCAGTAAGTGTTTTAAAAATTAGTTTTAGGTACTACTCCTGCCCTGAAATTACCTGCTAATCTTTGATTACATTTTTCAATTTTGAAAACATTTTCCCCTTCACTGTTGCTGGGTGAAAGACAAGCAACATGGGAAACTTATCATAGTGCAACTGACTATACAGAAATTCCTGTCAAATGCACAAAGTGAACAAACAGGGAAATATTTTTTTCTAATCTATTCAGTTGTAGTTTTCATAGTTGTCACTTGTAATATCATTTGACAAACAATTTTCATAGAAAAGTATAATTTTTTCAGTTTGTTGTGCCTTTTAAGATTTTAAATGAACATAGCATAGATTTTAATGAACTACTTTAATGAATTTTGTGAATTTCTTTTTTAGGGAGGAGTAAAATTTGAAATTAATTTAGATGTATGTGTTCCTGAGGAAGACACTGTGGAAGAAAAGGTACATTGTAGTTACGTTAAAAACACGTTTGCTTTAGTAGTCTGAAGACATGATAGCAGTTCCATGATTTAAGGTGTAAGTAGGTTTCCATTATAATCCTCCTCCTCCTCCCTTTCTTATAATGAAGCCATTCCCCTTGATACTGCATGTACTTGATTCCACATGATACTGCATCTGCAAGAGAAAGATTTGGGAGGAAAGTTTGATGATAGGATGAAGCATTAATCAGAAACAAAAGGATGAAAACTCAGCATAATTTTACTTTTGTAAAAGTTTTTTTGGGAACATTGTATCTCAAAAGCGGCTTAGTCTGCAAACTCCAAATTTGGCTTATAAATGACTTTAATAAAGTGCGTTTGAGTATTTCTGGAACATATCAATGGCTGCTTTTGGAGCTACTAGCTACAATTGTACTTTGTACTGTATATAAACTCTGTGAAATCCCTGTCAGTTTATAAACTTCACAGGGTCCCTGGCTGGGATTCATTCTGTACTTGTAAGCTGTGCTGAAAGATCCCCATGTGGTTTCAGTTGTCTGTGAAGCTTATAAATTACACAGAATCAGAGAGAGTTACAGGGGCCAAGAACCTGTCTGGTCTTGTAGTTATAAACTACAGGGTCCTAGGCCATGGTGAGTCTCTGTGGTCCTGGTCCTGGTTATTCTCTCTGGGTTTGCTACATTTTTCAAGCTCTGCAGATGAAAGGATTCCTGCAGAGTTTATAAGATGAACAGGACCACAGAGAACCACCAGAGCTGATACTACAGTGCAGCATATAGAAACCTTCACAGAAATAGGGCTGCAGTCAGAACTTCTGCCTCATATAGTTTCTGTGGAGCCTCTAAATCTGCTGTGTGTGTCATGGTTCAGACAGCTTCTCTTCAATGACTGAGGCAAGCAAAGACTTCTCAAGCAAGACATCCTGCTATTCCCTAGTCATGGTACCTATTTTTAAAACATTAATTTATAAACTACTCAGTTTGCAAAAAAACCTGATTTTTGTACTCTTTCTATGAAATGTTGAGCTGGCTTATCAAGAAATATAAAGGATAACAAGAACTTACTTCTCTCTTTTCTTGAAATAACTTGCTCAGAAAATTGAATAGATAAAAGCTGGGCCTGAGTCATTGCTGCATTACTTCTATGTTATGCCAGTGTAGCGCCATTTAGATTTCAATGGGCAGGGAGTAGGGAATCACAAACCCAAAATAGGAATAACACAATGGTGAATCAGGCACCTGGTGTTTGGAAGAAATTGAAATGACACTTGAGATGATGATGAGTGTTTTAAAAACCCTAACATCTGAAAGCAGAACTCCTTTTCAAAATAATATGCATTATTTCTTAGGCACCTCTCCACCAACTTGTTTTCCTACATGTTTGGAAAGCCTCTTGACAAACAAGTGTTTTGCAAATAATATATATTCTGAAACTCCTGCTGCATTAGCACTTTTCATGTTGTCACTGTTTCAATCTGTCGGTCCACATGAAAACATTTGAAAAAAATCAATACAAATGGGAATTAAGTGACTGGCCAGTGTTTGTGTTGTTTCTTACTAAAATCTGTTTAGTTTCAGGAACTAGATAAACTTAATGAGACGTTAACTTTTGAGGGTGGTGAGAATCTTAAGGAGAAATGGATGAAGATCTGTGAAGATCACACAGATAAATTTTTGGAAGAACTATGCTCACAGGAAGCAGGTATTTCTTAGGAAAGCACAGAACAAGTGAATATATTGACCCTGAAAATTAATTAGTAATTATGCTTAATTAAATTCAGTCAGTGACTCCTATCAAAGCATCTGTTTAAAGGGCAATGAAATATTTATTTGTTCATTTTATTCTCTTAGAAACTGGCAATGTAAATAATACCCTGGAATACAGAAAACAATGGCAAGCTGGAGCTCCGCAGACTCTCTTGGATTTTCTAGCTGAGGCAGATGTCACATCTGTCTGCCCTACAATGGCTGACAGTGAACTGGGTATGAATTGGTTGGGGGGTTTCTTTTGTGTGGTTTTTTTGGGGGGGTTTTGTGCGTGGACAAAGACCAACTTAATCCAGCCAGACTGGTTATGGACATTTAAACAAGGGTGCTTCGATTTGGGAGTTTCACAGCAGAATATTCATTGAGATCTGCTGCGTTGTTATTACAGGAGTTTGTCATGGTACCTGAGATTATTGCATATATTCAACCAAATAATGTAGTAACAACTTCCGTTTGTTCTAATGCAGCAAACGGTTTGTGCCACTCGTGATGTCTGGAATCATTTTAAGTATCCCTTATCTGGTCATTTCACTTTCCTGTGCCTCAATTTTCATGTGTGTAAAATGGGGATAATGCTACTTTTCACTTTTTGTAAAGTGCTTGGAGATCTACTGATGAAAACCACTATGTAAGAGCCAGGTGTCGTCATCATCATCATCATCAGTATTTTAACTAATGCTACATCATAGGAGCTAGATTGTGGCTTGATCTGCATGGGTGTACAAGGGTGGGAAAAAGTGTAAGAAGCTATCTCCTACCTAGCAAGCGTTCACAAGAGGTAACCATATTCTTGGGCCTTGTGTTCCTGGCACGCAAGGATCAGTGATGTCTATCAGCAACAGCCCCAAGAGTGCAGTGGGGGGTGGAGTCAAGATCCTGTTCCTGTTTCTGCACTGACACACGGAAATACACTGTCACTTGGTAGAGTGCCTGTTGTACCCTTTCAAAGGGTGGTGGCTGTTGTGCTCTATTTTTTCAGAGGAGGCTGTGCTGGCACCAGTTCTCTCTCAGTGTTGACTCTGCCATATCTGCCTGAACACAGCAAGCTTGTATGCAGGAACTGCCACTGGGAAAGACGGAAGGTGGCCCTATGGCCTTAGTTTTCACACTGACCTCCAGAATTGCAAGCACAATTAAAAACAGGTTTTTATACAAGTGCAGTTGTGGGCACAACTTAATCATATTTAATTGTGTGGAAAAACTGCACAACTAATATTGGCTCTTGGCCTGAAACCCAGCTAAATTTTAGGATTTCCTGGCACAGAGCATCCTGACATCCTCACAACTGCCTGGAACGGCTTCCATAAGCTTCAGGGATTGGAGTTAAACTATGTTTGTTCTTCTCCCCTTTACATGGGTTTAGGGATTGCATCAAATCTTTTTGTTTCATTCCACCTTTGATGACACCACCTTTGCAGCTTTCTCAGTCTAAAATGGCCTGGTGAGCAAGCGACCAGGAATTAATCAATGTAATCGCACCTGCTTACACAAGCTATTTGCTTTAATGAAAATGTAATTATTCTTGCAGAAAGTCTTTATACTAAGGACAAAGTGTTTAACCCTGTTATTTTTTAGTATTAGAAACAATGGTGTTATCTGAGCATTAGAAACTGAATGAGAAACTTTGGTGGCAGATACTCTAGATTGCAGGCCTCCCTTGCAACACCAGTCAAATCAAATACTGCAAATAAAACAGTCAGCCTGGAGAAGGGAAATCCCATAAGGAAAACAATTGGCTAATTAAGGAGCCAAAGAAATGAGAAACTCTAGTATAAAAATGAAAAGCTTTGAAGTTAAGAGAAAATGGCAATAATGCCAAGTCACATTCATGTTATATCACATGTAGTGACCTGATGCTCCTCCTGTTTCCCAGCTGGGCAGGTTGTCATGCCTGAAGAAACAGAGAACAGGAAGCAATGGAAACAAGAAGCACCTGAGACACTGCTGAATGTCTTAGCAGAAGCAAAACTATCTAATGACTCCTTTGGCTGGACTGAAGAGGAATCTGGTGGGATATTTGTTACTGTAAATTATAGGATTAGTCCTCTTAAGAATTTTACTAAATATTTTGATAATTAAAATGAAAAGATCTCTAAAGAGTGGGGAGAGACATCAGATGTCCAACATCTCCAGAGGGAGTTTTTCTTTGATTACTTTGTTTTTATTGTCATTGGCAGAGGACTTATGAAACAAAAACCTTCTAGTCACTTGGTAATCTATTAAGACTGAAGAGAGGGGTTCAGCCATTTAGTAGATGGTTAGTATTTTAGAGCTAGGGATCCAGATGGTATTATGACTGCCACTGAATTTTTGCATCTTACTACTTCTCACTTGACAAAGCCCAGCACATTTTCTATCAAGTTATATTTTGACATTTAGCAGTTTGTCAGGGGACAGGAACTGGACTAGAAAGGGAATTCAGACACTATTACTCTAGAGAAAATTAAACATTTTTCAAAACTTTCCCAAGGCATAAGAAAATCTTCCATACATTACAAGCTGCATCCTGTTTTTGACACATCAACATAAATTGCTACAGATCTTCTACAAGGTTCAGCATATGAAGGCATACACACTATAACTGACTTTACATAACAATTCCATATATAAAGCATCAGCATTGAGCCCTAATCAGTTAGGTTGCAGCATATTATTAGGGTGATGGTTTTTAAAAAGAATAAAACCCCAAACAAACAAAGAAACTTTTTGACAAAGTGCATTTGTAAGTGTTGCCAAAAATGCAATTTCAACAAACAATGTAATTAATGCAACTGGAAATGAGTAAGTTTTGTATGCACTAATGCAAATCAAACTGAACATGGCATTAGATATAGGACTTGCACGTGTCAACCACCAGCATTTTAAATGCGTTATAGGGAAAATTCTTTCATTGAAATTACACAATCAACACTCACCAGCTAACTAACATGCATACACTCTCTCAGCATATTAGGCTATTTTTAAAATGACCCCATCCTGAGAGTGTTATTCTCTCCCCATATCTAGCCTGGTTCAAATTTCTTAAAAGCAGTGTAAGACCTCACTACTCGTATTCAACCAGCCATACAGCAAGTCCTATAATAGGATCACAAACTTAGTTGATTTATCTTTTAGCTGTTAAGCCTAATAAACCACACTTAAGGCTCAATTCTGACACCCTTGCTCACATTAAATACCTTGCTACCCATATAGTCAAGTTCATTCCAGTTGGATTATTTGCAGAGTAAGGCCCTTAAGCAATACCAGGGCAATTTTTCAAAATTCAGATTCTCTGAACTTTCAGATCTGGGTTGCCCTCTTCCTCCCCTCCGCCCCCCTAGGTTTTGTGTTGGAAAGTAAACCTGCTTAGGGAGCTATCGCTATCTACATTTTCTGTGAACAGCAACAATGGCAATCAATATGGTGTTTGCTTTGTTGTATTTGAACAAAATCCTTTCCAAGAATTTCAGTAGTTGGGGTTTTAGCTATTTTATGTACACTTACCAATTTTATATACAGATAAAAGGTACTTTTCCCCTCCCTCTCTCCAGACAGGACATTAACACCCTGGCCTCCAAAAGACAATGAAGATAATGCAGAAACAGGCTCCACTGTTGATACTGATGAAGACAGACTTGAGCCAAGATCTGATGATGATGACACGTAAGTCAGTGATGTTGATGAGGTAACTTAAGTCAAGTTATTCCAGAAGAGGAAAAAGCTATGAATAGACAGATTCCCTCTTATGAAAATGGGCCAAAAGAAATCTGAGGAGGTTCAACAAGGACAAATGCAGAGTCCTGCACTTAGGACAGAAGAATCCCATGCACAGCTACAGACTGGGAACCAACGAGCTAGGCAGCAGTTCTGCAGAAAAGGATCTGGGGGTTACATTGGATAAGGAGCTGGATATGAGTCAGCAGTGTGCCCTGGTTGCCAAGAAGGCTAATGGCATATTGGGATGCATTAGTAAGAGCATTGCCACCAGATCATGGGAAGTGATTATTCTCCTCTATTGGTGTGGCCGCAGTTGGAGTATTGTGTCCAGTTTTGGGCCCCCCACTACAAAAAGGATGTGGACATGTTGAATGGTCCAGTGGAGGGCAACAAAAATGATTAGGGGCTGGAGCACAAGACTTTTGAGGAGAGGCTGAGGGAGCTAGGCTTGTTTAGTCTGCACAAGAGAAGAATGAGGGGGGATTTGCTAACAGCCTTTAACTACCTGAAAGGGGGTTCCAGGGACAATGGAGCTAGGCTATTGTCAGTGGTGGCAAGGGGCAATGGTCTCAGGTTGCACTGGGGGAGGCCTAGGTTGGACGTCAGGAAAAAGTTTTTCACTAGGATAGTGAGGCACTGGGATGAGTTACCTAGGGAGGTGGTGGCATTTCCAACTTTAGAGGTTTTTAAGCTGCAGCTTGACAAAACCCTCGCTGTGATTATTTAACTGAGGTTAGTCCTGCTTTGAGTGGGGGGGGCGAGGGGAGGGGTTGGACTAGATGACCTCCTGAGGTCCCTCCCAACTCTAATATTCTAAGTTAAAAAAATCCCTGTCCTTTTAAAATTTTTACTGTGTAATTAACCAGAGAATGTTCTTAGCAGCCAAACTGGATTTTACATCTTGTTAAACTACAGAATTAACAAATTAATTCATGATGACAATACTAATGCTTTCTACATTATTAGCATAGAAAAATGTAGATACCACAATGATAACATTGGCTGACTCCACATCATTTACGCTGTAGTTTTAGTAGAGCTTAGCAGGACGGAGGCAGGAAAATCTTTAAATTTCATACCGATTTTATATTCCTCACAAAACTATTTTTTTTCCAAGAGAGACCATGTGGGTTTTGAGATAGGACAGCTAATAATTGATTCATTTTACTAATGTCCCTTTTCTCTGTTGAACATGTAGGAACTTTGAAGAATCTGAAGATGAACTGAGGGATGAGCTGGTGGAATCACTAGAAAAAGTGATAACTTCTTTGGCAGAGGAAATCATAGAGGTGCCAATCCAATCAGCAAACAAAGACAAACCAGAAGAAGAGAGAGAGAACTTAGCTTGCAAAATACCTGGCAAACCTGATGAGATTTTAGACAACACTGATCCCTTTACTGCAGACATTTGTAATGGAGAAGGCAGGCAGGAAGCAGCAATCAGCTAAAATAGGAGGTTCGCTGCTGCTTCAAGAGTTTCATAAGTTGCTGGAAGTTACAGCCATAGCAGGGCCAATATTTTAAAAACAGGTGCCTAAAGATAAGTTCCTCAATCCATATTTAGACACCTGCAGAAGTGGACTGCTTTTCTAGAGTGTTGAGTATTAATTTTAAACAAATGGGAGCTGCTAGGCATGCTACACTTTAGCTACCTGAATTAGTGACCTGATTAACTTTCGACAATTTTTTCTGAAAATCCTGGGCCACAATGAAAAGTAAACTCAGCCTGTGCTTACACCTTTACTCCTCTACACTGCCTCTCTCCTCTCTTTAGTACATTCCTGATTCTGTGCCTTCATCTATACTTCCAGTTATCATACACCTACTCCCCTACCTCCCTTCCTCAAAATCCATGTTTGTGAAGCTTTCTGGTCATTATATTGTCCTGTACAGCTTGTAGCAGCTGCCAGTAAACTGTTAGAGGCAGGAACCTATAGCTCTTTTATATAGCACTTGTACACTTAAGCTCTTTTATAATGATTAATAGTAGCAGCAAAGTCTACCAGTACCAGCAGGATAGTACGTATCTGAATTCTAATTAGAAATAACATTATGCAAAAACTTGAACAGCTGGAAGAAGATAAAACAGGGTAAAGTTATTCCAGCTGTTATTCCTATCCCCACCCTCACATTTTATACAAATCTGGATATTATTTAAATGAAAGAGCACAAATTTAAAAAAAACCTGATTTCGGTAGTTTTTGCCCTTCTCTTAGTTGTTACTTAACTAAGATATAAAAGAAGCCTGGGATAGTCCATAGCAACCTAACCCTTTTTGTTAAAAGCAGAAGTATACTGCTGCAATGTTTTAACCAGTAGATTACAATGTTTGTTAAACTAGGCAGTATTTTACAATGAAGTCCAAATTTATGACCCACTGGAATAGGCGCTGTGTGATCAAGTTTTCAATGTTCTTTAAAAATAGAAAACTCAATAGAGGAGAGCAGAAAGAAAACAATGGTTAACACAAGGGATAGCTGCAAGTATAACTACTCTGGCTCCTGCTTTCTTTACTTTTTTAAAAAGCACCGTAGGATTAACCCTTAGTGAACACTACAGAAAGGCTGCAAAATAGTGTCTATTCAATCCTATGTGAGACAGAGGTCTGAAAAATTTGCATTAGGAAATGCAAGCAAAGAAACTATAAACTGAACTTTGTTTCACATTTTGAGAAGGTACCTAATTATAAATACTGGTAACTTATAGAATATTTCAGGGAGGATTCAGCAATATTAAGGTTTGCATCAGAAATACAAAGGCTCATTCAACATGACAACTTGTTCTCAGAGCAAGAACCACTATCACTGGAAACTTCAGGATACTGTTTTACCACTAACACAAGTCAGATACTTAAGGAAAAAAAATCTTGACTCTTATCAAAAAATTGCTACAGCAAAGTGTTAATCTTCAGAAACTGAATCCCTCCACTGTAGCATGCCACACAACAGGCAGGGAAAAAAGACTGATTTAAAGCAAGACGTCTTCTTAAAAAAACCCAACAACTTTAAAATAACCTAAATATGAGGAGTTTCCAAATGCAACTCTACTACTCTCAAGAAAACATTAAGAATTTAGAAAGTTTAGAAGTATCCTTTAAGTCCACTGGATAAAGAAAGTTAAGTTGCAAGGAATGGGGTTTCCTCCCTCCCCTAATGTAAATCCTCTAATGCATAGTGCTGATGGCTTAATACAAGTATAGGATCTCTTTATTGCACCATAACAGCATAGATTAAAAAAAAGTTATTTTTACACATGTACACAAATATACAACATTTATTTAAATAATTGTTCCACAGACAATAGGAATGCCACTTCAAACTCTTGGTCAGCAAATCTGTTCACAGACTGACGAGCATTTTGTCTGATTTCCAGTCTCTTTTCTGGAGACAAAGAAAGGATGTGAGCCATGGTCTCAGAATAATCGTCCTCGTTGTCTGCTAGAAATCCTGTACTACGTCCTTCATAGGGTACCACGATATCTAGTTTGGGGCCGCCAGAATTGTGAGCTAGAATAATTGTGCCAGCTGCCATACATTCAACAATTCCTGGAAAGAGACAAAATACGTTAAGAACACAGTTCTCATATGTACATAGAGCTAGCTGGTTGAGCTTTTTCAGTGGAATTTTTTGTCAAAATAGTCACTTTTGAAGCATTTTTCCCACCAAGAATTTCCCCAAAATTTTCATAATTTTTTGGCTACTAAAAAGTGAAGATTTCAGCTGTCCAGATAAAAAAAAAACTCAGTGAAACCAAAACTTCTTGCTCACTCAGCCTCTTTTGTTTGGATACTAGAAAACCAGTTTTCTATTTGTTTTTCCATCTGGCCCCTGAAACGTTTTCTAGAAAGTTAAGTTTTTTTTAATGTTGTAAAAAAAATTTTGTGCGGGGGTGTAAGACAGAAGGCAGAGGAGAGAAAAGGCCATCTTTACTTATGCATTTCAGTAACCTAAGCACTTTAAAATTGTAGGGAAAAGACACACTGATAAAATTCTAAACTGGTATCAGGTAGTTTTATTTAATTTCTTAGCACCTGACATCTGAGTTCAAGCTCAGTCTGACAGTAGGAGGCATTATGACAAAATAAAATTTCTCAGTTTCCGTTGTCAGTGCTATCTAGGGGCATTAGCCATATCTTCCAAGAAACAGCCAACTCCTATTGTAAACTTGGATTTCTAGGTTGAGATTTTTAAATGTAATAGAAGTATATTTCACCAGTCTGATTTGTATAAGGTACACAATATGACTTGAATAAAAAGCTACATATTGAAAAGAGTGAAGAAGAGTTATTCTGACAAAGTGAAGTCTTTGGGGAGAAGGGATGAGTAGAAATAAGCAAAATGATAATTGTGGATTTTAAAGTCTGATATCTTGTTACCTGCCAGGACTAGAATTCCTTTGAGGGACCATTAGAAAAGCTTATTGGTATTGAAGATACTTCAATGTATTGACCCTGGACCAGAGCTCAGAAGAAAGCATTTTTGATCACTGCATTATCATAAGAGAGTTCGCTGCTATGTTACGATTAACATGGCATTTATCCCCATACCACAGCAAAAAGGGAGCAAGACTGAAAAGTCACAGCAGTTTTAGTACAGGGAAAATCCAATGGGAAGTAGCAGGAAATGGGGGGGAAGGGAGAAAACAAAGGAAGACAAAACAGATTCTCACATGTAGAAACAAGTAGGTATTGTAAAAAATGGCTTGGGAGGAGAAGAGAAGGAAGGAGGCGGCAAAGAAATAAAATGAAGACAGTAACAGAGGCAACAGAAGAGCCATCAAGATAGCAGAATTTTCCTTCTGTATCAGCTAAACAGAGTATGCTTCAGCCAATCAGTTCAGAACAGGCTTTACTTACATGAGTCACTACTGCTGCTACTTTTATCAACTGTATTTAGTAATGCCTGATTACATCAATTTCAGCTTGCTGAAGCCACAGCCAAGTAAACAGTCTATCCATTAGGATGCAAGCCTGTCCCATCCACGACTCATTCCAGAGAGGTATGGTCAATCTTACCACATTCCACAGATGGGAAAAGTGAGCAAGTCACTTTCTATGCCTAATTCATTTTCTACAGCAAGCCCACACCAGGGCTGAATTCAAATCCTTAAGGTGCTTAAAGTAAAGGAAAAGTACTCACCAATCCCAAAGTGCTCATTCCACATGGTGTGCAGACCAATAGTTGCATCTGCCAGGTACTTCTTTAGCTCCTCAAATGGAATGTTTACTTTGAACTCCACATTTTTGTCAACTCCTAGCTCTTCACAAAGCTTTTTAAGTCTGTTTACACGCTGCTCATCTTGTTGGTTACGACAGCCCCCAATCAGGATGAGCTTTGGCAAAGACTGCTGCCCCATGGTCTTCTTTTCCAAGAACTTAGCAAAAGCTCTGATTTGCAAAGGATGGTCTTTCTCAGGCCTAAACTGTCCTAGAGAGACAATGGAATATTCTGTGGTGCTCTTTTCCTCATGTAATGGAATATCTAGGAACGTCTGAACATCACAAGGCGGATACACAACACTTGTGCAGGCTCCAGACCTCCAAAGGGAAAGGATGTGATTCAAGGTCCATGAAGAATTAACCATAATGACATCACTGCGAGAGCCAACCAATCCATATACAAAACCAAACAAGTAATAATAGACAAGTTTAAGTTTGCTGAGAAGGGGATTGCTTGTAATGAAGGCAGCATTATTGAATCTGGGATTCTGACTCCTAACCACAGAAAGCATGTCGGTGCTGATAGTGGGATAATGAACGTAACATCCAACACGGCAACCTCCTAAGTACTTAAACAGAGGCAATGTGAAGGCATAACCCATTGAGTCAATGTAAACATCAGGAACACACTTCATAAGTGCTTCCCAGCCAAGAAACACAGACCCTAAGCTTTGACCCAGCAAAGTGAAGTGGGGGTAAAGAGAGGCCTCCACAAGGTAACGTTTTTCTAGAAATATGAACTTCACAGGATGAGTTAATTTGATGTTGAATCTTCTAAAAGCACCTTCTACAATCTGTTCTCCAGTGACATCTTTATCGCCAGTATAAACAACATATATTGCATCTTTGTACCTAAAGAGTACAGAAAAGAAGAATATAAAATCTTTTTCTATAAAAATTTGTCAAGCTATGCAACTGAAATTTATTTCCTTTTCAAAATTACTGGAAGTGAGAACAAACTTTTAGCCTCAGTCTTAAACAGGTTAGCCTTTAAAAACAAAACAAAAACCAAAAACACCCAAAATACTATTTTTGACTGAACCAGATTTTTTTTTAAACCACATTTCTGGAGCCTTAAAATTCTTTGGTCTGCAAATCGCAGGGCTGTTTTCTGGATAATTAAAAGAAACTATGTTGTTATTCAGAAGAATTCAGGACAGGGCAGGTATTCCCATTAGGATGAAATTTCAAATCTGCAAAATTGCACTACACAATCCTGTTGCTGCAGACCAAAAGTAAAAAAGAGGAAGAGTGTAGTGTAGATTAATGGATGTGTCAACAGGGTGAAGAGGTTTTCGCTGCAGTGTTTGAATGCCTCAGGCAACTGTTTAGATTAGATGCAGTCTACTTAAATATATGGGATGCCAAAAATTGCATACATAATACCATAGAAACGATCATGCAACTCACACTGTGATATATACTTTGCTACGTATGTGCACTTACTTTTTCTGCAGCGCTCTAATGGCACACCACAAGACTCTCTCCCCTCCACCACCTGCATTGCAATATGGATGGAAAAATGCAACCACCAATTGATGTTTCCCATCTTTTCGTGTTGAGGCCAACTGACTTTTCCTTTGTTGTAGCCACAGCCGTAACCCCCATAGTAGCATAACCAAACAGACACACAAAGCTCCACTTAGGAATAATCCAGGGATGAATAATGAGCACAGCAACCTGGAATAGGCAGGGAAAACTAAATTCAAATATTTTTTAAAATAATGTATGTAAGAAAATGACTAAATACACGTAAGTAATCTATATGTAAAGAATTTGGTTATTTACTCAGGGATCGTTGATATTAGCAACTTGTTTTAACAGCTAGCTTATTACTGGCTTGTTTGCAAACCTCTGTTTGGAAGACTGCAATAGACAAGAAGGTTACAACTAAGCAATCAAGGTGATCTAAAATTATAATAAAGTAAAAATTCCAAAATATAGCTCTCTTTGGCATGACACCTATAGAATATTGCCAAAAGACACTTTGGCAGGTAGTGAGTTGACCACTGCTTACTGCATGATAGCAATAAAGGAACCAGGTTATTTCTTCCTTCCCTTCTTCACCTGTTTGTCTCATCTACCTGTTTCAGTTTCTCATAACCAAGATTGTGAACTCTGTGGCAGTGACTATTTTGGAGTGGGGCCGTGCTATCCAGTGCCTTGATTGATGATCCTATGCATTACAGCAGCACATCAAGAGATTTTCTTGCATCTTCTATTTGAATATATTAAATTGTTTTACTAACAGTAAATTAAGCAACCTGGCACCTACCTGAAGTAGGTCACAAGAATCCCATTTTACAGATGGGGAAACTAAGGTACAGAGAGCTATTAAATGACATGAGTAAAGGACAAACACCAGGAGTCCACACTCCCTGTTCTGCGCTTTAACCACCTCTGGGCGGCCCTTCTGAGCAAGTGGGAGGCCCAGAAGCACCGAGACGTCACTCCTAGAGTACAGCCCACGAGAGGTTTGGGGCGACGCTTTAAAAAACGCTTCAGTGACTCGGGGCAGCCGGATCACCGGGCCCGGCCCGCAACCCAACCGCAGCTCGGTGTCACGTCATCGCGCAGGGCTGTGAAAGCCTCGTGCCCCGGCCGGCGCGCTGGAAGGTCTCCCGCTGGCCCAGCGAGCGGGTTTCCCCCGGCCAGGGCTGGCCCGCCGCTGCGCGTCCCCGCGAAGGACTCGAGCGCCCCCGACTCCTGCGGCGACAGCCCCACGGACGGGCGCCGGGCCCGGGAGGGAGCGGGCAGCGCAGCCACACGCGGCGCCCCCAGGGCCGTTAACGCACCGGCCCCGGCAGCCCGCACACGGCGCCCCAGCGCTCCCGGCCGTGGCCGCTGGTGCCGAGCGCGCGACCTTCCGCCCCCGCGGGCGGCTACGGGGTGGACACGGTGACGAGGCGGCGGGACAATTTCTTCCGCCCCGCCCAGCTCCGGCGCCCGCCCGCCCCTCACCTGAGCAGCCCGCACAGACACAGCCCCGCCGCCATCTTGGCCAGCGCCGCCTAACCTTTCCCCCGGAAGCGATGGCGCCGTAGCGAGGCGCGGCCTCGCCGCTGCTCAGTCCCCCATTGGCTCCCGCCCGGAGAGCGCGGCGCGGCTGGAGAAGGGGCGGGGCTAGGGCGGAGGCGGGGGACGAGAGAACGCTCGCGTGGACCAGAGGGAGGGGCCTGGTCCGCATGGAGGTGGGGCCAGGGAGGGGCGTGGCAGAGAGGAGGCGGGGCCTGGGGACCGCCGGTGCGGTGGGTGTCAGCGCCTGGCTCTGCACTGAGGAGCAGGTAAGGACCAGCCCCTTCCCCCAGCCCTGCTGGTGCCCGGCACTGCCGCCCTCTCATGAGGGGGAGCTCGCAGCTCCCTTGCAGGGCTGCTGCAGCCCAGGTGCATGGGCTGGGGTGTCTGAGTAACCTGCAGCGCTGGTCCCAGGCAGCCCCATGTGGTACCCCTCCCCCCCAAAAGACAGCACTTATTGGGTTGGTGAATGACCCTACCAGGCCATGCTGTTTTCCCTCTGCCCCCCTCCGGAAGGGTTTCCCCTGAGGGTGGGAGGAGGAGAAATTGGCTGCATGGGGTGTGGTAAGATAGATGCATTTCTCACCCCATCCTCAGCTGTCTGCTCCCTGTTCCAAAAATCGGTTTAATAAAAAGTTCTCATATCGAGAACATATCAGATATTAAACTGATAAGAACAGATTGCCGGGCCGCTACATAATGGTAAATCCTCTCTGGGCTGCAAAAGTTATGTGCGATGACAGAGACATCTGTCCATTGCAAGAAGCTGAGGGGCATACGCAGGGCTGGCCCTAGACCAAATGGCATTCCCCTGGCCATCCCTCCATTTGTTAAACTTTTGAATACCTTATTTTTATTGCATTTGTAGCCCATTTCGTGAGTTTGATGCACAATTTGCATGCATGATTTATCTCCATCATAAAAGACAATAAATTTGCATGCTAGGATCTGTAAAACATTTTGTTTTCCCTTTTGTCGCTAACAGCAAAAACAGCATCTTAAGCCTGGCTCCCTAGTGTCTGGCTTGTGTCGCCTGCCCCTAAGTCTAGCCCAGGGCATATGCATTGCAAGGGCCAGACTCCACTAGGAAAAAGTGTGTGTTCTCAACTCGGATTAGCTAATGCATGGTAACTAACACAAGGGAAAGCCTGGCTCTGTAAAAACCCCACCTTTTTTGGCAGTGACGGCATAGCCAAGGCAGGTTGTAGTTTTACCACAAATTATCATGTTGAGGTAAAGCCTATGGGAGACTCTAGGATTTCGGCTGACTCGTGTTAAAACAACACATTGCCTTGCCTTAACTAAGATTTTACCATGTGTTACTACTTGTAAGCTAACAAGAACTCACATTTTTTCCTAGCGAAGATAAGGCAAGAGGATCATAGAATCCTAGAAGATTAGAGTTAGAGGGGACCTCAGGAGGTCATGTAGTCCAACACCCTGCTCAAAGCAGGAGCAACCCCAACTAAACCATCCCAGCCAGTGCTTTATCTAGTCACACCTTAAAACCTCTATGGATGGAGATTCCACCACCTCCCTAGGTAACCCTTTCCAGTGCTTCACCACCCTCCTAGAGAAAACATTTTTCCTAATATCCAACCTAGACCTCCCCCACTGCAACTTGAGACCATTGCTCCTAGTTCTGCCATCTACTACCACTGAAAACAGCTTAGTTCCATCATCCCTGGAACTCTGTTTTGGGTAGTTAAAGGCTGCTATTAAATCCCACCTCATTCTTCTCTTCTGCAGACTAAACAAACCTAGTTCTCTCAGCCTCTCCTCATAAGTCTTGTGCTCCAGCTCCCTAATAATTTTTGTTGCCCTCTCTTGGATTCTTTCCAATTTGTCCACATCCTTTCTGTAGTGGATGGTGTTCCCCCATCCTTCCCACCACACACACACACCATGCTGCGTAACTTTCACATTACTCCCTACATCCAAGGGTAGATCATGGGGGAAGTGCTCACTCAAAATATATGAACACTGGTGAAAACATTGCCTATTGGTTAAAGCATAGAGCCAGTGGAAGTTGTATATTCTGGGTTCTGTTTCCAGTCCTGGCACTGACTTTTGTGTAATGTTGGGCTAATCACAGTCACTCCTCCATTTCAGTATGGGGATGCTAATGCTTATATAGCTCTCTGGGGGCTGTGGGGCTGGGTTCATTAATATTCTTAAAGTGATTTGAGAGACTCCAATTTAAGGCACTCTCCAAGTGAAAGTATTATCAATTTTTAGAAAAAGAGGGGCTGTGTTTGCAAATGGATAACCATTTTCCTTCATGGGCAACCTTAAAAAGATATTGTGAAGTTGAATTTGGCCCAATATAAAAAGCTTTTATAATACTTAAAACCAATAGACATGTTTACATGATTTTAAAAGAAAAATCTAATGGAAAGTTTGCCTTAGAACACAAGAGTTTCCTCTGTAGGAAAACTGCATATTCCGCAGGAGAGTGTGAAAATATTTTCTAGAAATAGAAGAGACCCTAGTTAGGCTAGTTTCACTGTCCAATCTAAAATGAATGCAAAAGTTAGGCAGTCGTAAATGCTGATGAGCATATTATATTTTTGAAATTTGTAATCTGCTTCACATCATTTAACCTAACAGCTTCCCCTTAAATTCATGGAGATGACGATTTAGAAAAAGGTAATGATAAAATTTTGTTCTGAGTCCTATAAAAACTACCTGTAAAGAAGAAATTATGCTATTGCTGATCCATTAGCTCCAAAGAGTCACAGTACCTGCTTTGGCCCTGATCCTGCATTGGTATTTGCTAGCATAGACTCTTGTGCTCACGTATCTCATATGCACATTAGCAGATTCCAATGCAAGGTTTTCCTCTTTTTTATCATACTTCCACTGTTTGTTAATCTTCATCCTTTACGAGCATTATTTCCTCATGTCTCTTCGTGATGGCAAAATGGCATGTATTCACTTTCCATGCTTCAATCACACTTTTGATGTCTGACTGCCTGATAAGCCTAAACAAACAAACGGTATAGTCTTCTCACAAGGTACACATGTAACTTATTAACAGTGAGGGATTTAATTGTATATATACCCCAAAATATCCAGAGTCAACCCGCTGTAAAAAGACACACACAAATTGCCAGATCTGATGACCAATGGAGGGTGTTTTAGTCACTCTTTGGTTGTTACTGTTGTCCTTTTATTTCATCTTCCATTTTGTCTGCATTGAGACACAATGTACACAGACCAAAGGTCAGAAATGGAGGGTGAAGGGGCACTTCTGCATTCACCACAGTGAACTTCAGTTTACGGGGAGAAGACACAAGGATGACGTAGTTGTAGATAAGGTGGCTCATTTTAATAGGCACAGTCAGAATGTGACCTTGCATTAGTCAAATAACCAGGAAAAAACCTATATAAAAAACTGGAGAAAGAGCACTTGCTGGCAGGCTGCTCTGTCTCAGCAATAGCGTAACATGCTCAGAAAAGGATTCTGAAGGGCAGCCTCTCATCAGGAGCCTTGCAGGTACATTACCCAAGAGGGACACAATTCATTGAAAAGTATACTGTTTGAATGGACAAAAAGGCGTGACAAAGCTGTTGTTGGATTTTGTGTTGTTGCTAACATAACAGCACATGGCTGGGCAGGAATGCCAACAGCTTTCTTAATGGCAGCTTCCAGTATTATGAATGGGTTTTTTTTATAGTAAAGGAATAAAAAATAACTCAATAATGAAAGAGAGGCAGAAATGTGGGAATTTGTAAGCAAAGACTTTAATCTTGCACTTACAAATGTGGTGTTATTAGAGTCCTGTTGCTGTAGTCTTAGAACTTATATAGTGCTTTCTGTTCTCAAAGTATTATTAGTGATTTGCCACAGAACATTTAGTGTGTTTTGCTATTTATAAATTAATTTCACTGTGGGAATGAATCCTACATCTATCCTGTGCTGGAGGAAGTGTGACGCTGGCTAAAGCCTGAGTGGCAAAATCTGATCAGCTGCAACACAAAGAGTTTCTAAAGTCCTACCTTGCTGAAAAATAAGCTGACCTAACAGAGGTTGACTTACAGCAGCTGATGTCCACACTACCTTCCTTGGGTTGGAGGAGTGCGTTGTCACCAGGAGCACTTCCAGGGATCTTAGAGGGACAGTGCTCACAGGCTCCTGGTGGGCTGCCCCCTCCCTCCACTCCCTATTTCCCATTGGGAGCCAGCCCGTGGCTTCTCCTCTCCTTGTTACCCGTTGGGTGCCAGGGGAAGCTGCCTGAGGCTGCCCTGTTCCCAGGGGGAAGCTGGCTGGGGTTTCTCACATCTGAGGAATGGGGTCCAGATGCCCTGGCTTCTTGAGTTCCGCCCCCGCCCTGTGTCCGCTCCCTGCCAGGAGCCAGGCATCCTTGTGACATTGACAAGGTTGCCCCGGCTCCCAGCATGAAGCGGGTGGAGAAGTGACTGGGCTTCTCGCCTGGCTTTCAGCCGGGAACAGAGACCAGTCTCCCGGGCTTCTTGCTCTGCTCCTAGCTTGGAGCGGAGACCAGCAGGTCATCTCTCAGGGGACTTTTTTGTCAATATCACCACTCCAGTACTTAAACAAGTGACCGTCCTTTTGATTTTGTTGACACCTGGCGGAGGCATTGGCTAGACTTTTGTCTCTGGCGAACATGTTTGTGGCTGCTTTTACTAACATCATACAGTAGAACTGTATAACTTTTTATACAATTTTGCCACACATATTTCACCAGGACAATAACAATCAGTGAATTATGAATTTTTGAATGATACCTCACAAGCATACTTAGTACAAAATTTATCATAGTCTTGCCCAAAGGGTGAACATAGGAGTACAGACTTTCACCGTAGGGTTTGTACACCCCATCACACAGTCAAAAAGGCATTTTCTCATCCACATCTAGCTCGAGGAATGCGACCTGTTTTTCCCAATCTGGACTTTGCTACTGTCATTCATGCCTTTGTCACCACAAGACAATTCTTTCTACAGTAGGATTGTGTACCAGGCCATTTCAGAAATGTAAGCTAGTACAGAATGCAATTGCCTGTTGTGCAGCATAATCACACAGGGAGCCCACGTTACTCCAATGCCATGAGAAGTGCACTGACTTCTGATAGGTTTACAGGTGTAGTTCCAGGTAGTGGTTTTAATCTATGAACTCTAAAGGGTTTGATCCAGTGTTCATTGAAGTCAATGGAAAGATTTTCATTGATTTGATTTCAGTGGGGTTTAACGCAGATCTTAGATGGTTTGGGCCTGAGCTCTCCCCTTTTCCTACTGCCACTGTTGAAATCAGCAGAAGCTCTTAAGCTGGATATAAATGAGAGAGAGCTACTGGCAGAGTGTTCTCTATGAAGGATAATAATAAGAGGTCTTCAGCTCTGGAATTCACTTCCTTCTTGCTGCATTAGAGCCCAGAATTGTTAACTTTCCATGCAGACTGTAAAATCCATCTCCTTGTGCTGGCATTTTGGGATGGTGGAGAGGGTATAGTCATAGATGTCAAACTCAGGCCCGCAGGCCAAATCTGGCCCGCAGTGTAATTATATTTGGCCCACGAGAAAATACCAAATGTCTACTAGAACTGGCCTGCCGGTAGACAGCGCATGCACCGATTTCACATGTGTTTATAGTATTAAGCGTTGCTTGTTCCAGATTCAATGTTTAAGCAAAACTTAAGTTTGTTTCCATATGAAAAGGTTCATCGTTATATTTGATGAGAAGGAAAAACTTCCTCAATTGTAGACATTTTTTCAATAAATATCAAGGTTGGCCCGCGACTTTGTCCAAGTTTTTAATTTTGGCCCACTGTGTATTTGAGTTTGACATCCCTGGTGTAGGTGGACAGAAAGGAAACTGGAGGTTGATTACATGCAGGTCTAACAATATGGCTAAGGGTGTCTTTAGCTTTTAAGGGACAGTCTCTTTATTCTCAACCTTTTTCTCTTTATTTCTCTTTCTTTATTTCTCTCTATTTCTGTTTATTCTCAACCTTTTTCTTTCTGAGGCCCCACAACATGCTATGAGAACCCTAGGCCCAGTGGGGGAAGAGGTCACCTCCAGGCTTCAGCCACCATGGGGGACCAAGGGGGCGGTGTTTAGCCCTGCATGGCGTCAGGGATCCTGGCTTTGGCCGTGGGGGTCCTCGGGCATAGGCATAGTTTGACTTCTATGGGTGGGGCAGGTAGGGCCGGGTGGGGCTCAGGCCAGTTCTGCACAGCGGGACCTGAGGAGGGAGTGCCCCTTCCACCTCTTGATTTACTTCAGCAGGACACCCAGCCCGTCTGGGTTGCAGGGTGGGGATAGGGGTGCAACCAAAAATTATAACTCAAAAAGGGGGGGGAAGGGACTCAGCTCAAAAAAATTGAAAACTGCTCAGGGTGCAGGTGGGCGGTATCTAGGGGCTGTGTGCAGGCAGGGGTAGATCAGGTGGCAGGTAGGGGGTGGCTAGGAGCTGTGTGCAGTCACTGCTCCCTGAGGGCTCTGCTGGCCCCAGAGCTAAGTCCCCCTGCCCAGGCTGCTCTTACTGGCTGCTGCAAAGAGAGCTGGGAGCTACCACAGCCCCAGGCACCAGCAGCAGCAGATGGGGGAGCACCATGGCTGCTCGCTCCATAGCACCACCACCAGCCTGGCAGAGCAGCAACCACCCAGCCAGCAGCTTCCTGTTCTCACCTCCAACTGGGCCGGGGGTGGGGGAGGAAGAGGTTGGGAAGGCATGTGCGGAGCTAAACAGAGCGGGGCAGTCCTCTGAGTAAGGCACTGCAGTTTGGGGGTGGGGGGCAATGCCCTCCCTCTGCACCTTCCCCCAGCTCCACCCATAGTGGGCTAGGAGTTTCTGCCCTGTGAGGTGGTGGGGATCGTGGACCCCAGTTGAAAACTGCTGGACTAAAGCATGTGCACAGAGGAGCGTGCACCTTCCGGTTCAACTCTTCCAGCCCCTGATTAAACACAGGTAGAGGAGGGAGTTCCCTTTTTTTAAAACAGCAGAGTAATGTAGTTGTCAAGAGGAAAAGCTGCAAACTGAAAACTGCACATTCTGCCTAATCTTCTCTTCTAGGTCCACTCCCACTTGTGGGGTTACCGGTCCAATTCCTCATGGAAGTTGAAGATTCTAACAGAGGGGGTTGCAAATAGGCCCCCTGTGGGCTGTCTGAAGTAGAAAATAATCTCAATCTGTTGGCCAGTACAACCTCCCTAAACCTCACTATACAACCACAAGGTGCTCCTTGTTCTAATGGAATACGTCTCCACTCCTTTAGCATTTCTTGTTTAGATAGCACACTGTCACCCAAGACTCTCCCTCTGATGGGAATTTTTTTCTTTTCTTTTCGATCAAACCCCAAAGAAGGCCCATGAGTATTCTGCTATGGAGTTTCATCTGCTTTGTAATGAAGGTGTCATGGGTACCCCGGCTGTCCCTTTTCGGAGTCTTGCCAAGTGCACCCCCCGCAGATGCTAGGTCTTGGGCCTTTACCTCTCCTGGGCTGGAATTCTGTGGTTCATCCATGCTTAGACCGCAGCCAGAGTTGTCCCTGCTAGGTACCAATCATGACTGCATCAGTAGGGCCAACTGGAGTTTGGACCCTGCAGGAATTTCCCTTTGGGAATCTGTGACAGCACCTGATTAAAGTGACCCAGAAACAGCTTCTGCAAAACAAGGCATTATTTAGTATTTCACCCAAAGATACAAACTGTGCAGGGCTAAGGTATAAAACAAGTGTCCTACGTGCATATTTCTTTGCCTATGCTTTAACTTTTCTATCCATAACTCAGGCTGGACCAACTTATTCCCCCTCTCGGTTGGGAGAAACAGCTTATGCGCTTTACAGCATGCTCTTCATTGCCTGTCAGCTTTTACACACAGATGCTGGGCAGCAGCTCCCAGCTAACCCAGACCAGCTCTCTTCTAGGGCTTTGACTAGGTTTTGGAATCCCCTTTGATCCCAGGCTTAGCTTGGGAAGAGTATCCTGTTCCCTGGATTAAGCCAGCTATGTATCTTCTCCTCCACCTTGTTGATGGCACAGTCGTTCTTATCTGAAGTCCTTTGAAGCCATCTTATCTATGTCATTGTTCTTTTATCTTTCCTGCTTGCCTCTTTATCCATCTCTTTACAGTCTCCTTTGAGTGAATTCTATGCTTTAAGTCAGGTAGCAATACAAAATGGAACAAGCAGACTGAGTTACACATAATATCCATAAGAATAATGCAGATATCTCCCAGTTCACCAGAGATAATGCCACATAAAACATGTATTGTTCTGTCAGTTCAGAGACCTGTTAATAGTCTTGTTTGTAGTCCCTCCTGTAGTAGCACTAAAAATTGCATGTGATATAAAAGGATACGTTTTTCCACCAAGGTGTTAAACATTCTGCTGATTTTTTTAAAATCATTTAAAATCATAAATTATTTGACTTGTGACTCCAGCACTTGTGAAAGCTGCGGGGTTGTCGGCCCTAGGGACTGAAAGCACTGTCACCACGTGTGAACTTCTTATCACAGCATTTTCAGGGTGTTGCCAGTTAACACCTTGAGCATGGTAATACATATGTAGCAGAAAAGCTTGTAAATGATTTCCCGTTAACTTCAGTGGTCTCCAATATGGTGTTACTTTCTTATTATCACAGTGAGAGAGAGCCTTTGAAAGGTTTATCTGTGGAAACCCAGGGTGGCTGGGTTGCCAGGGAATTATGCTGTCTCCCACCCTCTTCTCCAAGCATGTAAAATTTTGCATCTTAACATTTCTGAAGATGCTACAGACCAAATGCTGTGGGAGGCTGAGCGGTTCCTACCCCATTATAATTGATCTTTATGTAGGCCTCAGTTACTAACAACGTTCCTTCTAAATTTCCTTTGTCCTGAGTGGGCTACAAACACCATTGAACACTACATTTGTGTCCTTGGGCAAGCTTACACTTTTGTTTGTTTTTTGAGGTCTTTTTACATTGAACTACTTGTGTGTGTGTGAGAGAGGAGAGAGGGAGGGGTGAGCACAGGGGAGGGAGATTCCCCTTCTCCCCCCCTTACCATACATGAATTCCCCTCCATGCCACTAGGGTTGCCAGTTTTGGTTGGATGTTTTCCTGGAGGTTTCATCACATGACATAATCTTTAATTAAACATTAATCTTTCATTCCTGGAGACTCAGGACAATACTGGAGGTTTGGCAACCTAGCTCGCTGGGGTCCCAGAGGGAAGCAATTTGCTCTGTAGCAGCAGCTCTGGGAGCCTGGCCAGGCACCGGCAGTATGTATAATAGGTCAGGACAAGCCCTGCTGCTGGATGCCTGGCCTCACCTCTTCCTTTTCCTGCTGGGAGTAGGCTCCCCTGGGAAGTTTTTGCTTATGTGCCATGCAAGTTCCAGGGTGTTTGAGGAGGTGCTGTCTGTTACTCAGCTTCCCGGGTCCCTTGGATTCTCCAGGGAGATTACTGATGAGGAGGGGCTGAGTGGAGGGGGGGGACATGGCGAGCGCCCCGGGGGGGGGGGAGAACAGGGACGCAGCGAGTACTGACAGGTGGGCGAACGAGGAGGGGGCCAAGCAGAGGAGGGAGTGGGGCCTGTGGTGGAGCATGGGTGAGGCCGCAGGCGGAAGAGGCAGGACGCCTCCCCGAGGGGAAGCTTCACCCACCACCCATGTGGCCAGGAGTCCTGGTGTGTATGGGGAGGAGGCGAGGGACTACGGTGTCTGACTGCACCTCGCGCGGGCTGAGGTTTCAGACTCCCCCCCCCCCCCAGCCAGACGCTCCCAGGATGGGGCCCAGGCTGCAGCTCCCCTCGGCAGCAGCAATCGCTGTATCCCTGGAAACCAACTGCTGGGTGGTGGAGGTGTGGCAGTGCTATGGCCCCATCAGGCTGCAGTTCTGGAGTCCCCACTGTCCCAGGATGGCACCCCAGAGCCTGGCCGGGCCCTCATCTGAGCTTGTGCAAAAGGAGTGTCCCGGCACTTCTCCTCCTCCCAGCTGGTTGAGCATGTCTCTGAGATCAGAAACATTTCCACTTCCCCCCCTGCAAGGAGATGGGGCCACATGTCCCCTGTCATGGGGTTGGGAGAGCATGGAGAGCAAATCAGGTTCTTCCAGGTTCACACCATGTTCCTGCTGGGACTGCACAGAGGAGATGTGAGCAACGTGGTTTCTGGCTTGTGCAGTGTATACAGGATTGCTGCGCAGCCGCACACGCACACAGTTTACAGACTGTACTGGTTATTAAGGCCTTCATTCTGAAATTAATTGCATGCAGGTTTATCCCATTGAAACCAGTGAGGTTCTGTGTGGGCACAGAGATCCATGCCCCTGGAGCTCTTTGCAGGATTGCTGTCTAAGACTCTGGAGAAAATATGTAATTTTAGTTCCTGAATTCAATGCCTGCAAATAATTAGATAAAATAAAGCCACTGGTCAGTAATCAAACACAAAGAAACTGTAGTAATTGCATGCAAGTATATTCATATGACAGTCATGTGGCCTTTAATACTTGGTTGTACACTTGAGTGCTTTCTTTGCTCACCATCTGCATTACAACACTGTGAATTTAGGTATTTCTACAGGGTTGCACTCTTCGCTTCCAAAATGCATGGGACTGTATGTAGCAGAAGGAGTTTTAGATCATTCATATACACAGTAAGTTTTTGTCTCTCTCTTTTGACTGTGCATTACATCTGCTTATTGTATAATTGTTATTAGTTATGTAACACCAGGGGTATAGATAGCATTGTGCAGAAAGCAAACTATGCTATTTAAGAGGCTCTGTTCCAAAGGATCCTGGCTTAAGGCCCACACTGGGACAGTACAGAACAATACAAAACAAAGACAGAGAAGTGGGTGTATAATGTAAGATGAGAGCTGTGTATTTAGGAAGAAATGTGGTTGGGGAAGGTTGTACTAGTGTGTTGTGATTATATTAAGTTACTAAACACAATAAATGCTGATAAAATTTTTTTTTAGTCAGGCTTATTTAGAGACAGAGTTGAGCCAGAGAAAATCTGAAGTAAGGTGAACTGAAGGCAATGCCGATATTTGGGAGTAAGGATATGTCTACACTACAAACTTTTGCCAATGCAATTTAGGTTGGCATAAAGCAACTGCAATTAGTATATTGCTTGTGCATGTGCATACTTGGCTCCATGCGTCGGTGCTGCACATACTCATCAGAAGAGCTAGTTTTGATGCATAGTGTGGTGCGCCATAGGTAGGAATCGCAGTGTGCAGCTCACCACCATCCAGCGCCCTGTCTTTTGGAAAGTTTTGGCAATGGTAGGACAGAAATGAGCTGTTCACGGGTGACTGGGAATGTGGGCTTCAAGTTCCTATCATGCAACTGTCTCCACCTTATACAGTAATGCCATCTCTATCCCATAATTTTTTTACCTATTTTTAAAATCCCACCAACTCAAGTGGAACTTGTTGCTGTCCACTGTCTTTAACAGGAGCATGGAGTCTGCCAGTTCTGCACTGTTGTCATGAGCGTTGCAGCACAGGACTCACAACCCACCAGTATTTGCAGAGGAGCAGCAACATGACACATTCCTGCAGTCCAGATTGCTGTGGGACATAGTGAGAACCAATTCAAGCTCGTTACTGGTGTTCAGGAAGCAGCTTCAAACAGTAAAGTGCCACTTCTGTGCCCAGGAAACAAGCATGGACTGGTGGGATCACATCATAACGCAGGCTTGGGATGACAAGCAGTGCCTGCAGAATTTTCAGATGCACAAGACCACATTCCTGGATCTGTATGCCGAGCTCATCCCTGCCCTCCAACACAGGGACACCAAAATGAGAGCTGCACTGAGTGTGGAGAAGTGAACGGTGATAGCAAATTTCCACAGTGTGATGCCAGATTGCCAGTCAGTGGGAAATCAATTTGGAGTTGGAAAATCCACTGTAGGGGCTGTTCCAGAGGGGTAGCCGGGTTAGTCTGTATACAGCAAAAACAATGAGAGTCCTGTAGCATTTTAAAGGCTAGCAAATTTAATTTCTGCAGGCATAAGCTTCTGTGGGATGTAACCCATTTTGTCAGATGTAGGGGTTGTCATCATGCAAGTGTGCAGGGCCATTAATCATCTCCAGCTATACGGGACTGTGACTCTCAGCAATGTGCAGGATGTAATGGATGGTTTTGTAGCAGTGGGGTTCCCAAACTGTGGTGGAGCAACAGATGGCATGTCTATCCCTATTAAAGTACCTCAACATGAAAGGCTATTTTTCTAGGGTTATGCAAGTGCTGGTGGATCACTGGGGATGTTTCACTGACCTCTGTGTTGGCTGGTCAAGGAATGTGCATGATGCTTACATGTTTAAGGACACAGGTCTGTTCAGAAAGCGACAAGCCAGGACTTTCTTCCCTGAGTGGCGGATTACCATTGGTGATGTTGAAATGCCATTAGTGATCCTGGGAGACCCAGCCTACCCCTTACTTTCCTGACTCAGGAAGCCATACACCGGCCACCTCAACAGCACCAAGGAAAGATTCAGCTATTGGCTCAGCAAGTGCAGAATGACAATTGAATGTGCTTCGGGGAGATTGAAGGGATGCTGGCATTGTTTACTCACAAGACTGGCTCTCAGTGAGAAAAATACCCCAATGGTTATAGCAGCCTGCTGTGTTCTGTAAAATATCTGTGGAGCGAAGGGGGAAAAGTGGCTGCCACTGGGTGGAGGTGGAGCAGCTGTCTGCTGAGTTTGAACAGCTTGACACAAGGGCTATCAGAAAAGCTCAAGAAAGGGAGGCTTGGAAAGAGCATTTTACTGGTGAGCCACAGTAATGCATTGTGGTGTACTGTGCTCTACCTGTCCCTGCAGTGTGAGGGCCTGTTAGGAATTGTGGAGCTTGGTGTGTATCTGTGGTGTACCCTGACGGTGCCCCTGTTAATTTTGTGGTGCTTGCTCTACATTTCATAGTTATTATACTGTGTTTGTCACAGATTCAGTGAGTTGTATCACCACCAGGCATTCTGCAGCATATGTTGGGAACTAATAAAGATGAATTATTTTCCAAGCAAGAGTTTTATTGAGTAATGAAAACGCTTTAAAAAGGTTTTTGCAAATTAAAAGCAAAGACATTAAAATCTTAATAAATTTATGGAACAGAGCTTAAGGAAGGGGAAGGAACATTCATGGCCATCTTAGTTACATGTCTATCAACCGGGACTCTCACAGGTCAGTGTATGTGATGTGGTGGTTGTCCTTACTGTTCCCTAGTGTGGCGTGGTAGGAGTAGGGATCCGGCCCCTGATGCCATGTGGAATATTGAGTGGGATAGGAGGGTGCAGGGATGTGCTATACAGAAGTTCTGCATGGACCACAAAAGGAGGCAAGCCTGATTGTTGAATCTCTAGGTCTACGAGAGTTTGTGGCATCTCTGCTTGTTGCCAGAGAAACCCTATTCTGTCCTGCTGCATCTCCCTCTCCTTTTTCTGCTGGGACACCTGGGTTTTTCTCCTCTTCACTCTTTCCTTCCCCATACAGTCTGCAATATTCATCCACCAGGCCCTCTGCTCACAGTCTGAGACAGCACTGGCTTGCAAGATCTTGCTGAACATGTTATCCAGTGTTGTCTTCTTTCTCCTCCTTATCTGGATCAGCCATCTGTGCGTGTGGAGCGGGAACCCCTCAAGGCCGCAACTGCTGTAGCTACTGATAAAACACACACAGGAGCTGCTGGCAGTATAGTCACAACGGCAAGTGAAAGTTAAGATTCAGAACTCGCTTCCCTTGCTCCCCTAAAATTTTAAACAAGACATGCTCATGGACACTTCTGCTTCAAAGTGCTTCTGCACGGCACCACAGCACAGCACCACTCACACGTGGGGAGTATGGCCCACCAGTCGTGAGGAAAATGAGGAGGAAATTGCTTGGTGGCATAAAATTATGAGTATAAAGCAGTGGCGCTGGGTACTGCTACCATTTCCTACAGGCTGTGGTGGTTGTAGCTGATCTCTCATTCCTGACGGTAACAAAGGCACAGAGAGCACAGCTGCTGCTAGCATCCCAAAGACACCTGGGCCCATATGCCCATAGCCTGTTAACTTCAGCAGGAGCCATTGCAGTCTTCACTGACTGGAGTGGGAAAATGTCCTACCGTGGAGGAAGAAATAAGACTCCCATCCCTAAAAACCTTCAGGAGAGGAGGTTTCATCAAGATCTCTCAGGAGGATTCCAGGAACATCCCTGTGTACGTAAAATGCTCCGCATGGCCCCCTGCCTAACTCTAGAGGGGAATAAAAAACAGATAACGACCTCTTTGTTGTACTGCTACCTCTTGCACGACAACTAAATTAATGAAAAGTCAATAACTGTGTCCTATTAAGCTGGGGGTGCCTTCACTATAATGGAAAATTAAATGTATGCATCCCTGAGGTTCTTTGCCCTGCATTGGGCTCACCCGTGCTCAAAGGCTGGGACCGACTGGACTGCAGTGAAGTCTTAGACAGTTCTGTCTTACGGAATAGCTGGATCCCCCAATTGCATGTCCCCCATCTTCCTCTTCCTCTTCATTCTTGCAGGGGCCTGTGCCTTGGGCTTGGCAGAGGTATCCATAGTGGTCTTTAGGGGGTGGAGGATGAGGTCTCCTCCAATTATAGTATGCGGCAAGTATAGTGGCAGGTTTGTGGCTCAGCACCAGATTGGTGGTTGGCCTCCCTGGCATTGTGGTACAGCTGCAGAGTTCCTTGGCTTTCATGCAACACTGCTGCTGATCCCTGTTGTTCCTTCTCCTGCCTCCCCTGTGCAATCTGCTTGTAGATGTCCATGTTCCTATGACTGGTCCATAGCTGTGCCTGCACAGCCTCTTCTCTCCTCAGGCCCAGGAGATCCAGTATCTTCTATCTACTCCAAGCCAGAGTTCGTCTGGATCATATATCCAGCATGGTCAACTGGGGAGTTGCACACAGCAATGAAAAGTGGCCAGGTGTGCTTGCCAAAGTGGACAGTCAGGAAAAGGCATTTCAAAAATTTGAAGGGTTTTAAAATGTGGGCGGGCTTCTGTTCTCTTTGACCAATCAGCAGTGGAGTTCACAGTTATGACTAGAGCGGTCAGTGTTGGCCATTGTGGGATAGCTGCTGGGGGACTTTTAGGGTTCACATAGATAATGCAGTGTCTACATTTGCTCTGCATTGACCCTACTTTTGCTCTGCATTGACCTCTGTACATTGACCCTGGCTCAGTGCCTCTTAGGCAGACGGTGTTATTGTGTCGGCGTAATCATAGGCAGTGGGTATAGTAGGCTGGGGTAGGCTAAGCCTCTTCAACTAGCTGCCACTGGAAGTTCCTCCGTCTCTTTGCCTCCCCCACGCTCCCCCTCCCCCCCTCTCCACATGCCACTGTGGGAAAAGTCAGCCCAGCCCACCCCCGGCAGCCGCTTCTGAATCTACACACAGCAGACCCAGCTCAGGACGGGCCTGGCACCACAGCTACCACCCTCCTGCGTGGCAGGGAATGCAGCGTGAAGCCTGGTGTGGGCGAGGCCTGGGCTGCACCCCTGGAAAGCAAAGGGGGCCCATCCTCCCTGCCTGGTGGCGTGGAACCCAGCCAGTGTGGGGGGTCCAGACAGCTTCCACTCAGGCCCCTCCCCTGAGGCCCCTCGCCACTCATGCCTCTTCACCCCGTCCTCCACTTACTGCTCGCACCTCTTTACCTCCTCCCCCAAGAGGTGCGAACGGAGGGTGGGGAGAGGGTGAAAAGACGCAAGCAGTGGGTGGGGCAGCGAGTCAAGCAGAAGCAGGGCTGGCTTGGACCCCCCCTTGCCAGCTGGGTTCAATGCCACCAAGGGGTGGTGGGGGAGCATCCTTTGCTTTCCAAGGGCACTGCCCCAGTGCCGCCTGCACTGGGCCCCACACTGCGTTCCCTGCCACGCTGGAGGGTGGTAGCTATGGCTCCTGGGGCGGGCCAGGCCAACTTCTCCGGTGGCATTTGAAGAGTGGGAGTGGAGAATGGGCAGGGCCTCAGGGGCGGGGAGGGTCATGGGGGGGTGGGGTGAGCTGGTGCTCCCCCACTCAGCCTTCCCAAAGGCAGGCCTCACGTTGCCCATGGGCATAATGGAGAACTGACATCGGTGGGCAACAAATTAACGATGTAACTAGGTCAACACAATGTGGCTGACATTGACCTAAGTTTGTAGTGTAGACCAGGCCTTACCCTGTATATCATCGAGTAGAAACTGGCCTTTATGTAGGATCAGGAGAAGTAATGAGAAATTAAATAATTTGTGTCTGTACAGAATTTTGGAGGAAGATTCCTGTAAAAAAAAGTTTAATTCTGTCAACATACGTTAGCAAAGGCTTTGGGATGAAGTCTTTTAAATTGTAAGTTATTCTTATGTAAGGTGTCACATATATACTTACTCAAGTAAGGACTACTCAGCTGGGTAAAAGTCTCTGTAATTAGGGCTCAGTTCTATGAGGTGCTGAGTATCTTCATTAATTGCTGCCCAATCAGTTCTCTTGAATTGCCACTCAACCGAACAAAGGGTTGCAGGGCCGGGGGCTTGTTTTGTGGGGACCAGGAATTCCTTTTTGTTAGTGCAGGTGTGACAGATCTGGGCCCTGCACATTTCTCCTACATCAGACCTCCTTTTCCCCCTTGCCCTCAGTGGAGATCGCATAGCGTGGTCGACTGTCCACGATGGCTGTAAGTTCAGTTAAGGACTCTGAATTTCCGGCGTAAATTAGAGCTGCTAGGAAGCAGTTTGCTGAACTTGCAGAGCAGGCTTTGCCTGCCTTCCCTTCTCTTGCATTGAGCACAGCTCATGCATGGGAGGGAATCTAGCCCCTAAACTAGATAACCCCAGTGTTTCAACAATATAACACTTTGATTTTATTAGGTAATGAGAGCAGTCAACAACTTTCAGGAGGCACTCAACACCTTGCAGGATCGAGCCCTTATCTTATACTGAATTGCAGAACACAAAGGTTTTGACTGAAAATGTCTTGGGAGGAAAAGGGAATTGTCCTTCTGTAGAACAGACCTAGGTGAACTTTGGAAAATGCATTGCTTCGGTGAGAATTGGACACGCTCTCAGGCAGGGAATTATGTTTTCCCTTTTCCCAAGCTTGTGGAGTGTTTAACTGCCAGCAACTCTTCAGAATCACATTTCTTAAAAGATGTCTCTGTGTGCTCATTCAGTCAATCAATTTTATTTTGTAGTGAGCTTTTGCTTTCATAAACTAATATGTACATAACAGCAGCAAATATCATGCGTGTAAAATCTTCATATGGAATGTCCATGTGAAACTAGTTTCAATTCAAGTGTTCAGTATTGGAGGTATGATTCATGGACTTGCTCCGTATTGTCATTTTTTTTGAAAGCACTGCTGTTACCCGCACACTAGGGCACCCCACCTTTCCCCCCAATTCATAGGGCTCAAGGCATAATCCAGTTAAGGCACCCTCCCCCTTTCCCAATCTGTAGAGATCTGTGGGAAAGGCACCTATGCTTACCCAATTTACACTCTAAGGCTCAGGGTCTCCCATTCCCAGTCCATAGAGCTCTGGAAGTAACCTGGTTAATTTAAGTACACACCTTTTCCCAATTCATAGGGCTCCAGGCGTAATTTTCTGTGGGTTTGCAGGGTCTTTTACCAATGAAGGAGCCTTACATAGTAATATCCTTATTCTCTATTTATTAACAATTGCAAAAGCAGAATACCCTCGCTAAGCATACAATGCGCTCACTACTCCCAGTAAGGCAGACAAACTTCTCCTGGTGGCCAATCAGGATTAGATCATCTGGGGACTCCAGCTCCTGTAAAAACAACTGGCAGGGTGATGAGGTCTGACAGCTCTGATATTGGGCTGTGTCCTGAAGGTAGGTTCCAAAGAACTTCTTTTTTGGACCTCAGTTTATATAGTTAAAACTTGGGTCATGCATAACTATACTTTAACCAAGCATTTTAAACAAAAGTACTACAAAACACCAATCCTAGTCCATTATGAAACAGTTCTTTAAACAATCATACCCCCACCACCTTAGTTTATTTAAATATTGCACAACTTAGTTCTGCAACAGACAGAAACTATCAAAGAACCTGACAGAAATCATTCAGATAAACAACAGAGAAGTGAGTACCATAAAGACAAATCAATAAGAAGTGTAGATTTTACAGCCACAACTGTTAATAAGTGATTCCTTGCCAGACAGAATACTATCAAATAAAGTTTTCTTTAAACATCTTAAGATCTGTGTCTTTATCTGGTGGTGGTAGGTACTATTAGGTCAGTAGCACCTTCTTAACAGCCCAATATTACATTGTCTTGATGTAATTTTAGGAATGTGAAGATGTGACCACATGCTGCTTAGCTTATGACTGCTCTCTCTCTTAATATGGCTGCTGCTGCTTAGCCAAAAAGACAAGACCTCAGACCTTACACTGCAGATATTCCTTGAGGAGCCTTTTATTATGTATAGGTTGACCTGTCTTGCTTAAAACCAGTGGCAGCTTCTGAAGAAGTTAACTAGCTATGCTAAAGCTTTCATCCCTATCTGTAACTCCAGTTCTGACAGCAACTTGACATCTCTCTGGAATACTTCAGCATTACTTGGTATGTACTGTCAGTTGCTACATGACACATAGCAATTAAGTTTTCTGCACCTAGTTCTACAAGCAATGATGATGGAAAGTGTTTTTTGTTATGTTTTCATTGATCTTTTACAAACTTGTATACAGAACCGACTGTACTATATTAATGTGCAGAATGATTTGTGTGGCCATGCAAATATGTGGCATCTAAAGGATGTTCAGTTTATTGATACAAGTTAAGACTCCATTATAGACCAAGTCTTTTCACTATGGATTTCTCCTCATTAGGAGCTAATATTAAACAAGTAAACAGTCATGTTAAGCTAGTTGTTTAAAAGCTTTGTTGGTTTGTAATTATTACATATACTAATATTAGATTGTACCGTGCCTCATTCTGTTTTCATCTAATATGTTGGCATGATTTCTAGCCCAGAGAAGAAACTAATAGTTTACAGTAGTTTTTGTGAAAAAATACTATACAGTATTGTGACATCTTGCTCAGGCCACCTAGAACTGTGAAACACTGTGTTACCGCTTTGCCATAGCCAGGGTGACTGTTGCCACTTAGAAGCTATGAGCAAGGCTACGAGTCAGTCCGGAGGTTACGGATTCTGTGATTTACAAGACCTCTGTGACTTCGTGAAAATTCCAATAATTCAGCTCTGTGCGGTGGGGTTCAGGCTTCAGACCCACGCTAGTGGGGCCCAGGCTTCAGTGAACCCCTGATTTATTGTTTATTGCCTTTATCCTGAGCATGACTCTTAATAAAAATACTCATGCCAAAATCATAGCCTTAGCTATGAGTCATCTCCCTCCCACACCAGGTTCTCCCCCTTGCTAGCAAACTCCTCAGGACTTTGCCAGTCCAAACCTTGCCTTGCAGGTCGGTGAACCTCAGTTCCTGAGTTCCCCAAAGACGTTTTTCTGCTGTGGACCTTATGACACTGAGCCAGAAAAGGTTAAGCAACTAGCAGGCTAAATGATCCAAATTCAACCTTGAAAGGCATATTAGAAGAATATATAAATGGTAATTAGGACCATTCCTTATAAATAGCTGACAAAGCCATGTTAAATAGACTAAGGCTTTGAAATTTAGACTTATACTGTTAGAATATTGGAAGAAGATGATGATTGTATTTGTCTGTGTTTACATATATATGATTAGAGTTAACAATGTAACCAAATGGTTCCTGTCTGTCGCTATATTTTGTTGATTCAGAGATCAAAATACTTAGATTAAACTAGGATGTAGGAATATCAGTTTCATTAGTTCTCTTTGAAATTTGCAGTAAGCTACCTGTAAATGGCTGGAGATGGGCAGTTACCTCAGGGAAAAAATAATTATGCTAATCAGTGCAGTTGATTAGCGGTGTGTGCGTAGGAAATAGGAAATTTTACTGCAAAGATTTCCTATTATTCACTCAAGGAATACCTGCTGTCAAGAAATTATTGATAACCTGCCAGAGGTCTATAAAAGAATTCCAGGGCCCTGATCCTGTTATCTCAGATCAGCTTAAGCTTGATCAGGGGAAGCTTGAATCGCAAGGCTGAAGTCTCTAGCTCCAGTCTGGATTGCTTTGCTAAATTCTTATGGAAGAATTTGAACAAACTGTGTACGGATTGCTGATTGGATTATAACCTATGGAACTGATTCTGAAAGAATTTTCTGCAACTCAGCAGCTCACCGTCTCTACTATGAAATTGACCTAAAACCTTTATTCATATCTGTATGTACAATGATCTTTTAACCAAGACTCGCTTTCCTTTTTTAATAAATCTTAATTTAATTAATAAGAATTGGCTGTAAGAGTGTATTTGGGTAAGTTCTGAAATATTCATTGACCTGGTGGGTAATGTGTCCGATCTCTTGGTATTGGTAGAACTTTATATATGATGAACAAGATTTTCAGTAATACTCATCAGATTTGATTTAGCTGTCTAGGTAGGAGCCCAGGGCTGGATTGCTTTAAGGGAGCTGTATTTCTGGCTTCTGGGTAACCAATAAAGTATGTAGAAGCTGTTTTATTGCTGGATTGGTGAATCTAATTATTAAAAATCACCATCAGTTTTGGGGCTTATCTGCTGCATTCTTTGCAGCTTGCCCTGATTAAGCAATCTCCACATAGCTCCTCCAGCGAACATGGTCACTGATTCTAAGAAAAGTTCTCAAATTTGCTGCCTCCATAAAGACAGAACACATACCACCTCTCAGTTTGGCTGAGGATTTTACCCTTCAGCACTGAGATGGTTTTTTGTAATAAAACAAGAATACATTTATTAACAAAGAACATATATTTAAGTGATAATAAGTAAGACAAAAAGATACAGGTATGATTACAAATTAAAAAAAGAAAAAGACGCTTTCTAGTGACTAAAACTTAGTCACACTAACTACAACACTGTCTACAACAACAACTGCAAACAATTTCTCAGCATCTGAGAGAGACAAGATAAGTGAGGTAATATCTTTTATTGGACCAACTTCTGTTTACCTATCTTGTTGGATTTACAATCTTTGTTTAAGCAAGTTTCTCACCTATACTTCTCAGAGACTTCAACCCCTTTGATTGAAGGAGACAACTTTCTCAGATTACAAGAGCTCTGGCCCCTTATCTGTCCCGTGATGGATAAGAAAATGGCTTTTTGCCTCTGCTTGTATCTTCCCAAAGTTCATTGACCCTATTTCAAGAGGCAGGAAGGCTTCCTGAAAGTGCAGTCTCCATTTCCCGTCAAAATTAAGTGGTCATCTTCCTCCACTTGCTCGCCTGATGACTTTGTTTATCTTTCTTGTCAATGTACTTTTCATTGTCTTTGGTCTCACCTTGCTTAGTTTACATTCGAAAGACAGTCAAGCTTGCAAAACAACTTTCTTTTGTCTAGGACAAATTTTAGGAACATATTTCCAGCATGCATGCATAATTCTTTATACACCTCCCATACATAGATCACACAATAACATTAATGACTACTGTGTGACCAGTTTGCATATGACACCTTACACGACACCTTTTAGATACAGATTATAACAACAGTGAGTTGGGGCCATGAGTGTGTTAGGCCTGATGAGTTATGATATGGTGTGCCCTCTGCCAGCTGGCATCTGCGAGGCTTCCTGGGTCACAAGACTTAAACTGCAAATGTCATACTGCCAAATTGTTCGTATGTGGATTATTCCTATAGAGTCTATAAACTCTGTACACTAACACTTATGCAGTATCCTTCACATTATTCCATCAGAGGGATCCCCTCTTCTACTGCCTGCTCTGGCAGAATTAGCAGTGGATTTGAACCATAGAACCACAGATCCTCTGAGATCTGTGCAGGTTGCGAGAGAGCATGGGAGGGGAAATTTGCCCAAAGCCAGGGCCATCCTTTTGGAGGCCTAGTAACTCTGTGCTGCATTCTGTCCCAGTCTCCTTTTCAGAGCAACACTACTATGGGCTGTCCCTGATCCACGTCAGTGGTTGGGTTGCATAACTCAGGAGTGGGAGGCTTTCCAACCTAGGAATGACATTCACAACACTAGCACCCCACTTTTATTCAATAAACCCCTACTGATCCTACAGAAAAAGAAACGAATAAAACCTAAAACATCAAAGGGAAACATCCTACTCTAAGTAGAGCTTTACCATGAAAAGGGGCAGAGATGCCATGAAATTCACTATGACATTGCAACTGCTGTTGACTTTATGTGGAAGATGCTAAAATGCTATGATGATAAAACCCTAAAACAGATACATAGATAGAATAAGTTTTTGTGAGGTTTTTCTTTTTCTCCACCCATGGAGATAAAGAGGATGATTTGGCCCATGTTAGTGACAGATGTGAGTCACATCATTTAATGCAGTGCTGGAAGTGCTGAGACACAAAGGTAATGAACATTGTAAGAACCAATATAGAACAGAATTTGGAAAAATCACATTGCTGCTGTTATTGTCTCTTGTTACATGCACAGAGTTTATTTCCAGTAGTTGGCAGCATAAGATAGCAAGAGACAAGGGTTAAAATAAATTTGGCTTGATCTTGCTTTTACATGTGTCTAGTTCTGCTGGATTTGTTCAGCATATTGGCTTGTTATATTTTAGAAACAGCATTCACAATGCAAATGCAAAGTGGTATTATGGCTGTCTTTTGAAACAACAATATCTGTGTTGTATATAAGTGAAATAGATTTGATCATACTTGGATTTATGCAGAGATTCTGCAACTTGACTGAGGGTATCTACACTGTACAGACAGATGCAGTGCGATCAATTGAGCAGGCAGCAGACACCCGCACAATCGATCCCGGAAGTGCTGTCCGGTCGATGCACTAGTAAGTCGATGGGAGATACGCAAGTTTCAGTACATAGCTTGTATATCTCCCGTCGATGACGCCGGCATTGTAGACCAGGCCTGAGATTAGACATTGCTTATAGAACTAAGAAACTTGGGTCTTGAGTTTGACACTAAAAATGTATCGCAAATTCCTTACCAACTTATCATGTGAAGGTAGGCTATGTTATGCATGCATGTGTGGCTCATGTCACTACACCAGTATTTCCCAGCTGGTGTGCTGTCAAGCCTGAGCGGATGTGCCACGGAATTTTTTGAAAAACTACTTTGAAGAGTTCTGGATTGGCTCATGAATATTCATGAGTTCATTTGGAGACTATATGGTGGTTTGCCTCAAAATAATTAAAGGTATCAAGGTGTGCTATGGCAGAGAAAAGGTTGGGAACCACTGTGCTACACAATGAATGTGGGTGGATCTCATCAGATACGCCTTAAGTTTGAAATTACACCCATACATAGGACCAGCACAAGACTTCTGCACCACTTAAGCCCCACTTAAGGCATGGGCTATATACTGACAATCTCCATGGGTAAATTTCATTCCAGTTAGGCAGGGTTTCACAGGAGTCATTGATAGCTTGCCAGCTATTGGTACGACTGCCACCACTCACCCTTTTAATTTGATAATCTGCTGAACCAGAGATTCCATTTAATTAAAATTAAAAATAACCCTGTTTTTCATTTACCTATTCAAAACAAGAAAAAACACAAGTTGTTGTCTTGCTATCTGGAGTGGCTCTTGACCATGAGTGCCAACCTCAGGGCAGACTGTCAAGGAGCAGGGCAGAGACCTCAAACTGGCTGTGTGTTCTATAATTAAGTTTCACCAACCCGGTAACAAATGTGAACTCCTGAAGCATTATAACAGTCTTACCATGGAGTCACAGACAGTCCCCTTGGGCATTCCAGTCTATCTTGCCACCCAGGCAAGCTGGATTCAGTGATAATTGGTTGCTATACACCAAAGATCACAAAATATTTGGTTACTCCCAGTTCCAAGAGACCAGTAATTTTTCCGTAGGTCAACTTGTACCTTAGATCTCACACCAAGCACAACACTTGTAGCAAATCCTACAGTAAACTATCTAAGGCTTTATTAACCAAGAAAAGAAATGGAAGAGTTATTCAAAGGTTAACGTAGGCAAGAATATATACACAAATAAATTACATTCTATGGTTCCAAAAGGTGACAGAGATGTAGTGATTGGTCAGTGCCTTACAGAAATCTGTTATTTCCTTTATCAACCAAATTTGTAATTTCATCAAAAGAAAAAAAAGATTTCAAGTTAGTCTGACATGATCTATTTTTCATAAATCCATGTCAACTAGCATTAATTACATCTCTCTCCTTTAATTCTTTATTAAAAGTATCCCATATCAGCCTGGGATCAATGTCAGGCTGATAGGCCTATTATTACATGGGTCATACCATTTATCCTTTTAAAATTTTTTCACAACATTAGCTTTCTTTCAGTTTTCTGTAACTTTCCCAATGCTCCAAAACTTATGGAAAATCAGTGTTAAGGGGCCAGTGAGCATCTTAGCTAGCTATCTCAAAACTCTTGAATGCAAGTTATTTGGACCTGCTGATTTTAAATAGTCGCTTCTTGTTCACATCCTCCAGAGATACTAGTGGAATGAAAAGAGTGTTATCACCATATGATGAGACGATATCATTTGTTTTATCTCCAAAACACGGAACGGAAGTATTTATTGAACACTTCTGCTTTTTTTTTTTGCATTATTATTGATAATTCTACCATTTCCATCTAGTAATTGACAATACCATTGTCAGGATATTTTTGTTCCTCATTGTATTTAAAAACTCCTTCTTATTGTCCTTATCTCTGCAGCCATACAGTTCGCCTTGTGTCCTTTGGCTTCCCTTATCAGTTTTCTACAATTCCGAACTTCTGATTTATATTCATTACTATCAACTTCCCCTTTTTTCCATTTATTATACATTATTTTGTTATTTATAAATGTGGCACACCAGAGTTGGTTGTTGAACACGTTGACTGTTTATATTATTTGACTGCATGAGAAATGTACAACTTATACAGAAGGCAATTGTTCCTTTTGTACTTACATTCTGACCAAAAGATTGTGTCTTTTTTCTATAGTAATATTATGTCTTGTGGGTTCCGGGTCCGAGTTCCTGCAGTGTTAGCATGTAGATAACAGAAATAATCATCAATAGATTGTTTAGTTTAGGAGTGCCAAAGTACCAGGTCTAGATAATATACAGCCGTAAAATTAATCCCAATAGCTACAGGATTAAAAACCAGCCATGTTTTCATTAACAATAATTTTTCCATGACAGTTCCGTTGAGCTTGGAGCACTCTGGATCCAAGACATATTTGTTTAATGCATTGGGGAGTACTGGATATATTGAAATACAGATACTGATCTTCCTTGCAGTTCTGTTGAACTCTGTGATCTTGTAAAACTGGTGTCAGATCAAAACTGGGTACACTCTTATTTTGGGAAATAAGATGGCTGATTTTATTTTTGTTATTGAAAGTTTGAGACCGATTCCTTAGTTTTTAGTTTGGGGGGCAGGAAGAGACTCCAACGCTCAAGTTTTACAAAGAACTGAAGCCAAAATTCAGACCTGGTTTGATGCTGTTGCTTAAGCAAGTAGGAATTTTGGTGTTAAGTATCTACGTTTTATTAAATCAAGTGGTTTGGATAACTTGTCTTATGATGATCCCAAGCTTTTTCATACAAGAAATTACATAGCTTCTGATCATTTCATCTGTTAGAAGAATATGTTTAACTTTCCATTTATAATGACACTGATACGTCTAGGAGCTATTTTCATGCTTTCCTTGCAGGTCTGTAATGAAGTCAAGAAAAGTTGGTTTTAGGCTTTTTTGATCTTGTAGGTCAAAGTGAGGTTCATAAATCTGGGGGTTGATCTGGTCTTTCTCTTTAAGAGTGAAGAAAATGAGTTAAATGTAAAATGCCTAGCTGGTACCCTGTTCATGATGAACAGATATGACCATTTTTTTCATTGAAAATATGTCAGTTGGTTTGGAAAAGTACAGAATGTACTTAATGCCGTGGACCTGATTTGACATCCAATGAAGTCAGTTCTGCCTTCAATAGAAAAAATGCATGGCCTTGTGTGGATTATTATGAAAGAAAATGTCATACCTGTTCAAAGATACATGTTAATACCGCAGAATTATTGGAATAGAAAACTATTGGAATAGAAAAATTCTGCAGAGTAAATCTTTGTTTGTTTGTTTTCCCCCCAGTCCAAACAATATTTTGAAAACCAGCCACAAAGATGCCACAGCCTGAGATTTAATTGTGAGTTTCATAATAGTTTGTGAGGGTTTTTTTAATTAAAGCTCCATCTCCTGAAGTTATGTGAATATGTGAGTTCTCAGCACATTTAAATAAAAGTATGTTTCTAGCCCTTGTAGCTGCATAAAAAATCTTGAAAACAACAGATGAGTGGACCGCAGGGCTAAAAAATGCAAAGGCAAATTAAAAGAACGTTATAATGTAGAGTCAGACCTCTTGCTTTTTAAGCCAATATCGTGAGTTTGGGGGGCTACCTTATGATTTGTGAACACCTAGGGCTGACAATACTGCATTTGTTCTCAATGATGGATCTAAATGAGAAGAATGGGCAAACGGCTCACTTGGCAATCACGGCCATTCTGGCTTTGTCAAGTGGTAGACGAGGTGTACTCTGAGTAGTAAAAGTTCTCCACATCCCTCTTCTGTCCCACCTGACATGCACGCACCTGAGCCTGTTCCTTTTGTCTGTCGACTTAATCAAATCTCACCCCTCAGGTTTGTCCTTGAACCCAGGCATCTCATGTTGCAGTGCAATTGTTTAGGAAATGTTAAAATGCTTACCTTTTGGGAAGAACCGAGACAGATGAGAAAGGGACAGGGACCATCTTTTTAAAAATGCAGGCTAGTTCATCTGGTGAACATAATCTACAAGGACGGGGTTGTGTTCCTCTGGGTTTAGAAAGCACTTAGCATATTCTGGATACTACGACAGTCTAAATAAATAATAATGCTTAGCAGTTGCTGATGTCTTAAAGCAAATTCTGGGGTGTCCTTTTAGTTTTCTGGCATGTGTTCCTTACGCTCAGAATGCACTACTATTGAAATCCTGCATTTCTGCAACAAGTATCAAATTACTTGGGAATGGGGGTTGTTCGTAACTCTGAAATATTCCTAACGCTGAACAAAACGTTACGGTTGCTCTTTCAGAAATGGACAACTGAACATTGACTTAATACAACTTTGAAACATTTCTATGCAAAAGACAAATGCTGCTTTTAACTATTGTAATTTACATGAAACAGGCACACTAACCGTTTTTTTACCTTGTCAAATCTTTTTTTAAAAGTTTGCCTTTATTTTTTGTAGTTTATATTTAACACAGTCCTATGCTTTATTTCTTTTTTGGGTTTTGGTTTTTTTTTTGTCTCTGCTGCTGCCAGATTTAGAATCATAGAACAGTGGAGTTGGAAGGGCCCTCAGGAGGTATCCAGTCCAACCCCTGCTGAAAGCAGGACTAACCTCAGCTAAATCATCCCAGCAAGGTTTTTGTCAAGCTGCAGCTTAAAGACCTCTAAAGATGGAGATTCCACCACCTCCTTAGGTAACTCATTCCAGTGCTTCTCCACCCTCCTAGTGAAAAACTTTTTCCTAATGTCCTACCTAGACCTCTACCCCCACTGCAACTTGAGACCATTGCTCCTTGTTCTGTCATCTGCTACCATTGAGAACAGCCTAGCCCCATCCTTCCTGGAACCCCCTTTCAGGTAGTTAAAGGCTGCTATCAAATCCCCCCTCATTCTTCTCTTCTGTAGACTAAACAGGCCTAGTTCTTTCAGCCTCTCCTCATAAGTTTTGTGCTCCAGCCCCCTTATCATTTTTGTTGCCCTCTGCTGGACTCCCTCCAACTTGTCCACATCCTTTTTGTAGTGAGGGGCCCAGACTGGACACAATACTCCAAATGCGGACTCACCAATGCCAAATAGAGGGGAATAATCACTTCCCGCGATCTGCTGGCAATGCTCCTACTAATGTAGCCAAATATGCTATTAGCCTTCTTGGCAGCCAAGGCACACTGCTGACTCATATCCAGCTTCTTACCCACTGTAAATCCCAGGTCCTTTTCTGCAGAACTACTGCCTAGCCCGTTGGTCCCTAGTCTGTAGTTGCGCATGGGATTCTTCCATCCTAAGTGCAGGACTCTGCACTTGTCCTTGTTGAACCTCATCTGATTTTTTTTGGCTCAATCCTCCAATTTTCTAGGTCACTCTGTATCCTATCCCTACCCTCCAGCATATCTACCACTCCCCCTAGCTAAGTGTCATCTGCAAACTTGCTGAAGATGCAATCTACCCCATCCTCCAGAACATTAATGAAGATTTGAACAAAACTGAACCCAGGACCGACCCCTGAGGCACTCTGCTTGTGACCGGCTGCCAGCTAGACATGGAGCCATTGATCACTACCTGTTGAGCCCTATGATCTAGCCAGCTCTCTGTCCATTTTATAGTCCATTCATCCAACCCATACTTCAACTTCCTGATAAGAATACTGTGGGAGACTGTATCAAAAGCTTTGCTAAAGTCAAGGTATATAACGTCCACCGCTTTCCCCACATCCGCAGAGCCAGTCACCTCTTCATGGAAAGCAATCAGGTTGGTCAGGCATGACTTGCCCTTGGTGAATCCATGTTGACTGCTCCTGATCACTTTCCTCTCTTCCAAGTGCCTTAAAATGGATTCCTTGAGGACCTGCTCCATGATTTTTCCAGGGTTTGAGGTAAGATTGACCGGTCTGTAGTTCCTTGGATCCTCTTCCCTTTCCCACCTCTTCCCACAAAAGAGATGTGTGGCTGACTAGTCAGTTTGTAATTCTTGGGTTCCTAAATTTGAGGTTCTGTATCACCAAACCCAAATGAACTTTTAACTATTTCTAATCAGACCCATAATATGCAAAAACAGTCCTGGAGCAATGAATCCTTTTGCACCAAATTACAATGAAGCCTAAATGAGATTCTTATCTTCAGTCTACTATCACTGATCACCTGAATGTGCCTTTCCCATACACAGAGAACTGTTTGAACCAAAAGGCCCTTTTAAAATGCAGATCCATACCTTGCAAGTACTCAAACAACTTTTTTGTGCAAGCACAAAAACCTATAATAAATATGGCTACTTCAGTCCACATCCAGGTTAATATTCAATATCCTCCTCCGTCAGGAAAGATGAAGACACTTTACCAAACTTAGGGCAGGTCTACACTTAAAATGCTGCATTGGCACAGCTGCAGCATTTAAGAGCTTCATCCATCAGCATAATTAATCATCCTCCATGAGAGATGGTAATTGTGTCAACAGGAGAAGCTGACATAACACTGTTTACTCGGTGGGTTAGGTCAGTGGAACCGTCACTCAGGGATGTGGATTTTTCACACCCCTGAGTGACGTCCTTATACCAGTGTATGTCTGTGGTGTAGTCCTGGCCATAGTCTGGGAATCCAAATTTGTTTTAACTGGAACTTGTTGGGAGCCAGAATTTCTGTCCCTCAGGAGATTCCAACATTTCAAATTTTGAATCAGAACAAAAAGCTGAAATTTCATGAAAAACAAAATTTCAAGAAAAAATATTAATCGTAATATATTACGTAAAAAATTATCACTACAATACATGATATATTAATACTAATTGTAAATATCATATTAGATTGTATCATATTAGATTGTAATATGTAATTGTAATATGTATCATATTAGATTGTAATTGTAAAAATCATATTAGATTACTTTTATTTGTATTATATATTGCAATTAATATTTCAATATAATAGAAAAGTCCAATTGACACTAATCAAAATGACATAGAAATGAAACATTCTTACCTTATTTAAATGAAACAAGAAAGTCTAAACAATTCATTTTGACTTTTTCCTGTCAAAAATTTTGACAAGAAATGTTTTGAACCATTATATCTCATAGTGCTTTGAAACAGCCTTTCAAGATCTTTAAAACGTTTTGTTTATTTTTAAAATGAACAATGCAGTGCTGCTAAAACAACAGTTTTCTCTGGTTCTGATGTAAATGTTGGCATTTCACCAGCATACATCAGTTTGTTTATTTTCTCTTCAGGACTTTGATGAACTACTACAACCAATGGCTCTTAAACCAGATCCCCATATTTTCTCTAAAAAACATATGTTCTGCTCTGTCCAGCCCTCTCCTGGATAGTTCCGGTATTAGAGAGCCGGTACCGTGTGAGGGGTCAATATACAGCAGTTTGCGAAAGAGCAAAACAAGTTTATTTAACTCCAAAGAGAGTGATTTTAACAGTACAAGTGTAAGGTATTAAACTCAAACGATTACATGAGTAATAAAGATAAAAGGCTTTCTAGTAGCTATGACTTAACAAATTAAACTTGGTTCAAAGTTAAACAAATCCTTACCACATGTTCCCAACAAGAGGACCCTCTAGGACCCTGCGAGGTGGGAGGGTCTCGGAGCTTGGCTACACAGCCTGACCTGAAACATTTGCACTGCAATAAAATAGCCCCACAGCCTGAGCCCCACAAGCTCGAATCAGCTGGCATGGCCACGGTGTCTAATTGCAGTGTAGACACACCCTTAGGTGAAAGAGAGAAAAAGAAAGAGAATACCTGGGGTGTTTTGTCCCTTACTTTTATAATCCAGTCACCCTTTGAAATGCATTTTCCTGAGGGTTATCCCTAGATAAAGTTCCTTCTGGCTGTGAGGATGGAGACATGGAGTCTGATGGTGAAAGAGGTTCCATGTTCTTGTTTGCTAAAATGCAGATCAATCTGTTCCTGCCCCTCCTCTGTTGCCAAAGAATGGCCACTTGTCAGTGATTGCCAGTCAGCTTTGATGACACCTGGCTAGAAGCATCAGCTTGTCCTTTGTCTTTCAGAAACAGGTTTACCCTCTCCCCAGGCTTGTCTGATAAACACATTTCAGTCAAAAATTCAGTTCATAACTTTTAATTCATAACTTTAGCTGTAATGTTGCTCCATACGTTTCACATGATATTATTGACCAGTAAATTATTAGTTTTCAAGTGATACCTCACAAGGAATACTTTATGCAAAGATTATTACAACGGTGTGTGGGGTGTAAGTACACAGTTGCATTCGGTCACAGGTGATCTGTGGGTTTCCTGAACATAGTTGTCTCCAGAGTTCCATTGTTGAAGCTGATTGCGGTGTCCAGGAAGTTGGTGCTAGTGTGGGAGTGTTCCAGAGAGAGTTTAATGGATGGGTGGTGGTTGTTGAAGTTGTGGTGGAAATCTATGGGGGAGTTTAGGTTGTCTGTCCAAAGGATGAAAATATCATTGATGTATCTCAGGTGTGTCATTGGTTTTATGGACAACTCCAACAGGCACTAGAACAACAGATACAAAACCTGCAGTCACAGCTTCAATACTATGATGGTCAACACTCCCCACAACACACCTTTCAAGATCCATGGATCCTACATATGCCTTGTGATGCTGGCTGGATTAGGGGGACCATTTGTGATGTTACATAACATCAATATGTCAAAATTACAATCATTCATGTGAGATAAGCCATGTCAGGTACCCTAAGAATGGTTATAATTTGCTAAGTCTGATGGTATTGTGTATGTGTGTGTGTCATTTGTAATGTAGGTTATAAATATGTAAGGCATATCTGTATTTCTGCTTGTGCTGTGTTTTTGGGCAACTCCCCAGACAGGATGGCAGCAGCAATAACCTGCTTAATGGCCCATTAAGGAAACTCACAGGTACAATGGGCCCAGGGAGAGAAGCCCTGGCTACCCCTGATGAGTCACCAGGAAGTACCCATTGTGACCTTGGATGCCATCTTATTTCTGTAAATTTTCACAAGCAGCATGGCAAGGGCAAAGGGATATAAAAGGCAGCTGAACCACATCCATATTGTCTTCAGCCTTCACCTACCTCTGGATCAACTCATCTACAGCTGAAGCTGTGAAACAACAAAGGACTGAGACCCATCCAGGTACTGGATGTACACCAGAGGGACTATACAAACCTGCAAACTCCACAGTTCTACTAAAACCTGATGTATATGGTCTTTCAAATCACTTGTATGTATCTGATTGCTTTAATCCTTTAACATTTCTCTTTTAGTTTGTTTCTTTCCTTTTATAATAAACCTTTAGTTTTAGTTAGTAAAGGATTGGCTGGCAGTGTGGTATTTTGGGTAAGATCCAAACTTAAAATGATTTGGTAATGTGGCTGACCCCCTGGGGTCAAGAGAACCTTTTTGGTAAAGAGCATAGAGTTTTAAATAACTTATCTCTTTACTGGACCTAGTGGCTAATTGGGAGGCAGAGACTGAGATGCAGGAAATGGGGCTGTGTATATTTTGTTGTAACTTCTTGATAAGCAACGTGGGAAATCAGAAACACTGTTTGTGGCTGGTTGGGAAGTTTGATTTCAGCGTCACTGGCCAGCGCTGGGAGAATCTGCTCTCCTTTTGCAGCCAGCCCTGACCTTGGCATTTTCAGATGGTCTACCCTAGGCCCGGACGGGGTCACATGCCTATCACAACACGTGGTGTATCTCATCTAGTATACTAAATGCCCCACAAGGATGTGGATGTAGCGGGACAATCACTACACTTCGGAATGAACTCACACAGAAAAATGATAAGACAAAAACAAAGCAATCATTTTATATCTGACCTATCAGTCCTCTTCCTCAAAGGAAACATGCACAACACTTTCAAAAGACAAGCCTGGGAGCTTAAATTTATAACTTGGCTAGACACTAAAATTTGTGGGCTCAATAGAGACACTGGATTTATGGCTTTTTGCAACAACCTGTAACCCATTAAACCCTCTCGCACCTCAGGTTTCCCCCCTATCTCTCTGCTTTCCCCCAATTACAGGCGAGGTGTTAACTGGCCACTTTACCTTGACTGATCCCTTACATAGGTAGTTAACATGTATTTCTAAACAACCTGTACCACCTTGTATTTAGCTGTGACACTAACATTTCCCAGGGACGAGCTCTGCATAAGCTCTCAAAAGCTTGTCTCTCTCCACAACTTAATTTTGGCCAATAAAAGATATTACCTCACTTACCTTGTCTCTCCCATAGACCAGAAGAGTTTTTTGGCAGTGAAGCTAACAGCAGAGCTGTAGGTTTGCCATAGTTTACTAGCTTTTCATATAAATGCAAGTCTGACAGGCTGGGAAATAACTACTTGTCAACGTAATCTGAGGCATGTTTGAAATATAGTGCAGACCATATTTCATTTGAGAAATTGCTGTTAATTCAATAATAAAAGGAAGTGGATTACCTGGTGCTGCCTATAGGTCGTGTGGCTAGGAGCTGTGATTGTGCGCACGGCCATAGAGGAACTACTGCTTGGCTAATTATGCATTGGGTTGCACACAGGTCATGTTTGACAAGCTTGTGAAAGGCAGCCTTGAGCAAGCAGAAGTGCCGTGTGCAAAGATTAGCAGTGCTGCCTGCAGTTTGATGAGTGCAAAGGGATGCTTTAAACCGTGTGTAAGAATATACAGTTGAGTGCAGCGTGCTACTTATATATAAAGGGGGCAGATTGGAAAGCAGTTCACCATGAGCACAGAAGGAGGGGACGGTTGGCGTAAGGGACAGAACTTTTGTTCTAGATAGCACTGGGGAAAGTTTTTCTGCTAACGCATTGAATAACATCTCTTAAAAACTCCCATTTGGTGTTACAACTTGTGAAGCCTGGAAAGATAATGGAGAGAGAATCAGGCAGCGATTTGAAAAGGGACCAGTCTGCCCTGGCGACTTTAAACAACAAAAATGTAACCCTGGTGACTTTTCATAAGCGGCAATCATCTAATGCTGTGCCTGCACTACTGATTGTCAGTGACCCCTCTAAGTCAGGATCGCCTGGAAAAGCAGATGATTGTTCTCAGGAAGAAGAGAAAGTTTCACAGAGTTACTCTGTGGGAGCGTCAGAAGTCAGCAGCCTGCATGTAAGTTTGCTAGTAACTGTACTGGAGCTTAAAGCAAAGTGTACTGGATATAGATGTAAATAGATTCGTTACCCCTTTATATTCAAAGTTCGTTAGGTTCCCAGGAGTGCTGAGGTATAATTAATCTTTGTAAAAACCTTGAATTTCCTTGGCAAGTGCAGAGTCCTTTGAAATTCTCTGAAAGATCATCTATAAATGCAGAGCTTTATTAATAATGGAAAATATTAAGTAACTTTAACTACTAGGCATCATTTCCAGCTCTACCTAGAATAATATGAAGTGGGAATCCCTAGTAATTACAGCATATACATATAATGTATTAGCCTTCCTTCTTTTTAAGATGTGTTTATTTCAATAATCAGGCATCAGTTTGTGGTTTGGTTATCCTGTGGAATGAGAGAAATTGCCTGGACAGCGTAAAAGATCATAATTATAGATAAGCTATTTACCTATAACTATACCAGTGATACTGGCAAAAATTAATGGTAGCACAATTGCCACAGCTTCCTTCTCACCCAGGCTTGTCTATAGCTGTTTCATAGTTGTGTACAGGAAATCTTATTAGGAAGAAGTGATATTTCATTTTTAAAGGCCAGGGTTGTAAAATGCTGTTGTGATTCTCAAGAAAACTATAGATGACACAGCAGAATACTAAATTCACATAAAATATAACAGTGGAACTTGATTCATAGTCTAGTGTTTTTAAACTGACAAGCTTTTTTTTATGACTTCTCTTTTAAACCTGTGTGTGTTTAAGTCACTCTAAAACTAACAATAAACAATTAACATCAGAATAGAATGAAATGATATTGGGAAACAGACCAAGTAAACCTGGAGGCTTTTACTGTCTCAGCTGTTTATGGCAAACATCTACTGTTGAAAACCAAACATGACATAAGATTAGAGTAGTTCTGACAACTGATCTGTTTACATACTTGGTTCAGGTATTTAATATGTTGGGTATACAGTGCTACTCCTTGCATTGATGTTCAGTGACTCACAGTACACATATATAAAGTTTACAGCGGCTTTCTTTGTTTAATTGCTTCCACTAATCCTGTTTTAGTTTTCTTGTACAGTATTCCCACCCAACCCTTGAAAGTCACCCGAAGGTCACTCCCCGCCCTTGCCTAGTTGCCTGTTACTTTAAACCCATTGTAACTTTCAAGTTGTTACTGTGCTGAACCACTACACCCCCCCTTTAAACCACAATTTGCATGCATTGAGAACCAGACTGTGTGTGGCTATCAATCTCATTTAATATAGACCAGTGAACAGCGGCTAGACAGTAATAATTTTTGGTCACTACCATCCTAGGGTCCAGTTCAGACCTGCACCTTCCAGTAGACATGAAAGTTTGCACGTAACCAGGCTGCTTCCCTTTCCTTCAAAACTCATGTTGCAACTTCTACCTCACCTATGCCTTTGATTTCCTTTTAGTTCCTGTGTATAAAGTGTGACCCGTCCGTGCCTAGGGTAGCCACCTGAAAATGCCAAGGGCCGGGCAGGCTGCAAAAGGAGAGCAGATTCTCCCAGCGCTGGTGGGTGACACTGAAGTCAAACTTTCCAACCAGCCACAAACAGTGCTTCTGGTTCCCCTCACTGGTTATCAAGCAGCTAAAATAAAATACACACAGCCCTCTTTACTGCATTTCAGTCTCTGGCTCCCAATCAATCACTAGGTCCAGTAAAGAGAGAAGTTACTTAAAACTCTATGCTCTTTACCAAAAAGGATCTCTTGACCCCAAATGGTCTGCCATAGTACCAAATCATTTAAGTTTGGATCTTACCCAAAATACCACACTGCCAGCCAATCCTTAGTAACTAAAATCAAAGGTTTATTATAAAAGTAAAGAAACAAACAAATATTAGAGACATGTTGTCCTGGTGTACATCCAACACCTGGATGGGTCTCAGTCCTTTGATTCACAGCTCAGCTGCAGAGCAGATGAGTTGATCGAGAAGTAGGTGAAGGCTGAAGACTAAAGAAAGACAATAGGGGTGTGGTGCACCTGCCTATTATGTCCCTTGGCCTTTGCCATGCTTCTTGTGGGAAAATTGGAAATTTACAGAAATAAGATGGAGTCCCTGGTCACATGAGTAAGTCCTGGTTTACCCATCGGGGTAACGGGCTTCTCTTCCCAGCCCCATTGTACCTATGAGTTTCCTTAATGGACCATTAAGTAGCTTATTGCTGCTGCCATCCTGTCTGGGGAGTCACCCAGAAATCCAGCACAAGAGGAAATACAGATATGCCTTGCATATTTATGACCTACATTACAAATATGACACATACACATAAACAATACCATCATACTTAGCAAATTTATAACCTTTCTAAGGGTACCTGACATGGCCTATCTCATATGAATGTTTGTATTTTGAAATATTGATGTTACATAATATTATAAATGGTCCCCCTAATCCAGACAGTGTAACATACGGCATCTTGCTTGAATGATCTCCAGAAAACTGCTGTTTTGACTCATTCTTAATGTCTGTTGACTACTGTCTTGTATTTTTTGGGTTACAAATCGCATGAAAGACACTGAATGGTGTAAGATTTGTATGTAAGACATTTAAGAGCAGAAAGACTAATTGTCTGGGAAGTACAAATGCAGATAGGACTCCTTTGGTACAGTGATCAGCAAAATTCCAGATAGTTGCTCTATAGGCAATTCTATAATGTATTGCTATAAATGAAAAGGCACAGGTGCGTTTTGATTATATTGAAGGGAGTTTCTTGCAAGTTAACCAGACTTGGAGTTTTCACCCCGAGGGGTGCCTGCTACTGCTGATGTCTTGTAAACATTTCCTTTTAAGTCCCCGCTCACTGTTAGGGTTCGTATTTTGTCACCACCATTGTGCTATGCCACATAACACTTTCCTTGATCATTCAATCAGCTCTTTGCTCATTTATTCTTCATTGTAAGGTCTCATGTTCATTTGCACACTCTGATTTTTGAAGTACCTCCCAAAAGGGGAGGTTGTTTCCGGTATTGCCTTGCTAAGAGTTTTGGACTTCTTGAATAGCCTGGAACAATCCTCAATAGGAAAACGTTATTATTATCTTTACAATGACCCACATTGTTCACTGTTGCGACCAAAGACAGCGGCATTGCCAGATGATAGAACATTTGTGTCGGGTCTTGACCTCTGAATTCTAGAGTAGATTGTCACTAAGTCGTGCAGCATCTGATTAACTGAACCCTGCTCTGTTTTTATTCCATTTGCTGTACTTTGTCAGTGTATTGTCAGAATACAGAGCAGCAGCTGCTCACCATCAGAGGCCATTAAGATTTCTCAAGCACTTCTTCAGCATTTTTAAGCTTCTCTGACGTTTTCAAAGGTGCTGTAGTCCCTCTGAGTTTTGTTTCGTTATGTCACACAGCCCGGTAGATACCATTTTGTTTATAAGGGCTAGATAATATTCAGAAACTCCATTTTAGGGCCCAGCATGTGCCTTGGGATACTAAGAGAGATATTTTTGTCTTATAAATGTTTACCTCCTTTTATATTAGCAGCCTACTGCTTTCCTTTGACACGTAGAAACATGCAAACCAGATTTTTCATAAAACTACTGAACGAGAACAAAAAATCCTAGCTAAATGCTTTAAATTAAATCGAAATACCGGAAAAGATTCATATCCACAAACCACCTGCTTTTAACTCAGAACAGGGAAACCCAGTCCCCACCTTGAACAAAAGCTTGATTATAGACTCATAGACTCATAGGTCAGAAGGGACCAATATGATC
>ML675618.1:57116765-57144464 GCA_007922155.1 Mesoclemmys tuberculata | reverse complement strand
CCTCCTTCTCCCTACTGGAAATACCTTGCCTGATGCAACCTAAAACCACATTTGCTTTTTTAACAGCCATGTCACATTGGCGGCTCATAGTCATCCTGCTATCAACCAATACCCCAAGGTCCTTCTCCTCCTCTGATGTTTCCAACTGATGCGTCCCCAACGTATATTTAAAATTCTTATTATTAATCCCTAAGTGCATGGCCTTGCACTTTTCACTATTATATTTCATCCTATTACTATTACTCCAGTGTACAAGGTGGTCCAGATCTTCTTGAATAGTATCCCGGTCCTTCTCAGTGTTAGCAATTCCCCCCAGCTTCGTGTCATTTTTCTTTTTAAAGAATTGATTTTTATCCCTCTGTGAAAAAATATTTTTTTAAAACTTGAAATAAACTGAACACGAGTTCCCAGTGCAATGTTGTGGACAAAAGAGTTAATGCAATCCTTGGAAATATAAACAGGAGTCCCGAGTAGGAGCAGAAGGATTAGGTTACCTCTGTATTTGGCACAGGTGCCACTGCTACAGGAATAAGTGGGCCTGTTCTGATGTCAACTATTCAACCATTGATAAATTGGAGAGAGTTCAGAGTAGAATCATGAAAAGAATGATGAAAGGATTAGAAAACTTGTTATAGTGATAGACACAAGGATCTCGATCTATTTATCTTGACAAAGAGAAGGTTAAGGGTGTCTTAATTACAATCCGTAAGTACCTGCATGAGGGAGCACTCGAACAATTTACCAAAGGCAGTGGTGGATTCTCCATCCCTAGACTTTTTAAAACAAGATTGGATGTTTTTCTAAAAGATTATGCTCTGCTTCAAACAGGAATTAATTCAGGGCAGTTTTATGGCCTGTGTAATACAGGAAGTCAGATTAGATTATCACAATGGTTTCTTCTGGCTTTAGAATTTATGAATCCATAAAAAGTATTTCTGGGGTGTGTGGTTGTTTTTGTTTTTTTCCTAAGTACTGATGTCTTCCCACCCTTGCTCCTTTTTTTCTTTTCTCTTGTTTTCTGAGGAAAAAGGGGAAGGAGAAAAAAGAAAAAAAACGAAGTTTGTTTTTTTTTAAAAAAAAAGGATTACACAGAATAGTTTTAATTAGAAAAAAAGTCTTTTTTGTCAAATTTATTTTTGATCAACTCTCACTCGTACAGGTATTGGGATAGCTTCATATTTAAGCCAAGAATTCAAGTAATGAACAAGCTTAGCAGTTTCCTGGTACTGATGATGCATTAAACTCTGAGTACTAACACTTGCTGTTTATAATTTATAAAAGGTTGTATTAGCACAGATATTCTTTCACCATCTTTTGGTACTGGCTTGACACCCAGTAAAATACAAGTAACAATCAAAGAGGGAGAGAGAAATCAGAATGGTTAGCAGGAGTGGAAAGAGGAGTTGGAGTGGAGGGACAGAGGAGCTAGACAAGGTTGCCACCTCTGAGGTATCAGAAACGAGGACATCTGCCTGCCCCTCACGCCCTATCACATAAACTCCCAGGTGCACAGTGGCATAACTACAGTGGTGCAAGGGATGCAGTCAGGCTGGGGCCCACCCAGAGGGGACAGTGTGGGAGAGCAGGGCCCACTGGGGCACAGGGGTGACTGGGATAGGGGCTCCTCTGTCTGGGGTGGTCCCTGGCATGAACAGCCAGTGAGGATGTGCAGAGAAGGCACAGGAAAGATCACAGCACCAGGGGAAGGGCAGGAATGGAGGTGCGTGGATCCATAGGTTGGAGATGCACCACCCACCCCTGAAGGTGGCGTGCAAGGTAAAAGAATCAGCATCTTAGCATGGGGAAGAGGATTGGCAGTGGCAGTGGGGAGAGTTGGAGGAGAGGGAGCTGGGGTGTGTGTGGCTATATTGGAGCTGGAAGGGGCAGAAATGGGGAGCTAGGAGCAGGCTTGTAGAGTCCTGAAATGGCCGGCGGGGATCAGGGAAGTTGGAGGTGGGTAGGAGAGGAACTGAAAGATTCGGAAGGGAGCTGAGTTCTGGACTGGAGGAGGCTGTAGTGGATTTGAGGAAGAGCTGAGGGGGATGTAGGGGGGGAGCTGGGGATCTATTGGGGGCTTTGAGAGGGCTGGAGAGGAGCTAGGCAGGAGCTGGGGAATGGGAGAGCTGGGTTGGGGCTATGTGGGAGCTAGGCAGGATCTGGAGGGCTGGAGCGCTGGATTGGTGCTGGGGAAGGTGGAGAGGGGCTAGGCAGGATCTAGGGGGATGCGGGTACTGGTGGATTGCAGCTGTGGGGGAATTTGGAGGGGTTGGAATTTGGAAACAGGAAGGGGGCTTCTGGTGTGTTCTTGCACCCAGGGCACCTTCTCCCCACCCTACCCCCGGGAGAGGGCATCAGCCCCAGCGGGCTCCTGCTTCCATGGCTGCCGTGGGCACCAACCTCACGGGTCAGGACGCTGCACCAGCTGGATCAACCCTGTTCCCGCCCAGCAGTGACCCCAGCAGCCGGTACCAACGCAGCAGTGACAGGGCCCCAGGGCGCCAGCCCTGAATTCTCCTTGTCCCACTTGCTGCTCCCGAGCCTCCCCATCCCTGCTGCTCCCACACACTCTGGAGCCAGAGTGCTCTCTGCACAGGTGCTGCTGCCCCTCAGCTCCTCTCTCCCCCTACAGCCGCCAGGGGCTGTGGGAGGCAGTGGGGATGTGACTGGCAAAACCCAGGAATTTTAATGTCTCAGGAAGACGTACAGATTTCCTGGGGCAGCTACCTTAAAAAAGAAAAGTGGGGGAGGAAGATAATCCCAGGAAAACCAGGACAGGTGGTCATCCTAGACTCCTAATTGCTTTTCCTGCAAATTGTTCACATCCAGTTGGCTTATTGATATGAATCCTAGAAACTGGAGCAAAGCTCTGGAAGAGTGCATCTCCCAGCCCTTAGTCTGTTGCCCACCTCTTGCTCAAAGGATGTAGAACACACACGATCAGACACTACAAGTTAAAAACCACTTTGTTAAACTTTTACCATTTTGGGCCTGACCTAGACATCAGGAATCCGAAGCTATCTTCCCAGGAGGCAAAATGTGTATAAGTAACTGGAACGTTATTTTCCCATAAGAAAGCTTAAATATACAAAATGGGCTTTATATTGTTGTAAATAAGACTTTCTTGTTAGGTGGGTGAGTGTGTGGGAATCCTCCTTAATACTTACCTGCCTAGCTTTATTTTTTTATTCCGTCATGTCTTTGTAACGCCCATAAGCAAATGTTACATATTTTTGTAAGCTTTCAGCAAGACTACATGCAAGACTACAAGCAAAATGAACATATGGGCAAGTTCAATCCAATATCTTGTTGACAGTACTGTGCCTAAGAGACTTGCTTAATTTTCAGAAGGGATTTTTTTTTCTTTTGTTGTGTCACGTGCGTACATTTTTAGCTAGCAGTTGGGTAAAAACAGTCTCTTAAATTTTAGCTTCTCTTTTGACTTACTTTTTTGAAATGGGGTTGGCAGCATACGTGCCTCTGAACCTTCAAACCACTTCCAATTGCCCCTGGAAAGGGGAAACAGGATTTTTGTTGGGAAAAAAGGGAATGGAGTTGAGAAGAATGAATTCCTTGTGTTAGACCAGTGATTTTCATCCTTTTTTCATTTGCAGGCCCTTAAAAAGTTTCAAATGGAGGTGTGGACCTCTTTGGCAATCTTAGACATAGGGGTCTGCAGACCACAAGTTAAAAACCACCGTGTCAAATTTTTACCATTTTGGGCCTGACCCAGACATTGGGATTTCTAAACTATCTGCGCAGGTGGCAAAATTAAGTGAATGAACTCTGAAGTTCTACTTCAGTTGAATGAGACACCCTCTTGTTAAATAACTGACCTGATTCTAATATAAATGTTGCGGTATTAAGCAGGGATTTCTCCTGTGTAATAGAAACACAGGAATTTCCATACTGGGGGAAGTCCAAGATCCATCTAGTCAGTCCGGTAGTCTGTCTCTGACAGTAGTCAGTGCCAAAGGCTTCAGCAGAAGGTGCATGATCGCTGCAGTAGGCAGATGTGGGATAATCTGTCCCCCACATTAGGTCTCATCCTGACCTCTAAAAGAGATTGTTTTAAACCCTGAAGCATGAGATTTAATATCTGTTCCACAAAAATTTTGTTACTAATTATGAAAACTCTGGGTGTTCTTGATATCCATGTAAATGACTAATCCCTTGTTGACTCTTCCAAGTTCTTAGCCTCAAAAATTTCCTGTGGCAGTGAGTTCAACAGGCTAATTATGCATTATGTGAAAAATTATCAGGTTTGAATTTGCCATCTTTTAATTTAATTGAAAGCAGCAAGCTACAGAACTATGGCACTTAAAGTCACCAGATCAGACTAGTGGCACTAACTTGTGCACCTTTTTAATTTTAGTTACAACCTCCTGAAAATTAGTACTGGCTCAAACCTGTGGCTGTGTATTCTAATATCCTCTCTTGCATAGTGGTCAGTACCAGGTGCTTCAGAGGGAGGTGCAAAAAACCAAGTGGATAACGTGGAGTAATCTGCACAAGGTAGAACCCCTGTCTTATCTGAAGCATGTACTTATACCCCTGCTGCAAAACAAAGAAAGTTGTTTTTTGTTTTTTGTCTTATTAATTAGAATGCAGACAGGACATTTGAGCCTGTACTTTTCCTCAGATATCAAGCGTTTGGGTCTTTCTCCTCTATTCCAGTTCCAGATCTTAGAACAGTGGTCCCCAAACATTCTACCTGGTGCCCCTCCCCCTTACTCCTCTATCCACCCCCCACCTTCCCTCCTGGGAGCCAGGGAGGGCCAGGGGCCAGGGAAGGGCCGGGGGTTGAGACTGGGGCCTTGATTGGAGATGGGCTGGGAGCCAGGGGGCCAGGAGTGGAGCTGAGGCTGGGGGCCACTGGCCAAGGCTCACGATGGGGCTGGAGCAGAGCGGGGCTGGGTGGCGCTCCCTCCCTGCTCCCCTTGGAGGCTGGCCCACGCCCTGCCATGACCCCCTCTCCCTCACCCTTGAATGTTCTTCTTTGAATGCTTGCTCATGTCCATTCTGAATTAGGGGTGTGTGCGTCACATGCACCGGTGCCGGAAATTTTTCCCCTAGTGGTACCCATAGGGCCAGCTCTAGTATCCTCTGCAGTGACATGCGTACATGCTTGTATATAGGGTGCTGCTGGCCCCCCTCCCTTCCAGTTCCTTCTTACCTCCCGTGATGGTACTGGAACACTCTCTTGCTCTTCCAAGTATCCGTATTCCTAGTGGTTCACTTGTTTAATCTAGTGTACATGGTTGTTGTTATGGTTAGCAGCTTAGCAGTTAGTTTAGTACTTCATCCCAGGGTCAGAGCATACCCCAATCCCTGGGGTTTAAACCCTGCACTTCTTGTAAGAAGCCGAGGACTCTCAGTGGCCTGCACCAAACTGTTTGAAGTCATTAGGAGATGCTCACATGCGGGAAAAGTGCAATATTTGCAAAGGTTTTCACCCTCGAAGAAGATTTAAGGCCATCCTGATAGAATCGGCACTTAGACCAGCATTGGAACCAAGGTCAGACTCAATACTGAGCACTATGGCGTTGACAAGAAGTGCTCCCCTGGCATCAGTCGACGTCTCCGGTGCCGCAGAAATGTTCGAAGAAGGGCCACACCAAGAGGGGATGCTCACCTGTTTAAGCTAAGAAGACGGATGTTGGTGAGACCCATATCAGGCCACTTGTCCCCATTGGCACTGGGAGCATTTTCGCCTGTAAGGGTGTTGAGTCCAGTGCTCGCACCGCCACCGACCCTGGGAAGTGGCATAGGACCTTGTCACCTCGTGGTCCCCACTATCGCATTCCAGGCGATGAAGGACCTCCTAGCTGTTCTGCTGCCACCTACACCTAAGGAAGGGAGGCCTGCACGCCATGAGCTGAGTACCCTTTCAGGGGGATTGTCAAGAGGAAAGCCAGTGCTGGAACCACCACAATGCTCCCCTTCCGCTCACTGGGCCATCAGCCGTCACCGAATCAGCAGTACTGGTTCCTGGAGCTGTGTCACGAGAGGTTGGGATCTTGCCTCTAGTGTCTGGATGGCAAGCACCGATCCCCAGAGCATCAGCACCAATCCCTGAAATGCCAGCACCGATCACCAGAGTGCCGTCATTCTCCGAGACCACAGCACCAATCAAACTCCCGAGACAGATCCCCGGGGCCTTGGCGCCACTTGTCAAGTCCTCACAAAATGCCTAAGGACAAGATGTAGTCCCGTGACTCCCAACCCAAGGGCTCCCGGCAACACTCCCTGACGCCGGAATACTGGCATTCAAGAGGTGGTGCGATGAGGCAAGCAGCGTTTGCCCCTCCATGGTCACCCAGAGACACTTCCTCGGACTCAGAAGGGGAGGTAGTAGTCCCTCCAAAAGGACAGCCTTCAACCAGCCGGCCGGGTTTCCCATGCTGCTTCAGATGGGACCTTGGACTCAGGGACAGTGGCCCGGTCCCTGTCAGTTTTGGAATCCATGGGGGTTCCTGCAGATCGAGGTGCCGTAGACTTACTCAGCAGCTGGAACCTCGGTACTGTGTTCTTCAGTAGCCCAGGGAGTGGCACTGGACTTAGATGTGGACTCGGAACAGAAGGGGACACCCTTACCCAGCCAGTCAGAGGCTACCCCACCCAGGGAAATGGACCTGGCACGCCTCAAGTACAAGCCCCCTTTTTCTCCTCACTCACACAGGTGTTATGGAAGATAGTGTTTTTGGTGGCTATCACCTCAGCAAGGAGGGTATCAGAGATTAGAGCCCTAACCTCTGACCCCCGTACATATTTTTTTTTTACAAGGATGAGGTTCAGCTATGCCTGCACCCAGCATTCCTACCAAAAGTAGTCTCCTACTTCCATGTCAACCAGGACCTTTTTCTACCAGTCTTCTGTCCAAAACCTCACGACTCCAGTGAGGAGAGACTTCTCCATTTTCTCGACATAAGAAGGGCTCTAGCATTTTACATTGACAAGACCAAGGCCTTCCATCGCTCGACACAGCTCTTCGTCGCAGTTGGCAAGCACATGAAAGGTTGCCTGGTATTCTCACAGCATATCTCGTCATGGATCATGGCTTGCATCCGAGCCTGCTATGAACAGGCGGGGGCAATGCCTCCAGCTTCACTGTCATCCCACTCTACGAGAGCGCAACGGTCTTTGGTGGCCTGTCTGGCTCATGTGCCCATTCAGGATATCTGCAGAACTGTTACGTGGGCTTCGGTTCCTATATTCGCATCCCACTATGCCATCACGCAGCAAGCTCGGGGTAATGCAGGGTTTGGTAGAGCAGTGTTGCAATCGTTATGCCCATGAACTCCTACCCACCTCCAGAGGTAATGCTGGTAAGTCACCTAATTCAGAATGGACATGGGCAAGCACTCGAAGAATAAAGAACGGTTACTTACCTTGTAACTGTTGTTCTTTGAGATGTGTTGCTCATGTCCATTCCACAACCCATCCTCCTTCCTCTCTGTTGGAGTTCTGGCAAGAAGGAAGTGGAAGGGAGGAGGGCCAGCAGCGCCCTATATACAAGCACTTACGCATGCCACTGCAGAGGACGCTAGAGCTGGCCCTACAGATACCACTAGGGGGGGAATTTCCGGCACCGGTGCATGCGGTGCATACACACCTAATTCAGAATGGACATGAGCAACACATCTCAAAGAACAACAGTTACAAGGTAAGTAACCATTCTTTCCTCGGTGCTCCCCTAGGGGGGCGTACCCTACAGTTTGGGGACCTCTGCTCCAGAAAAAAAAAATTCAAGTTGTTTCTTATGTTTCTTCAGGCTTGGTGAACAATAGTGGCACAGGCTGACTGGGACTCCTAGAGGTTCAGAGGTCAAATATTTCTTCAAATCATCCCTCTTTAGTAAATTATTGAGAAAGTGATGTAATACAGCAAGGAGCAAAGCCATAGTTGAATGAAAGCATATGTTCAGTGGCCATGGAGAACTTTCATTTTAAATAAATATACTGAGGGTTCATAGATAACTTCACTTTTGCATCTGGTGAATATTTTAAAAATCTGAACTTGGGAGAAATATTAAGGGCTGATGCTCAGCCCCTCCTTAACTTATTGATGGCATTTGATGTTTTTTATTAGCATTGCTGTGGATTTTAGTGGCATCAGTTAATTTAGCAGTAATGCAGCTGTGTAGAATACTGCTGTTTTAGAACTGAGAAGTTGCATCTGTTTTACTTTGTTTATTTTTCTTGCCCTTCAGGCTTTGTCTAAGTCTAGCTCCCCTGGTAGTTGTGTACGGGAACCAACCATGAAGCAAAATTTCGCCTTTGACAACATTGGCTACGAGGAGAGCTCTGAAAATACACCCTCTCTGCCTCCTCAAACGAGCACCGTTACAGTCAACATTCTGGGTATGACTTGCCAATCTTGTGTGCAGTCGATAGAGGGCAGAATTTCCAAGCTGAAGGGCATTGTGAATAGCAAGGTCTCCCTTGAGCAGAGCAATGCGGTAGTAAAATATATACAATCAGAAATAGGTCCCCAAGAGATTTGCCAGGAAATCGGAGACATGGGCTTTGATGCCAGCATAGCAGAAGAAAGAGTTATGATATCATCTGTAAGATCGACATCCTTGGGAGAAGCACTAATTAAGTTACGGGTAGAAGGTATGACATGCCAGTCTTGTGTCAACACCATTGAAGGAAAGATTGGAAAACTACAAGGTGTGCTGAGAATCAAAGTCTCCCTCAATAACCAAGAAGCAGTCATTGCTTACCAGCCTTACATCATTCAACCTGAAGACCTCAAGAACCATATAGATAATATGGGATATGAAAGCACTATTAAGAGCAAGCTAGCCCCATTGAAGCTTGGTATGATTGATCTAGAACGTTTGCAGACTGCAAGCATGAAGAAAACTCCAGCCAGCCTCAGCCATAGCAATGTGGAGCCAGTGGTGGGCAAAATGACTAGCACAACAACGATGACCCTGGAAGTAGAAGGGATGCATTGCAAGTCTTGTGTCAAAAACATTGAAGGAAATATACAAAGTCTTCCAGGTGTTCAAAGTATTGAAGTGTCATTGGAACATAAAAGTGCCAGTGTGCAATTTAACCCAAACATAATTACCCCATTATCTTTGCAACAAGCCATTGAGGCCCTTCCACCTGGTAACTTTAAAGTATCCCTCCCTAATGGAATGGAAGCAAATAGCGGAGAACTTTTATCAACGGCAGCATTTTCATCCCCTCAGTTTCGTCGCACTCCCTCTGGGGATCAACTGAAAGGGATGACAAGCACAGCTGTACTTAGTATTGATGGAATGACCTGTAGCTCCTGTGTACAGTCCATAGAAAGCACAGTGTCCCAAAGGAAAGGGGTACAACATATATCAGTTTCGTTAGCTGAAAGGACTGGAACCATATGCTACGATTCAGCTGTAACGAATTCGGAAGAGTTAAGAGATGCTATAGAAGACATGGGATTTGATGCTTCGGTTCTTACAGGTATTGCGTATGTTTTCTATAAATAATATTGTAAGCTAGGAGAGAGCTAAAAAAATGAATTTTTAAAATTGATAGTTTGGAGTTTTGTTTTTGTTGTTTGTTTGTTTGTTTGTTTTTAAGGCTAGAAGGGACCATTCTACTGGGCATAGAATTTCACCCTGAAAAATATGCTTTTAGAGAGTAACTTTTTATGGGGTTAAGACTTTCCTAAATAAAGGCATTAAATAATTGTGCATAGGCTTACTGACAGAGAAAAGAGAAGTGTTTTATATATATGCACACACAGATTTTTAGAGGAAAATATTTTATATGCAATTAGTACATTGTTTGATCAGCTTTGTTTAATAATTGTACAAATATCCCAAAGTATTAGTGATATATAGAAAAACTATAACCATAGAACTAGTTACATACTAAAGGGCATAGCCACTTTTCAGGGATGACTAAGACTTTTAAAACACCAAGGAAGGAAAAAAAGCAGAGAGATGAGAGAAGCATTTCATGCCACAGACTGGCACTGTCTAAATGACAGAAACCCCTGTTCTGGGGGCTTGAGACAAACCACACCTTCTTGGCTCAATCAATCAGAAGATATTCTTCAACCACAGGACCTCTTGGGGAATCACACACCAAAGAAAAATGTGATGCATTTTAATATTCTGAGTCATTCTGAACACAGCACTTTATGGATTTATCCATGGATATTTAATTACTCCATATTTTCACAAGTCACTGTGAATACAGCACTTTATTTATTGCATCATATTAAAATATAAATTAGAACTAAAATACCAAACAAAAGGAGGGGAGGACACATGTAGATTTCTTTATTTACAAGAACTGTATACATTTAGCAGTTAGGATTATATCTGTTGAGTTCTGGACCAGGAATAAAATTTCCTTTTTCTACATAATGGCTTAACTTGTATTTGAAGTCTCTTAAATTTTGTAAAGTTTTTGAAGGACAGATAAATTTAACAAACAAATTAGCAAAACACAAAACACAGAGATGTAGCACCCTCACCTCTCCCACTCTGGCCCTACTGTTCAAAACCATTAAGCATACATTGAAGACAATTTGTATGCTATTTTATAATCACTAAAATTCAAATTAGTATTGTATTATTTTATACATCACCCACTTCCACACACATTCATGCTTGTTTTTTCAGCATTGCTTTGTACAAAATACAACCTACCTTAAAAGAAATCTAACAATTTTAAAATTGGTTAATACACCCCACGTAGACAAAATACAGAATTGGTTTAAACTATTTTATGTAAAAAAGAGTTAATTACACTATATACCAAATATGATAACCCTCTTTTCTCACAGCACCAACATCCTCTTTCTGAAAACAATTAAGCATACATTCAAAGCACATTGTATACTATTTTATAGATAAACTACCTTAAGGATATACTCAAATAATTTTTGTTTTGTAGATAAAACACTGAGACATGCGTTATACTTGTTTTTCAGCATTATTTTATACAACGCACAAAGAACCTAACTTAAAGGAAATCTAATGGCATAAAATAGGTTTACACCCATCTATTAGACACAATGCAGGCCTAGTTTAAACTATTTTATGTAAATTTGTATAGGTTTTTTCCACAACCTATGCCTCTTTTGTTAAGGTCATAATACTGTAACATATCCAGAATTTAATGTATGGAATGTAGATTAAATAACTGATTAAACTTGGATTTAATAAATAAAATTAAATCAGGAATGGGGTATTAGGGAAAACTGTGTTTTAGTATTTGAGGGGAAGTAGATGGTATATTTTAAAAACTTTTTGTTTGAATTTTAAATGCTTTTAGCTATAAATGTTTTGCATTATTAACTGGTGACACATTTAACAAAATAAAAAAAAGTTAAAAATCATGAAACACTTAAATACACACGCAAAATAAACCAGACTTTTAAAGGTAACCTGAAGAACAGAGAATGAGAATAAGAAAGTTGGTCTGGATTTGTAGGGACATTTTAACAAACCGGCCGGTGGCGAAAGCTTATGCTTACGGCAGATTTATTCATTTCCACCTAGACTTTTTTGTTACCTTTGAAATAAGCAGTAAAGTCATTCAGGTGCAGCGTCCTGTCTACATTCCATCCATCAGTTCCTCTTCTCCATCTCAGATCATCACTCACAAACCACGTATCTATTCCGCCCTCCTCCTCAATAACCATTGGACAGCCTGCAAGCCTCCACCCTCTTGCTTCCATCAGCTCAGAGGGCCTGAACTATTTTCTCCCCCATTGCAACCCCAGGATAAGTGCCCCCACTCTTTCCACCTCCCTTCCACCATGTTCTCCCACCTATGGCTGAGTGTAAGACAGTGGCAAAAAGTTGCCAGTGAGAAGGTGACATCAATAGTTCAAGCATCTCAGGTGGTCTGTGGGCAGATAACTGGGCTGCTCCCGGGCCTAGGGTAGGGTGCTGGTCTGTGGATCAGGCTGAAGGAAGGAGCAGGGGCCTCCCTTTTCCATATGTCCTGGAGCAGTTCCTCCTCCTCCTCTCTTGGGGGCATGAGGTAGAGAGCTGGTCTGTGGCTCTGACTGGCTGGGGTGGGGGAGTCACCATCTGGGTATTCTGCAGAGGTGGCCTACTCAGTGCCTGACGTGCGGCAAAATTGATCCCACTGAGCCTGATCCTGAGGGATACAAAGTACTGACAATTGCTGACTAAACTGTGATCTGTGGGTGCTCTGTACCTCTAGACACCAGTACACAAGTGCTCACTGCTCAATTTGTGGAGCAGCATCTAGATTAGCTGCTGAGAAATGCACCCGTTAGAGATCAGGTGCTGAGTTGGAATCATGAAGGGAAGGAGATGAGGACAATATGAACATGTAACTGGGCTGCATTCTCTAATGACGTTACCCTCAGGCTAGATATTAATAGCAACAAGAATGCAGATAGGAAGGGATCATTTGCTGATTAAAGATGGTTTACCACTAAATAAAGGAAAATAGTCATGCAGCGTTGGTCGTCTGCCCAAAAGTAACAAGTTACTTGTGACTAAGGAAACCAAGATCACAGGGTAGTCATCCTGTCCTTTGACAAATTTTTGGATGTTTCTGTTGTTAAAATTGTTTCCAGTTTGCTTCTTTGTAGCGTTTTATCATGTTCTATTAACCCATGTTAATTCTGTTTATGGTGTGTTTATTCAAGATAACATCCCTTCGAAATATATGGATCAACCTCTTTTCAGGGATGCTGCTGTACAGCCTAAGGTGCTGGAGTCAACTTCCCAGAGAACAGAAAATGTTTCTGAATCATCTCCTCAAGGCCACACCTCTGATACCCATCCAAAGAATTCTTACCTCAATAGTCCACAGCAGCTCAGTGCAGTGATAACAGAAAAGTGCTTTATGCAGATCAGAGGCATGACCTGCGCATCGTGTGTGTCGAACATTGAAAGAAATCTGCAAAAAAAAGATGGTGAGATGTCTAACATTCTTATAGAGGCTCTGTAAAGTACTTTGGGATCTTCTGGATGTGAAGGATGCTGCATTCTGTCAATAAGAATGAACACCTTGCTCTTAACTTCAGTAGCTCTCAAGGCGCTTTACTCAGGTCAGGATCGTTATCTCCACTTTACAGATGGGGAAACTGAGGCACTAGGCAGGAAGTGACTTGCCCAAAGTCACCCAGCAGGGAGGTGGCAGAGCCAGGAATCGAACCCAGGTCTTCTGAGTCCCAGTCCAGTGCTCTCTCTCTTTAAACTCTGTTTTTGCTACACGTTAAAATATGTTCTTGAGGTTAGGTGTAATTAATACCCTTATTTCCATAATTATGTACTCGTTGTTTCTAGCCATTCTACTGTATTCAATCTGTCAGTAACCATATCAGTTGGTGGATATACCGGATAGTACAGATAGGGGGTAGATATACCCATCGTAAGACACAGTCCCAGTCCCAAAGAGCTTCCAGTCTGATTCTCCTATTCTACTAATGCTAATGGGAACTGCATAACTAAATCAAAGGGAAGAATACATATCTTGAGAAACTAAAGCTTTTGTCCTATTTTGTAATAGGCTCAGGGCATAATGCTAGAGTGGGGGGTGATTAGAGCCATTCAATGTCCACACATTATTTTACTGGAGTGCCCCTTCATTATCAATTGCATTATGTCCTCCACAAAGAAGCTACAGGATCTAATATAACCTAACTGCTTCCATTGCAGGGATCATTTCAGTGCTAGTAGCACTGATGGCAGGAAAAGCAGAGATAAAATACAAGCCAGAGAGCATTCAGCCTCTTGAAATTGTACAGCTGATCCAGAACTTGGGCTTTGATGCTACGGTCATAGAAGATCAGACTGGTACAGATGGCAATGTTGAGCTTATTGTGAGTATCGTGGATAGGAGCATCAGGGCTTTGTGGTATGTGTACCAGTTTGACAGGAATGTGTCTTTGCAAATGAATCTGTTTTAGTGGTTGTGTTTTTGAACAGCTCTAGTGCTGGCTGATGATGCTTTTCTTAACTATTTCAAGAAAAAAATTATCCTAAAGAGGCAAAAATGTTTCTACTAGGTAAATGAGATGTGAACACCTACCCACCTGCATAGAGCAGTCCTTCTTGGCAGAGCAACACTCCACTCCTCATGAATCCAGTGAAAACCTAACTTTTGTCACTTTCGCAAGCAGTGCAGACTTATTTTGCATAACTTTGAGAAGCCCCGAACATTAAAGCATCACTAATGTAGATCTTCAGACTTGCTAGTACTTTTTTTTCCTGTATTGAAGGATTGATGGTGATCAAATACATAATAATAATACTTGAAACTTCAGACAAGGATCTTAAAGTTCTTTATAAACTTTTCAAATTGTTTATACAGGGCCAAATCCTCCTATGCTTTATTTCCAACTTCTGAAACAAAGGCTGCTTCTTTGGTGGAAAGTGGTAGCTATTTTGTAGCACACGGCAAACCGGTAAAACAGAAAGTTATTACCTACAAAGAGAATTTACATAGGCAGAATGAAGTTACTAGTTGGAGTTTGGCTTGAAGGTTGACACCACAGCTGCTCTATGAGAAGTGATATGGGATCTTCAATGACAGCAAATGGTCAGGACCTCAGTTTTTTAAATGTCAACTAAAAGAAAGCACCACCAGCAGCACAATTTTCCATAGCCCCATCATGTTGGGGTTTTGTTTCAGTATTAGTGAAGAGTGTGCCAAATACTGAACCACAAATACTTCATCCTACAGAGCCTGGACTTTCCTTGGTGGTATCTCTCGTATCGCTAGTAGACCAATTTAACTCACAATGTAGATCTCAGCCGTAATTGATTGTGAGGCTCACTAGTCATTTTAGATCCAAATTCACCTTCATCTCCTACAACTCTTATGCTGTCCTATTTATTACAATAGTATCAATGATAAATTTCTTGGAACTTTGGGACCCTGCACTTCTTTTTCAGCTTCTTAATTCTGTAGATAAAGATTCTTAATGCCAACAAATAACAGGTCTGCTGCCACCCCCTACCTCCCCCCCGCCCAGTTCCACTCTAGGGGTGGTTGTGAGAGAGATTGCTGTCAGCTGTAGAGATCACTAAGTGCATTAACAATTCTATTTTTCAGATTACAGGGATGACTTGTGCTTCCTGTGTTCACAATATTGAATCCAAACTAACCAGAACTAATGGCATCTTCTATGCATCAGTAGCTCTTGCTACCTGCAAAGCTCATATCCAGTTTGATCCTGAAATAATTGGACCACGAGATATTATACAAATTATTGAGGTAAGTTATTAAAATAAACCATTTTGAAAGAAACCAGTAATAAGTATAAGGGGATGGTAAAACAAATGGAAATGACTGACCTTTTACAGCTTTAGATAAAGAACACTTTCCCTGATGTGACAGAGCCAGTAATGTATGGTCAATGGGGGCTACATACTTCAAAGTGTGGTCTCCAGGGACATTAACCATTTCAGTGCTTTTTAAAAGCATCAATGCACCCTTCCATTGCTGTTCAGTGTACTGCACCAGGTACTTTCCTGAAATGCAGGTTGTCCAACAGAATGGTAGAAACAACAAGAGTCCTGTAGCACCTTAAAGACTAACAAATTTCTACGGGCATAAGCTTTTTTTCATTGTTTTTGCTGTATACAGACTAACATGGCTACCCCTGTGGAACTTTTCAACAGAATGGGGATACCTCAAATTGCTCTCTACTGCCATCGAGAGACTATAAAAGCAGCTACGCAGCAGAAAGGCATTAAACCCATGTAAATACCACTTTGTAAATGTTCCTCAATGTCCATTGGAAGTGGCTCCCATCGTTGTTCAGACTAATCAATGGGACACAAACTAGATGTTCAGAACAGTCTCTTAAAAGCGAAGCAACTTGTAACATGCCTCTAAAGAAAATAGAACTAGCTCAGCAGTAACCACCATGTCCATAAAATCTGTTACAAAGTGCAGTGCCATCATGCCCATTTTGCTAGGGATGCTTTTCATTTTCTCCAGCGGGGGAGGGTGTGTAATTTTTCTGCATGAGCAGTATGGCAGAGAGGATGAGTACAGGGAAACCAATCAGACCAAAACCAGTTAAATTAATTTTGTGCTCTAGGGTATTTCTTCAGAGAGCGTTTCAGAGCGGCATTGGTACAGCCTTACAACGAGTTGCCATGTAAATAGTGGGAATTGCAGATAAACAGTACATACCTACCACTGGCCTTTCAGATAATGCCAGCTACCAAGTGTAAATGTATTCATGCTTACGGTGGTGTTTGTTTATACTCCAGGAACACTGCGAGGTTCCAGTCAGAGCCCCATTGTGCTGGGCACAGTATAGAAGCACATGAAAAGGCAGATCCATTCTAATTAGTTTTATGTTTTGGTTCCTTCCATGCTGCTATTCATTACTGATCCTTGCTGTTTTCTGTGGTGGCTTGACATATACCTGCAGTATTATACTGTGAGGGAGAGCCTATCAAGGTTCACAGACCCACCAGATTTAACACCATCTCAGCCTCCAGATGGTGTTTTTATTCATTTATTTATATTTTGTGTATTTGTTTAAATGTTTCTTCAGTGGAGTTTGAGGGAGAATATCAACCCTTCAAAATGAGGACTGCAAAATCCCAGCTGCTCCCACCATCAAACTCAGGCTCTTTGATTTGTTAGGACTGTGGATGTGTCTGATGATAGAGGTTCCTTACCTTACCATCAGTGCTTTGTCTTCTACTCCATCATCATCGACATTATTTGAACTCCTCTCAATTTGGCAGGCACTAGACATAAATAAAAAGGAGGCATTCATCAACGCCTGGAAGAGTCTCCTAGTCTGACGTTTCTGAGTTTAACTTCATCTAAAATTTTTCATCGGCTGTGCATAATAAATTGCAATTAACGAAACTCTTCTGTTTTGTTTTTTAATAAAAAGGGAATGGGCTTTCAGGCTTCCTTGGCCAAGAGAGATCCTAATGCTCATAACTTGGATCACAAAAAGGAAATAAAACAGTAAGTATGACTGTACCAAAGAGAGGGCCTCTTCAAGTGTGACAGTGATCTGCACCGTTATTGGGCTATTCTTGTGCAAGGCATATTTAATATGCGCTTACTTAGTTGTTTGCCATTCAGTTCAAGTAGTTTTATGCCCGTTTGGATTACCTTTCAGTTTTTACTGAGTTTGAGAGAGTTACGTATCTGAAATATGCATAGAGATGTCTTCTTAAGACAAAGAGTTTAAGCACTGGAATGAAGTACTGAGTTGGAGCCAGTTTTGACCAGGGCTGAATGCAGTCGGCTCAGCCTGGGAGCTGTGCACATGCAGTATTTGGCCCCAGTACTACCAAAGTGTACTCTAATACCATGGATTCACTACTTCTCCTTTTCAGATGGAGGAAATCTTTCTTGTGCAGCCTAGTGTTTGGAATCCCTGTCTTAATCTTAATGATTTATATGCTGATACCTGATAGTCAAAAGCATGGAGCTATGGTGCTGGAACAAAATATTATTCCTGGATTATCTATTTTAAATCTTCTCTTCTTTGTCCTGTGCACTTTGGTTCAGGTATGTAAACAGTATTTCTTGGGTATTTTCTTTCCTTTCGATGTCCCCTTACATAATCTGATGTAATAAAAAAATTAGACTAGAAAGCCCCATTGTATTGTGTTCATCCCCCTATAAATTCAGGATGTATAGGATAAAGTGACCCTAATAAACTGGTATTGATAAGTGATGATGTATTGTGCAAGTGTGATTTTTATAATACAATACAATATTAGCACCCAGTTTGTGTTAGCACTGATAGATAAGATGGGGCCCTCGCCTCAAAGAGTTCAATCTCACCAGGCATGAGATGACAGGTGAAGAGAGAAAATAAAGGAGTGGCATGGTGGGATGAACGTTATGCTAGAAGAGTAAAGGTCCTGAGTTCAATTCTTGATTTGGTCACTGACTCACTGTGTCACCGTGGGCAAGTCACTTTATGCCTCAGTTTCCCCCTATACCGTAATAAAGGGTTAATAATACTGACCTGCTAACCTCACAGGGTCGTTGAGACTGCAGCAGTTCATGTGAGCGGATAAAGGAGGGATGAGTACAACACAGAGCGGTGAGAGGGTGAAGGAAGCGCAGAGGGGCGAGGATAGAGAAGTGGAAAGGGGGAAGATAACAGAGTGACAGAAGCGATGAGTGGGTGGGGTTGAAAACAGGCTCAGCAGTGAAGTTAAGTTACTTTTTTTTTCTTGCTGTATTCCTGTTCTGTTACATTTGAAAGCATTTCCTCCCAGTCCTGCTGTAACACGACTACGTCTAACCATTGAGAACATTTCTATTTAATGGACCTAATGCTCTCTGTCTCACAGACGTGCTGAGGTAAATCAGGAGTAACTCTATTATTTTTAATTCGTATTGCAGTAGCAGGTAGGAGCCCCAGTCACAGACAGGGAGCCCCATTGTGTGAAGTGCTGTACAAACAGAACAAAAAGACTATCCCTGCCCCCAAGGAGTTTACAGTATAAGGCAATGCCATTGAAGTTACACCACGGTAAAACCCGTTTGAGATAAGAATTAGGCTAATTAACGTCAGCCTCACTATTTACAATTCTTTGCTATAAACTCTATTGTACATACCCTTCTTTCACTGCTGTGAATTATAGGCATTTATATATACTTTCACTGACAGGGCCTCGGCGGATGGTACTTTTATGTGCAAGCCTACAAATCACTGAAGCATAAAACAGCCAATATGGATGTACTCATTGTGCTGGCCACAACTATTGCTTATACATACTCTTGCGTGATCTTGGTGGTGGCTATAGCTGAAAAGGCAGAGGAAAGCCCCGTCACGTTCTTTGATACGCCACCCATGTTGTTCGTATTCATTGCTCTTGGGAGATGGCTGGAACACATAGCAAAGGTAACCAGTCTACATGTTAAGCAATTATGTGCGGTAATGATGAAAAAAATGGCATCTCTATGAACGGAAACTGCTTACATGTATTTTGATAGGAGCATTTCTGGCATGCAGTGTGGGTACCCCATGGTTTGAGAAGAGCTTTGTGGGTTGCTATGTTAACTGTACACACATGATCATAGAAATCTGGGCCAGGAAAGGATCTCGAGAGGTCACCAAGTCCAGCCCACTATGCACGTCTAGTTAAAACATGAGACACAAGGTGAGTGAGGTAATATCTTTTATTGGACCTCATTCTCATGCATTTATCTCTGTTGTTTTCATAGAGTAAAACATCAGAAGCACTTGCTAAACTAATGTCTCTCCAAGCTACAGAAGCTACCATAGTGACTCTTGGAGCTGACCACTCTGTCATCAGGTATATATTATTCATCCAAAGACCTTGAGCCTGCTGGGATGGGCTGATTAGATCTGATGCATTTAACAGTAAAAGCATTTTTGTTCCTATTAACGGGATGGCTCAATTTGTCATCTCTTCTAATTGGGTGCTTCTTACAGGGAGGAGCATGTGGCTGTTGAACTGGTTCAGCGAGGTGACATTGTAAAGGTTGTCCCTGGTGGGAAGTTCCCAGTTGATGGAAAAGTCATTGAAGGCAGCTCTATGGCAGATGAATCTCTCATTACCGGTAATTTTCTTTATGCTTAGCAAAGCTAGTTGGCTGCTGGATCTCCTTCTGAAACCATTTGCACTTGCTTCCCCTATTCATTCTGACTGGTGAGGAGGCCTGATCCAAAGTTCCTTATTTGAATAACCGCTCCTCCTAGCTTTGGGAACGTTCTGATATAGATTCAAACTACTTTATCGGACTGGCCTTTATACCTGACTGATTCAAACCCTTGTATCTGGGTACATCTGGACTTTGGAAAAGACTGGATCTGGACTTTTGGGCCTCTGCCCAAGCCTGATCATCATGACGTCTATTGATCAGCTAACAGCAGTGTCTCTTGGACTTCAGGACTGTGGGGCATTAGGCACGGTTGATGTAGTTCGAAAAAGTGCAGGGGACTTGGAGGGAGTTTCCTCTGGAAAATAGTTGCAAAAATGGTGCATTTTTTAAATTTATTAATAAACTGGTGACTAGGACGATGCCAGGAAGTGCATGTGCAGGCTTGGGAAAGACAACCCCAGGCATTCAGCAAGGGATCAGGGTACAAAGAGAGCATTACTGCCTGACATTTCCTCACCAGAATTTTTTCCACTTTATGCAATTTCCACACGGGAAACTGTGATACTGAGATGGAGACATAGATATATGATTTTTTTTAACCTGGTTCCTGCCATTATAAATTCTTTAAAAGAACTAAAAATCTTAACTGTTCATTTACTTGCTTGGTTCGATTTGGTTTGATTTTGGAGGGCAGGCTGAAATTTTCTCATTGAGAGAACCAACCACATCAGTAATCCTGCGTGTAGAAGAAAATATTATAAAGGAAATACAAATTGTGACACGCGCTAATACACTAGAAGCCAGTGTGAGCACGTGAACTTCGCAAAGGTGGCAGTTTCTCTAGTCTGTGGACAGGATGGGGCTTGACCGCTTGCTCTCGCATAGATGCCAAAAGGTATTAATTGTAGGAGTTCTCCTAAGGGGTCTGTATGCTTCGAGCCAATTTGTCCATGGCCCTTGTGGGGTGCACAGGAGAGAGGGCGTGAAATACCAAGGAGCCTTCCCTTTTCCCTCCATATGTACCCATATAAGGGCCAGAATCTTTGGTCCTGTGCTCAGGGGGGATTCTCCTTTAACTCACTTTAATGCAGTTTTGGAACATTCATATCTGAATTCCACCCCGCCAATCTCATGATGTTCTAAGTGGCTATGCTTGCAGCATAGTGATGTCCTCGGTGGTCATGGACTTGTTACAGTATTGTTCCATCTGGTTCCGAATATCTCCTGCGCCTGACCAGACTGATTGGTATTGTGATAAATGGTGAATTTCCTGGCTGAGATGCATAATCAAAGATCAACAGTACTCTAGCTCATTGGTCTCAAGATTGCAACTGAGAGGCACATTAAGCTAGCTGATTCTTATCTTTATGAGTGGCCGGAAATGGAGATCATTCAGGTAAACTGGGACACTTCCATTCAAGGCTTCAAAAATAAACAGTAGAGTTTCAGAATCAATAACCGCCAACCAAACGATGTGTAGGTTCTGCCGTGGCGTGTGACCCATAGCCTGTTGGAGTTAATGGATCAACCTCTGAAGGGGAGAGAGTGAGAGCTCTGGGGGTGGGACAAAATGAGCAAGAAAAAGGCAGTGGATGGTTGCCAGGGCGCCTGCTGTGAAAATGAACATGACAAATATTTTCCTGAAAAGCCCCAAAACAGTCCCTGTTAGACACAGCCTTTAAAAAAAATCAGTCTTTCAAACTGTGGTTCAAAACTGCGAATTATTATCCGGCATGTAGCAGGCTATCTGTCTTTGTGTAACGGGGCTCCTAGACTACGTAAGTAGTTGTCCTGATCCTATTGCTCTTTTGTCCTAGGGGAAGCCATGCCAGTCATGAAAAAACCTGGGAGCACAGTAATTGCAGGTTCTATAAATGCACATGGCTCAGTTCTTGTTAACGCAACCCACGTGGGGTCTGACACCACCCTGGCACAAATTGTGAAATTGGTAGAAGAAGCTCAGATGTCAAAGGTAAAAACCAAAATCTTGCACTTTGTATAAATTTTGCTGTTGTGAAGTTTGTTGTAGGATCAGCAAGAGAGAGATTTAAAAAAAACAACCACCCCAGCGCAATTCTGAAATAAGGGTTCGGCGATGTTTTCCTGTCCACTCTCTGCTTATATTTTTTGTTTGAGTCGTAAAACAAGTGCCTTTGTGTTTTGTTTTTTGCAGGCACCCATCCAGCAATTGGCTGATAAGTTTAGTGGATATTTTGTTCCATTTATCATCATCATTTCAACAGTGACCTTGCTAGTGTGGATCATAATTGGTTTTATAGACTTCGATGTTATTCAGAAATACTTTCCTGTAAGTAGAGCTGTTGGTGCCAATATTTGCTCTTAACAACCCAGTGTTAGCAATGCAGCATCTGTACTTTCCAAGGCTCCGATCCTGCCAAATGCCAAGCAGCCTCAACTCTCAAATGTGTTGGGTTTCTGTGGAGACTAGGCTAAATTTGTTTACATAGTTCATTTGTGGCCAGCTTCAACAGACTTGTCAGTCCATCTTCAGCTGTGCGTGGGATTCTGACACGAATGTAATCAGTGGAGATCTCCCAGGGATGGATATGGTCCAGTGGCTGGATTTCACAAAGAACTAAGGAATTGCTGACAGCTTTGAAAGCTGCATGCCCTGCTGTTGATTGTGGAGCTGGGCTTTAGAAAGATGAATGGCGTATTGATTGTGGTTCAGAAATGTAAAGTGTACTGCCAGGCGGTGGTGGGAGGCTGTGCGTTCTGGAGGTGGCGTACTCATCCTAGGGAGTGGAGGGGAACACAGCAGGTTGTATTATCACCTGGGGGATCCGGTCTGCATAGCAGCACTTTTGCATTTGCAATGCTTATTAGTCCAAGGGGTAAATCTCCAAAGGAGTGGGGCATAAGTAGAATTTTGGGGGCACATGTGGGGACGGAAGAAGTTAGCGGGTATAACAGGTGACATGCCAATGGATCTACCACTATGGTAGGGCTTCTGCGTCTCCATAGCCTGGTGGAGGATTCTTTCTCCCCCAGCCCCAATGGGATCCCAGCATAAAATCACAGAAATGTGACACTGAGAAGCCAAGCCCCGCAGGGCTCCTCCCCTTGCATTTAACCGTTCTGTTGTTAGAATGTTTAAACAGATTTTAATTAAACTAATTTTTATATCCCTGCTTTCAACCAGTTGAGTACCCGTCTCATAGTAATTTCATTTAGGCCACATTCCTCAGGTTTGCTTATGAGAATGTCATGCGGCATTGTGTCAAAAGCCTTACTAAAATCAAGGTATATCATGCTGCCCATTCTGTGCTCGGAGGATGGGTCTTGCCCCTAAACGAATATAATATTCCCAGTATGCCTGGTAACTATAGTCTGTTCTGTTTTCTTTTCTGTATCTGAGATTTCCAGATAGATGCCCGTTTGAAATTATTATTGTTTACTAGACATTTGGTGCATTGTCTCCTATGTCAGCAAACATACACCTCTCTCTCTCTCTCTCTCTCTCTCTCTCTCTTTTTAATTTGCAGCATCAGAACAAACACCTCTCAAAAACTGAAGTAGTCCTGAGGTTTGCATTTCAAACCTCAATCACTGTGCTGAGTATTGCATGCCCCTGCTCCTTGGGCTTGGCCACTCCAACGGCTGTGATGGTGGGCACAGGAGTTGCTGCACAAAATGGTATTCTCATCAAAGGTGGAAAACCTTTGGAAATGGCCCACAAGGTTAATATCTCATGATGTATTTGTACCATTTGTACTGGTTGCCAGCTAGAACAAAATTGCCGAGCAAATTCTGTTGATTTATGGAACTACTTTTTTTTTAATCAGTGACTGCTCTTAATTTTTTTTAAGATAGATACTTTTTGAAATCACATAGAGAATGGCAGTGTTTGTTTAACAGTCACAGCAAAGGGATAAAGGCCAGCAGGTCCTGACTTCTCATCCCAGCTGGACTGCTGACTAGCTGTATGATCTTGAGCCATGTCACTTTCCCCTTTGCATCCCAACCTTTACTCTCGCTGTAAAAAGGGTTAGTACAAGTATTTCCCTATCTACGTTGCAGGAATCTTGTGACATTTAATGAGTTCATGTTTAAAGTACCATACAAATGCTGCCGCTCGTTGGTTGTTAGAACAGCATCTAAAAACTGTTCTTCTCACATTGAGAGGGAAAAATACCTGCCACTGTTTAATACTTTAGATATTGTCAGACGAGTTTAAATAGACATTTCATTAATCTCGTGCCCGCAGTGTTTGCCATTAAAATTGAAACGCTTGTAACTAATTATTATACAGTAATATCTGAAATACCCCATTTTACTTAAAATATGAAATAACTGCATTGTTTTAGCTGCCAAAATGGGGTAACTTATGGTAAATGCTGACATTTTAATGACAGTCACACGGAGAAAGTAAAGAAAATTACTGGAGCACAGGACAATTCATGGGATAGTAACCTGTAACTTGTGTAGATTATTCTGTTTTTATACTGGCAGAAAAGTTTTCAGTGGGTTTCTGCCCACAAAAGCTTATGCCCAAATATATTTGTTAGTCTTTAAGGTGCCACAGAACTCTCGCTATTTTGCTAGAAACAGACTAACATGACTACCCCTCTGGAACTCCATTAACTGATCATACTTCTCAACCACGCACACACTGGAACAGACCCATTATATTGTACATGTGCTAGGTCTCGCACGAAGAGCTCTTACCAACTATTTTCATGCTTACTGTGCTTGGGTTCAATGTTACCACATTAATTGAAAATCTGTTATTTCTTGCAGATAAAGACTGTGATGTTTGATAAAACCGGGACCATCACCTATGGAGTTCCTAAAGTTATGAGGGTGCTTTTGCTAGGGGACATGGCTAACTTGTCTCTAAAGAAGGTACTTGCAGTTGTTGGCACTGCGGAAGCCAGCAGTGAGCATCCCCTAGGAATGGCTGTCACTAAATACTGTAAAGAGGTATGTATTTCAAATACTGCCCAAGGATGTCTGTGCGAACAGCAGAATTGCACTGAATAAGTCAGACACAGTCGGATAGACCTGGCTTCACAGTGAGACCTGTCATCTGTCCAAACCATTAAGACCTTAAATCTGATCATGGGCAGTAGAACTTAGAAGAACAAGGTTTATGAACAGCACTAAGAACATGGTTTCCAGCCCGACGATGGTCAGGAAATGTCAAACCCCTTCTTCTTGCTTCTGTTTAAAGAATGATTGAGACCTGGGATTCCCACTTTCCATTCCTGGTTATGTATAGGATCTTAGTGTCAGCAATAAACATAGCTCCTTACCTGACCTAAGTGAAAGATGTTAGTATTGTTACATTGTGGGGAAAGTCACAGTTCCCACTCCATTAACATGGAGTTTCGCTGGATGTTACATTCTTCCTACCAAGGGAGTTAGGATCTGCTAGGTTTTCTTGCTGTCCGTTCCAAGTTTTGAACTTCCTATGGCTGACGACAGGTTTTCTCAATGAAAGGCCAGTTCCTCTGCAGTTTGCCCTTGCTGATTTGTTAGAGTCCAAGTTTGGTGACAGTTACAGTGTAGTGTTTATTCTGGCTTTTAATAATGGGTAATTGAGCTGCAGGTGGGGGGAGTTTTACACTGTGATTTATAACTGGTGTCATGAGAAGCAGCACGGTTTAGTTGGTAGAACACTGAGTTGAGAGTTCAGAGGTCTGTGTTCCAATTCAGTTTCTGCCACTGACCTGATGTGTGATCCTGGGCATGTCACTTCACCTCTCTGTTCCTCTCATTCTTTGTCTGTCTTGTTTAGATTGTGAGCCCTGCAGGGCAGGGGCTGTCTCTTAAGATGTTTATTGTATCTTTTATTTGTTACAAAAGGAAGTATTTCTTCACACAACACACAGGCAACCTGTGGAACTTTTTACCAGAGGTGGTTGTGGAGGCTGCCTATAACAGCATTCAAAAAAGAACTAGATAAACTCATGGAGGATAGGTCCATCAATGACTATTGAAGAAAAGATAGCCTAGATAAAAATAATTACCATCTAGAATTCTTCTTATTAGTTGGCATTTTAATTTTCGAAACTTTTACCCCCTGAAGGTTTATACTAGATAAGTTGGATATTCATATTCATGCCAAATTTATCTTTTCATACGTCAGCGAACGTTGGCCAGTACCCCAGTGGCTTTACATAAGCCTAAAGGTAGGTTGTTGTTTATGATTGCCTTCCTTATTTGTTTCTGGTCATGTTTTCATTCTTCCAGAAGTATTAAAGAAACACATGCCATTGATGGTATTTTCTGAATTGTATAGAGATGAGTAATGTCAGAGACTATCTGCTAATTCATTTGTCAAACTCAAGGGCTCACAGTTCATGTGATACTTAGGTTTGTTAAAATCTTTCTGGTTAAATTTAGTGATCAGATAAATGAATAACAGAACTGGTTACCATCAAGCAATGTGTAGGAAGGTACTATACATACTTCTTCTGAATTATTTTAAATTTAATCTCCATTCCACCTATTCCGTTGCCTTCCATGTTCTAGGTTCCCATTCTATGTATTTATTTAGAAGTTTATACTAGGTGGACTTTGCCAGGGCATCTAAATTATTATTATTACAGTAGCATCTAGAAGCTCCAACCAAGATCCAGGCCTTATTGTGTCAGACACTGTAACATGAGAACACAAGAACGGCCATATGGGTTGTTAAACCCCGGGGCTGGAGATGTAACTGCAATGGACCGACGACACCCACCAAGGAGACAGACACCAAATTTGAGTAACAAAAAGGGGATTTTATAGTAATCTCATAAAAAAAAAATCATATATCAAAATAGCAAGGGAAGAGACATATGGTGCAATAAACAGCTACACAGTGCAAAGGGTCATGCAAATTACAGGTGGGGTAATAAGCAGCTACTCAGAAACAAGTAAGGAGGAAAAGCAAACGATACCAGATACAAATAGGAATTAATTACACTTGTGGACAACACGTAAATGACTTCATTAAAAAAAAAGGAAAGAATAGATGAGAGAGGTAGGATAACTATATCAGTTATATTACCTGTCCCAGCGCCGTGGTGGTACCCAAAGCCAGGAGGCAGACCAGCTGCAGCATCTCAGTAATAAATCGTTTGGCTGGCAATTCGCAGACACCCAAAGGTCCCGTGGGTGGGAGCTCCCTGTCTCAGTCGGGGGATCAGTCCGACCGGTTCGTGACGTGCCCTTTAGCATTCGAGGGTGGGAGAACACCTGAGCTAACCGGGGCAGGAGCTTAAATAGTGTACTGCATGGCCAGAGTATAAAATAGCCAATTAAAAAATGAGATGCAGGTCAGGACCAATGAAGTAACTGGGACCCCAGACAATGATTCCTCCTTCGTGGTGACGGGGGTGCTGAGAAGTAAACAGGGTGATCAAAAATCACCTGAGAAATCAAGGCCCATCAGGGGTGATCGGTACTTAACATTCCTCCTCCTGAGCCGCATAGTCCGGAGATGAGACCCATCAGGGCGATTGACACTTAACATTTTCCATGTGGGCTGCAAAGTACAGAGGGCCATGTCGGGGGCGGGGTGGCCATTACAGTAGCATCTAGAAGCTCCAACCAAGATCCAGGCCTTATTGTGTCAGACACTGTAACATGAGAACACAAGAACGGCCATATGGGTCAGACCAATGGTCCATCTAGCTGAGTATACTGTCTTCCGACAGTGGGCAATGACAGGTGCTTCAGAGGGAATGAACAGAGCAGGTGATCATCAAGTGATCCATCCCCTGTCACCCATTCCCAGCTTCTGGTGAACACCTTGGAAATTATTGGGTCCATTAGCTTTATAATTTTACTATGTCTCCCTCTTTTTAAATTTAGAGTTATAAAAAATGTACTTGGCAACCTGGAAAGTGCTTCACTCACTGAAGGAGTGCCTCCTTGTGGCCAGTGGTGGCTTAGTGAGTCTCTTCCCATATGGCGCGCCCTGCTGATGGTCGCTCTGTCGGTCGGTCTTCTGTAACTCAGCCCTCTGGCTAGGTTCCAATATTTATGTCCTCCCCTTTCAGAGTAAGAAAGTTCAACAAACAAAAGTCCAATATATAATTCTAAGACCTTGTATCAGGTCTCTGGCTCCTGACTCTCGTAGACTCATAGACTCATAGGTCAGAAGGGACCAATATGATCATCT
>ML675618.1:57101236-57116365 GCA_007922155.1 Mesoclemmys tuberculata | reverse complement strand
CCACTACTTCCCTCGGAAGGCTGTTCCAGAACTTCACTCCCCTAACTTCACTCTGGTCCTCACACCCTTGCCTCAGGATTTTCCAATGTCATTGTTCCCTTCTTCAGATTTATGCCACGTTGCCAGTGGCTGATAGGGAAACCCAGGCCCTTCCACAACACCAGGTTCCAGCCCAGGGACTTGATAACTAGCAGCCAAGGTGGCACTGTCCCACTTGCTGCTGTTTCCTTGGGCTCCTTCCTACCCAACCTTTCTCAGGCTTTCTTCTCTTCAACTTCACTAAGATGACCTTCCTTTCAGGGCTAGAATCCCAGAGCTCATTCTGCCCCCATCCTTGGCTTCCTCCTCACCACTTCTGTTCCCAGAGAGTGATTGCAGCCTCTCTTCCTGTCATTCCCTTCTGCTACAAACTTCCGTTCTTTATCCTAACCAGCATGTTCCTGCCCAGATGGGCTTCATGATCAGTTCAGCCTACGTATCCCTGCAGGTATAGCCGGTAACATAATTGGTCTCTCAGGCCCACATCAATCCATTCAGAGCCTCTGTGGGGAACACCCCCCATCACACAATTCCATTCTTTAACTTGGGCAGATGCCCACTTCTCCTTCTGATTCAATGATAAAGGCTGTTATCATAAGATTTCATTTTCTTTAAGTCATGAAAAGAGCACCAAAGACCAGCGGTTTCTTAGTCCTGTGGTCAAACCAAGTAGCTTTTAAGAATTTTTTTTTTGTTTTAACTGTAGCCATTTAAAAAGAAAAAGAAAAAGCTCATAGTCTCTACAGCCAGTTGTCTGCAGGCATAGTTGAAATCTGATCCTTCCAAGAGGCAGCATGGTGTAGTGTTAGATTAGAGATTGGATCAAAAAACAATAGGGAATATAAACAGTCATGCTTTGGGGCATGAGGCAGCCATGTAGTTCCCTGGTACTTATTTATGGGCAGGTTGACCATTCTGGGTTTTTTTTTCTTCTGCAGAATCTGGTATTATCCGCTGTCAGTGATGTGTCACTGGAATAGATGGACCTCTGATCTGATTTGATCTGGCAATCCCTGTTTCTAGGAGTTCAATCAGAGTTTAGGAACCAGTAACTTCTGACTTCCAGTCCCCATTCTGACACTGATGCTGCATGTGGCTTTCAGCAAATCACTTAACCTTTCTCTCTATTATCCCTCGGTAAAAGGAGGAGACCAACTTTTCTGTGGTGTTTTGAGAATGAGTTAGTGAACATTCATGTGTCGTTTTGATGATTCAAAGTGTGTTATAAGTTCTCATTCTTACTGTGTCTGCAGGAACTTGGCACGGAGACCCTGGGATACTGCACGGATTTTCAGGCAGTCCCAGGTTGTGGAATCAGCTGTAAAGTCCGCAGTGTTGAAGCTGTCCTGGACCAGAGTGAGCAGAGTCTGAACACGCAGAATGCTTACCTGAGTAGTGTCAACACTGTTTCGCTGGGACACAGTTCATCGATCATGGTCTCTGAATCTGACGGTATGTCTGCCTGCAAAGCATATAGCCAGCTAGGAGCAGAAGCTAAATCAACAATGCCAGCCACTGTAAAATAGTTATACAAAATTAAGACTTGTTTCCTGCAGCAGGGAAGGTGGGATTATGCTAGAAAATACAAAGTAGCTGAAAAATATCTTTGGGAGAAAAGCAATATTCCTTTTTCTTTATGCATCTGGAAAGCTAGCTGAGTACTTAGATACTGCAATGATGGGTGCTCTACAAGTACATATGACAAATAGCAAGATGAATAGATTCTAAGAACAGAAAGGACCGTTGTTATCATCTAGTCTGACTTCCTGTATAACATAGGCCATAAAACTTCCCTGAATTAATTCCTCTTTGAACTGGGTCATATTTTTTATCAAAAAATCCAATCTTGATTGAGGAATTGCTGGTTATGGAGAATTCATCGCAACCTTTGGTAAATTATTCAGTGGTTAATTGCCCTCACTGTTAAAAATATACACCTTATTTCTAGTCCGAATTTGTCTAGTTCAACTTCTAGCCATTGGATTCCATTATACTTTTGTCTGGTAGATTGACAAGCCGTGTATCAAACACTTATTCCCCATGAAGGTACTAAAAGATTGTGATCAAGTTACCCCTTAACCTTCTCTTTGTTAAACTAAATAGATTGAGCTTCTTGGGTCTATCACTATAAGGCATGTTTTCCAATCCCTGAATCATTCTTGTGGCTCTTCTCTGAACCCGCCCCAAAATATCAAGGTATTTCTTTTTCAGACTTCGTAACACATGAAAACAAAAACAGCAAGTTCCCTTTGAAAAGAAGGGAAAGCCAAGGGAGAACAACTAGCTAATCTGCAGTACAGCTCCCCCTAGAATGGTCCCCTCTTTTGCGGGTACCCTTGCCTTCCTGCCCTTGTTGCACCACTTTTTAGCCTGGTGTTAACTTTAACCTTATGGATGAAATGTACATGGCTAACCACTCAAATATCTTTTAAGGGTTTTAATTAAAGGCACCATGGAAGGGGTGCACAAGTATCCTTGCGATAAATGCACATTTTAGATCTAGAATTATAGTTACGTCCCTTACCAAACACCTTTCATCTGCTAATGTTTTGCTGTGGACAGTTCAGTTGATCTCATTGTGGAAGATGCATAGGTTCCAAGATTTGTTTTCAGGTTATCTTGAGCCTTCTTTGCAAAAGTCTTGAAACATTTTTTTCCCATTGCCATATAATTTCCTCTCCTGTGCACCAAAGGGCACTTCTCGTTCCTTCCCACTCCCAAGATTGCCTCTGCTTTAACCTTGTGGGAAAAACCACTGGAAGAAAGTAATTAAAATAGAGAGAAAGCTAAGGCCCTGGGCCTGCAAGCACTTTTGTGTGTGAGTGTCGTCATGCATGTGAACACTTCCACTGAGCTCAAAGGGATTGCTCACATGCATAAAGATACTGGTGTGCGTGAGTGTTGTCAGGAGTGGAGCCTAAAGCAGAAAAGTGCTTTATAATGTGATGTGCTGGTAGCATTCCAGGAGATCTTGACAGAGCAGGAGAGTAACACCTCCTAGTTTCTGTTGCTAATTAAAACCAGTGCAAGTCTCAATCCACACAAAGAGCTCCAGGATTATTTGCATATAATAGGAAATTCCAGACACCACCTCTGCCAGATCAGATCATCAAAAGACTTAAGTCTTAGTTTCCAGAGTTGCTGCACATCTCTTTTTAAGATGAAGCAGGTCTGTGATGGATGCCATTCTAACCTGATTTTACCCACCTTCAGGGGTTTCTCCTCCTGGCTTGTGGACTTTATTTAAGTTCCTACTGTTTTTTATTTCTGTTTGCCACAGGCGCAGCAGCCCCTGTCGCGTACTCGGTGCTGATTGGAAATCGTGAATGGATGAGACGGAATGGCTTGAATATATCCAATGATGTTAACGATTCAATGACAGGCCATGAAATGAAAGGACAAACAGCCATATTGGTGGCTATAGATGGTAATTAACATTCTTTGAAATAACTCAGTGAAAACATAAATACCACATCATATTGATCCTGAAAGTACCCTGGCTTGAACCACATATCAACTATTTATTATGTTAAGGGGTGTCTTTCTAAGTTACAGTGACAAGTGGCTGCTTACCTTCTGGCCCTAAATTGTTTGTGAGTGTGTAATGTGTAATCTGCAAAATGGCTTTAATTAAATAGCAATTTCTGAGTTCCTCTTGGCTGGAGCCATCATTCTGAAAAGTGATGCTACCAATACAGACGTCAGATTGCAAACCTGCTTCCTTCCTGCCTTCATGTTTTCATCTGAAGGGTCACAAGGTGACAACCTACATTGCTTATCATGTGTTAAAAATGTTTCGTGGTTGAACGTGAGCATTCTTTATATTGCTGGAGCACAAAACAAAAGCTGGATCAGATTGTAAACTCTTTGGGGCTTGCGCGTAGCACAGCAGGCTATCGCTGTGGTCCTGAGCACTACCACAATACAAATAATAATAGAGGATTGTAAATTCTTTGGGGCAGGTCATGTGTCTGCTACTTACATTTGTACAGTGCCTAACACAATGGTCCCCTGATCCTGACAGGAGGCCTCTGGGCTTTGTTACGTAAATATTAACTAATAACTCTGGTCTGATCCTTTTGCCCCCATAGAGGCAGACACTTCCACTTGCAGACGCTTCTCTTTTTCAGCCTGCTGCCCATTATCAGTAGTGGGTCCAGCAAGACTGAATGCCCTTATCGTCTTTTCAGCAGCATGAAAATGAGGGACTTGCAGTACAGTTGCTGGGCCTGCCATTGAGATGGCCTCCCCCCATCCCAGCCCTTGACTTATTACCCTTTTTCACCATAACACAGGACTTTAAAAGAAATCCTTGACTGAGCACTGTTCCACCTCCAGTACTGCCTGTAATTAAAGACTTGGGGGCTGCAACTCATTTCAGTCAGACCCTTAATTTTTGAAACACAACTTGCAGTACTTGTGAACATGAAATATTTCAGATTGGCATGGCAGGGCAACAGGGATGCAACTTCCAGCGAGGCTATATCTGGTCCAGGACAAGTGTAACGTTGTTTAAAAATATTTTGAGAGAAAGCCATCTGCTAAGGAGTTAGGTGGCACAAAAGACAGATGGGTCCTTCCCTCTGGAGACAGGCATCCAAATCCTGGCTTGATGTGAGCAATTGCTGGCCCAAGTACGCACTTGGCCACATCAGAAAATGATCACCTCATATAGCCCATTTTGGCATTGTATGCATAAAAGCCATTCAGGACTGGAATAATAACGGTGTTAAATGTTAGAGAGGGGTGTGTGTGTGTGTGTGTGTAAGATTGCACTATAGCAGTCTGAAGACAGTGATCGTTACTACGTTCGCAAACACTAAATTTGCTCAAAATATTAAAAATGCTGAAGTAATGTATTTGATAATTTGACAGTTATTTGTTTCAAGCAGGGGTAGGGTGGAAGAATCACATTAGCTTCTTTGGAATGTGTCTACACTGTAACTGGGAGGTGTTACAGCAGCATGTGTAGACAAACCTGAGCAAGCTTTTGATGTAGCTAGATCAAAGCTAGCTTGTGTAACAACAGCAGCAGCATGGGTGAACCAATAAAGTATGTACCCAAAGTCCTGGGCAGGTGGGCCTAGTCCATGCTGTTGTGGCTTCACTACTATTGTTGTAGATCAAAGGTAGCTTGGGTACATCAACACTTGCTGCAGTCGTGCTTCCCAATTGCAGTGTAGACATACTCTTTGCCCCACTTTGCTTTCCATGCCTTTCTGCAGCTCTTTAGCTAATTGAGGGTGTTTCCTTGTGAAGGTGAATTGTGTGGAATGATTGCAATAGCAGATACCGTCAAACAGGAGGCAGCGCTCGCAGTGCACACCCTGCAAAATATGGGAATAGATGTGGTGCTAATAACAGGGGACAACAGAAAAACTGCGAAAGCAATTGCTACTCAGGTACTTTTCTTTTGTATTAAAGCAAATGTATTCTCAGTTCTAAAAGCTCTGCCTGGCCCAGTGAATTTTGCTGTTATTTGTTTTAGTCTTTGCATAGATGTGCAAGGTGGCTTGCACAAAGGAGAAAAGAGCCCATCTCCACCCTCATGAGTTTGAAAATTATGTAGGATCATGCATTCGAGTTATAGTGGGAGCTAGCAGACAAGGGAGGCTGTGAGTTTCCATCAGTTCCCATTGAAGACAGATGAGCATTCAGCACTGCTCAGTGGGTGCCCAGCCCCTTCCAGTAGTTTCTATTCCCCTTTGCAGTCTTTTCTTGTGAATGTATGAGCTAGAGGCACAGCTACATAAAACCATGTTGAGGGGGATGACAAAGAACTTGCTAATTGAACTGGAAGTAAGCAGTAAGCAGGCATACCAGGAAGTTCTGTTCAAATAACTGAATCCTAGAACAGCTCACAGAAGCTGCCAAGAGCAAAAAGGTTAATGCCAGCTATTGTTTTTTGGCAGTGATTTCCCCCCTAAGGGTTAGCCTCCTGTTTCCATTCACTTAAAGGCAATGCTCCTTCTTAAGCCCGCAGAAATTTGTTAGTCTTTAAGGTGCTACAGGACTCTCTTTGTTTTTGCTGTATGCAGACTAACATGGTTACCTCCTGGTGCACCTTCTAGTGACATGAGAAAATTCCTTTAGGGCCCTGTCCTGCTTCCAGCGAAGTTAATGTGAGTTTTGCTATTGACTTCAGTGGTAATAGGATCAGCCCTTTTGAGCAGAGTCGTTACTACTAACGGTTGTTTTCTAAGACACAGACAGGCTTATATAAGATGTATCTGATCATAACCCATAGGTGTCACCTAGCCAAGATTGCTTGCTCTGCTTAGCCACTTTTCTACCCTCTTTCCATGTTTTCTCTCCCTCTGCTATCCCCATCTTTCCCTTTGTTTTTCTCATCTTTCTTCCTACTATATTGCTCCTACTTTACCTTCAATTACTCATTTAAGTAATCCACCAAATAGCAAAACCCAACAATAGTGTGGTACATAATCACGTTGTCTGTTATCTTTTGCTCTTGCACATGACACTCATAATCCTTCTTGTGTGCTGTTTGATTATGTTTTCCTGAGACCTTTGAATAATGAAGGTTTCACTGTGTTTACTCATGTAGAAATATGACTCCTATGCTACATTTGAAGTGAAAGGCTTGTTCTCCCCCATCTGTCTATATCAATCTGTTGTCTCTTGTCTTATACGTACATTATAAGCTCTTTTTGGCACAGAGTGTCTTTTTGTTCTGTGTTTGTACAGCACCTGGCACCATAGAGTCCTGGCCTCTGACTGGGGCTCCTAGGTGCTACAGTAATACAAATAATATATAATAATGGGGGAAGGGCGATGCCAAAGCCCATCAATATTTAGCTGGTTAGAAAATGGCTGAGTTAACCCTCAGAGCACTTGCCTTTTGCATTCTGCCAAGGAAGCCCTATGTACTGCAATACTAAGTAATGCCTGAATCCAGGAGGAGCATTGCTTGCTGGAGCCTGTAGTCTCTTCAGCTGCCCCTCTGGATGGGACTGCATTCAGTCCCATTTTATGCAAATCACGTTGCCCTTCCGGGTCCAAGCAAGTTGCTAATACAGCCCTTAACGGAGTTCAAGTGTGGGTGACCCCTCTGTTCCTCCTTCCTGTCCCCAGCAAGTTTGACCCAGAACAGCAATCATGTTTTAAAGCTTTCTTTTCCGTGGTTAAACCCTATCAAAAGGCTCATCTATGCTTTCTACTCTAGTGGGTTTTTTCCCCATTTCCCTCCTTGTAGGTTGGCATCAAAAAGGTCTTTGCAGAGGTTCTGCCCTCTCACAAAGTCGCAAAGGTTCAGGAGCTCCAGAATGAAGGGAAAAAGGTTGCCATGGTTGGAGATGGAGTCAACGATTCCCCTGCGTTGGCTGGGGCCGACATTGGCGTTGCTATTGGAACAGGCACCGATGTTGCCATTGAAGCTGCAGACGTCGTTCTTATTCGAGTGAGCTCTATTGTTTAACATAATCCTTTCCCTTGTGTCAATGTTGAGTTCTGAGAAACGTGCCTGTGTGGAGCTATGAGGAACTGCCTCACTGTTTTCTCTTGCAGAATGACTTACTGGATGTGGTTGCTAGTATTCATCTATCAAAGAGGACAGTCAGAAGAATACGAATCAATCTGGTCCTTGCCTTAATTTATAACCTGCTTGGGATACCAATAGCGGCAGGTAGGTGACTGCTAGGGATCAGCTTGTCACCTTCTGACTCCTGCTCTCAGATCTGACTCCAGTTTGTTGAGAGAGGCAAGGCAGGCGAGATAATATTTTATTGGACCAACTTCTGTTGGTGAGAGGGACAAGCTTTTGAACTTCACAAAGCTCTTCTTCAGCTCTGGGGAAGGTACTCAGAATGTCACAGCTCAATACAAGATAGCACAGATCATTAAGCCTAAGGGGCTAACATGCTGTAGGAGATCACTTAAAATGAACAGGGCAGTTAAGGGTTCGGATTAGCAGGCAGTAAATTGTGCTACAGATTGTTGTAATGAGCCATAAAGCCAGCGTCTCTGTTAAATCCATAGTTTGTAGTGGTTTCTTTTAAGTGATCTCCTGACTGAGGGCCTGTGTTTGAAAAATCCCATGCCAAGTTATGTTGCTCTATCCATGTTTATAGAGGCCCCCGTGAGACATGCTGTGGGACTCTCTGTCCATTTAATTGTTGAATTTTCCCATTTTAAAATTAAAGGGACAGAATATTCTATATTTGAAGGGACTAAATGTGTTAGTAACGTGTGTGATTTTACGTATTCTCCTTCATTAGGCGTGTTAATGCCTATAGGGATCGTGCTGCAGCCTTGGATGGGGTCAGCTGCAATGGCAGCTTCTTCAGTATCTGTGGTGCTATCTTCCCTGCAGCTGAAATGGTACGTTTTGGACTGAACAATCAGTAGCTCTAGACTATTGGTTTTGGAGCTCAAATTAAAGACGTGTATATGGGCTGCCGCAAACTGAAAATTACCAAATGATCCTTTAGTTGAGGGTTATTTTATCTAACCCTTGGTCCAAAAAACAAACAAACAAACAAAAGAACCAACCATCTCCTTATAAGGAGAATGCTTGGTATATGCCAACTCCAATTATTATTCTTTAAATGGGGGATAAAGCTTTGACAAGGAACACCACCTGTGCAGATGTATTTGAGATCCACTTAAATAGCAGCTGAACTGATGATCAGTGGGTTTTGTTGTTTTGGTTTTTTTTGGTGAATACCAAATGAGCTTTTGATGGCAAATCATTCAAATTGCTGTTCCATTACAATTCATCATTAACTGATGCTTTTTAAAAATGAGTTACCAGTGGACTTATACTAGTGTTTCTGTTTCTTTATTCAGTTATAAATTAACCAGAGAGAAGGGGGGAAAGTGGAAGCAACAAAAAAGTGCATTTATTCTATTGCATTTGGTGGTTGATAGTGTATGATCCTTTATTTTTATGGAAATGTTTCTGTTTTTGAACTGTAACTAGAGGCCAATACTTTTAAAAAATGACTAGTGCCTCCATTCTTTGGGGGTCTACTTGAGACACCTGTACAGTTTCAGAAAGTGCTAAGCACCCATATTCTGAAAACCAGGCTCCTTTCAGATGTCGCAGGTTAACACACATCTTCAATAAAAGCTTACAATGGACAAAGCATATTTTACCTTAGGTGATTTTTTTTAATAGGCTGTGGTAAGGTATGGCCAAGTGGCTATGAGAGAGTCACTGAAGGCAGATATGTAAGCCTCAGATTGGTCAGAGCCCTGTTCCCAGCCAGCTGGGAAGGGGTAGCCTTAGGTTAATGAGACCACCTGGGTTTAATTAAGGGCCCACCTAAGATCTAGTAAAAGCTCTTGCTCCAGTCGGAGGGCTGGGAGAGCGAGGACCTAGAAGCTGAAGGAAGCAGATTGAAAAACCCAGAAGCAGGAGTGGACTAGGGACAGAACCATGGTTGGGGAAAGTTGCCACTACCTGGAGGGTGACTATTAGAGTCCGGGGAGGACACCCCCACTGGCCACAGCGGGGACGGCCAAAGCTCCACCAAGAGAAGGGGCAAAGACCCCACAGGTCCTGGCCGGGGCTATAGGCTACGGTGAGGGCTGACCGCTGAGGGAAGCGCCGGACCCAGGGGGACGCTTCATCAAGCGCCACACCACAAGGCTCTAATTTGGAAATCAGTTCTGGCATTATGACGCCAGTCCTGCAAACACTTAAGCACATGCCTAACTCTTCTCGTGTGGGTAGTCAATGGGAGTATTCATTTCAGCAGAGTTATGTATATGCTCAAGTGACTGCAGGATCAATACCTATATCTGCAGGGATTTCCCCTTCCAAAATTATAGGGATTGTTTAGCCAAACTGTGGGGAATTTCTATAAGGACTTCCCTTTGTTTTCTATCTTCTTTGATCCTACAGCTTTATATTTTAATATTATAAATCATTACAGTAAGGTGGTGGGGAATCATCCGAAACATTAGGCTGTGGACTCAAAAAGACAGTAATATCTTATCCTTGCAGAATCATTACCACAGCAACTAGAAAGGCAAGATGCTTCATTTTTCAGCATGAAAGCTTAGATTCCAGAGAATGCAGTAGCATCTGTAGAAAGAACCTAACATGCCACTCCTGGGCTTTTCTTGTCTCAGAGTATAAGGGTGTACTTGATCCACCAAAGAAATGGCTAGTCACGATGTGACCAGTACTGTGTCATTGATGCTTCTTCAGCAGTACAAGAAACAGATGCTGATTAATCACAAACATTTGACATTTCCTAACACCATTGTCAGTTCTCTACCCAGGCTCTTAAAACTGTTGGGTGATCCTAAATGTTTTTATTCCACTTTTTCTAGTTACAAGAAGCCAGGAACAGAACGGTATGAAGCACAAGCTCATGGCCACATGAAGCCACTGACTCCTTCCCAAATCAGTGTTCACATTGGGATGGACGATAGGAGAAGGGATTCACTGAGGCCAAGTGCCTGGGACCAGATTAGTCAAGTGTCTCTTTCTTCTCTGACTTCAGACAAGCTGCACAGAAATGGTGGTTTTATAGAGGAAGATGGTGGCCAGTGGTCACTGCTCATTAATGACAGAGATGAAGAACAGTACATTTAAACACGGCATCCCATAGCTGAACATGAAGTCAGTGTGATTCTTCGCCTTTAGCAGCAATAACCAAGACAGCTTCATGGGTTTGACGGGAGTCCTTATGGTTCAGTTTGCAAAGCAATTGTTACTCAAAAATTCAACGTTAGATTGTGTGAATTATGATTTGTCAGATCACAAATACCAGTCGCTGAAAAATCTGGAGACCCTACAGTGAGTTACGCCCTTTGCTTCTTAATTATTCACTGTGCACAATGTGAAGTTGGAGTCCACAAAGCCTAACGTGACCCCTACATTATTGATCAATTACTGGGAATCAAAATCGCAGCCTGTCCAGTCTTATTGACTCCTTTGCACTTCTTTCTGGAACTTCTGTAAAAAGATTTTCAAATTTAAGTCTGCCAAATTCATTTTCTAGATCAAAGAGAAAACTAATACATTTGACATCAAATAAACTTGACTCTATATTTGGGGATCATATTTTTCCATTGAATCGAATCTAGTCATCTCAATATGGGAAAATTTTATGTTTAAGGATCAGACAGTGTGTGTATTTGATGAGAGCAAAATATATTAATTATATATTTTACTGTACATAAAACTTCTAAAATTCTGTTTCAAAGATTATCATTTATCTCCTAGCATCACTAATTTTATTTTATGAAACATCTCTCTATTTGCCAAACTTGCTTACTGCATCCAACTACTCTTCTTAGGTTTTCCATTTTTCTCATGTGTGTTCTTCGGAGCCCTTTCTTCCCAATCGAGTTCCACCTTTAGACATTTGTTATGTCTTCAGATTTTCCCATATGGGACCAAATCCTACAAGGCATTGGGGACCCTGCAATTCATGTTGAAATCCACAAAGTCTGAGCTCCTCTCTGTTTTACTGGTTCAGGATAGCTCACCTTTCTGTAGAATCTGTTGACACTCCTGATAACTGTCGTGTTTGGCTGTTTCTTTGATTTGCAGAGTGATATAAATATGCTAGTGTAAGCCATCTTAGTGGCTCAGTTATTGGTACGTTCATGCTAATACATTGAGGAGATGCTTTCCAGCTTGGAGGGCTTGTTCTTGGCCCTGATGGGAGTTAGAATGTTGGATGTGGCCCTCTGAGTCTCTGCGCTGGCTGGTTAGCTAAAATGTGCTCTTCAAGTACTCGGTGGAAGTTGGGGGGACATGACAAAAGCAGAGATTCAACAGAGAGATGGGGTTCTAGAGGCTTTTCTCTGCAAATGGCGGGTTAGAAAGAAGTAGTAGGTTAAAGCCCATCTATAATCCCTCTCCGAATCCCTCAGTATATTGTATTACAGCTGGTGGTTACTCACCCTATCCCACGTAAAAAAGATGAATGCATTATTACAGATCATGTCAGGCAAGAGTGACTTTTACTTCATATCTGAGTTTTATCTTGGATCATAAACACTATTATCAACCGTTAAAAAATGCCACTAGGGGAAGACAATATGCTGGTCTAACAGAGTAGAGTGTGGGCAAGCGTTCCTGGAGTTCCCAGGTCGTTAGAGGGGGTGAAGGTGTGGGAGGTTGAGATCACTGTACTGGTTTAATAGCACCAGATAACGCAATTTGTTGGTCATTTAAAATAAAAGTGAAAACTGCTTAAAAATGGAAATCATAGAGCACCAGATTCTCATTTATTCTGGTATGAATCATCTTAGCAGTGCTAGTAGTTGTCATTTAATCATACTCTGGTTTATATCCTTTAATGACCTGGAATTTATGTAAATGGGGCTTTAACATTTTTGTAGTGTTTTATCTTGCTGCTCGGCCTAGTGTAATGACCCTGAGGTGAAAGAGAAAAGCCTGCTCTCACGCTACTAAAGTATGAGCTTAATCACAGCAACTTTGTCTTCAAATTCACCCCCCAAGACTTGTCTCTCAGTCAGGGCACTCGGAGTCGGGTGCTTCAGTGGGTTGAGTGGGTGAAAACCTGGTCCCACTGAAGTCAACAGCAAAACTCTGATGGTGGGGGTGGGGCAGGATTTTACTCTGGCGAAAGAACCCAAATCATTGGTGAAAGCACTGGTTTGGCTGAAAGCCTGGTGTGTTGCCCGTTTCCCTACAAAGCGCCAAACTGCGCTCCCGCTATAATAAATGTCCACACTCTAGCTGACTCTGAGGGGAAGAGCATTGTGCCCATAACGCAGGAAGTCGGTTGCATTTGTAATGTTTCTCTATCCTTTGCTTGTCCTTTTTAATAATTCCCTTATATTTAGGTTCCCCTAAATGACCCATTCATCTCTGTTGACTAATCACAACATTTACTAGGATGTCATTACACTGGTTTTTAACATTTCCATTTCAAAACTATAAAATCTTTTAGATAATTAAAAAGTATTTATACAACTGTAAAAATACCCAGTAAAACATGCAATAGCTGGCTGGCCTTGGTCCTCATGCAAATTTTTCTATCGTTTGGACTATTTTAACATTTTTCATACCAGTCCGTAGAATAAAGCTGGGGGTTTTTTCCACATATTTTTCTGTTTCTTTTTTGAGTAAGTGAAACAAAATTTGAGCAAACAAGCTACTGGACTGCAGAATCTGTGCATCTGATATGCCGTGAGCAGCCCAGGTTGATAAGATGGGACTTTTCAAAAGCACTCAGCTTTGGCCTAACTTTGTTCCTACCGAAATCCCTACCCAAAAGCACAGATAATGCCAGACAGGGTTTGCTGTGCTTTGGTTTTTTCTTTTTTAAAATCAAATTGCAAATACATTAGTTTAAACAGATCATTTCTTGGTCCATCACAAAGCTTCTTTGGATCAAGATTGGCTCAACATATTTTGTCTTTCTTAATGCGTCTGTTACTGCGTCATGAAAGTTTACTTGACAATTATACTGGCATCAACAGTTACAATATAACATGGATTGGAAACTGGTTAGAGGACTGTACATTGGCGACGATATCCAACTGAGAGAAAGTACCAATGGGAGGGAGTTAAGGAATAGTTTGCGGTTTTATTTAATTTCTTTATTAATGGGCTGGAAGAAGGGATAAACACTAATTAAATCTGCATCGTCTCCTAAGCTGAGAAATATTTCAAACCTCACTGAGGACTGAGAAATCATATAATGGAGCCTAAAATAATTAGACAGAGGCAGGAAATAACTAATTAAGGCCCTGGTCCTGAAACTTGTTCCACATGAGTGGACCCTGTGATCTCACTGAGCCCCCATTGACTTCATTGGGGCTACATGAGGGTGCTAGGAATTTCCCACATGGGACTAGGTACAAGATTGCCCTTAGAATTTAGAAAGTTACTTAAATTGTGAGTTTTGTGCAAGGAGCAAATTGTGCAAGGAGAGTCTCTTTGTTTGTACAGCACCTAGCACAATGGGATCCTAGTCTATGCCTGGGTCTCCTAGGCATTACCTCAGTACCACCACTTTTACTAATAATAATGAGTGGAGCCAAGAATCATCTTAGAAAAATACCAGCTACTACATCTGAAAAAGAATAGCCCAGGTCCACATATTCAGCGTTAGGTGTGTGTGAAGTTTTTATTTATATTTTTCCTGCTGCTGAGGTATTTTGTATTGGGAGTATTTGGGCAAATCTGGAAGGCAACATGGTTGAGTGGATAGAGCATTAAAGTGAGAGTCAGGAGACTTTAGTTTCTGTTCCTAGCTCAGTCCCTGGCCTGCCAGGTGGTCTTGGCCAAGTCACTTTATCTCCCTGTGCCTCAGTTTTCCCATCTGCAAAATGGGGATAACAATGCTGCCCTCCTTTGTAAAGCACTTTGGATATATTGATGAAAAGTGCTATATAAGAGCCAGGTATTATTTTATGTTTTTAATTTTTAAAAATTGCAAGTTTTAAGGGCCCCCAGAACCTGAGATGGGCACTTTTGTTATAGAGTAAAAAATCAAAAAATTATTAAAATGCGTATTTCTTGTGAGCTGTTACAAAACTATTTCCCTATGCATGAGACCTCCATACTTGTATAAAATAGTTTTGGCACACTGAAAATTACTGTAAGAATGTGTGGATTAATTTCAGTATTCCCCTCCCCTCCCTTTCAGCCAGTTTTGGCAGAGATTCAGTTTGAATTGTACCCAACCTAGCTTCTCCTTCGTTATGACTAAGTATTCTTCCCAGAACCATACTTCCTTTGATGCATTTGTGTGAAGAAAACAATGAGTAGGTGGTAAAATGATACAATGGAATAGAAGAATGTTACATCAGCTAATAGTGAAATTCCAGATTTAATTTCCTTTTTTAAAAAGTTAACAGCAAGAGACTTATTCCTCATTGGGAAATCATTTCAGAATGACAATAAAAACAGGAAGTGGTGAGGGGCAAATATCCTGCTCCTACTTGTGGGTCAGGTAAGAACAAACACAACAGGAGTCACATTCATTTCTGTCTTTGTCTCCTAGTTAGATAAAGCAATGCAACTGGGGATGCAGATGAAGCTGATACATAGATTCTCAGTGCAAGCAACCACCCCAGCTGTTCATTTAGTTTCTTCCCCAGTTTATAATACGTATGAGGATAAGTGGGGAAGTC
>ML675618.1:57027999-57100836 GCA_007922155.1 Mesoclemmys tuberculata | reverse complement strand
GGAATCAGTCCTGCTCTCCTAGGGCAGGCATGCAGGCTGCTGCTGGGGGGGAGGGAGAGAGACTCCTGAGGTGCTGTGCAGAGGCAGGGAGGGAGGCGGGTGCTGACGTTGGGGTGTCCCCCTCCCCCTGCTGGTGTACAGGTCTCTGCTGAGCTGGATTGGGGGGGACAGGGGGACACCTGCTGCCTACCTAGTTTTCTTATATGCCTGCCTCAGCTCTTTGATTTTAACGCGGCACTGCTGCAGATCTCTGTTGTGCCCCATCTTCAGCATGCAGCGCAATATCTTCTCGTAGATATCCAAACTTCTTTTGCTGGCTCAGAGCTGCCAGAACAGACTTTTTGCCCCACGGACCGAAGAGATCCAAGACCTCAGGTCGACTCCAGGCTGGAGAGCATGTGGGGCGTGCAGTTGCCATGATCAGTTCTGCTTGCAAGCTCTCTCCTCGCTGAGCAAACAGGAAATGGGAATAAAAAATTATTCTTCAAGTGATTGCTCATGTCCATTCCACAATAGGTGAGTGCACACCACCGTGCACGGTTCCTGGTACTTTTTTCCCCTTAGCAGACCCCGTAGGACTGGCTCTGGTCCCCCCTGGAGCCCTGCGCACATGCCGCGGTATATGAGGCACTGCTGGCCCTACGCCCCCGCAGTTCCTTCTTTCCTCCCGTGACGGTTGCTGGAACTAGCCTTGCTCTCTGCAAGTGCTATTCCCCTTCTTTGAACTCTGTGTTATTCAAAGTACTTTAGTTAGTTTAAGTAGTTGTTAAGTAGTGTGAAATGTTGTTAAGTATAGTTAGATAAGAAGTCCCATGAGAGCGGCCGGGCCATGTCCCGGTCGCCTGGGTTACCTCCTGAAGGCCAATGACGTCGATTTATGTTGCGCTCTGCCTACACTGCCACTTATTCGACCCATACAATTGGACTTCAGCGCTGCACCTCTTGCGGGGTGCTTTTATTAAGTCAAATTTTCCCGCGATTTAGGTCAGCGGAACTGACCTGCCAATGGAGACGCAAACATTATGTGGTCAATGGAAGCCACATTCTGTCGACCAACCTTATCAGTGCAGACCAGGCCTCACAGAGGTGGATTAACTAAACCGACAGGAGAAGCTCTCTCCCATCAGCTTAGAGCGTCTTCTTTAAAGTGCTACAATTCTAAATTGTACAATTTTAAATGTTGACCTGCCCTAAGTATTATTGTATTATTCCCATTTTGCAAAGCAGTAAACTGAGATACAGCAATGGTAAGTGACTCATCTAGTGTCACTGTCTAATCCTGGAATAGAACCCAAGACCTGGGTCTGGGTCCTTGTGCTAACCACTAGATATGCTGGCTTCCAAAGTTGCTTGATTTCATTTTTGAAACCATGCCAAATTTCATTTGAAAAATCCATCATCTCCACTTTTCAATTTTTTACTTTAAAAACAGAACTGGCAATTAAAAACAAACTGGAAATTCACTCTGAGTACCTTTCCCAGCCCTGAAGAAGAGCTCTGTCACTTGAAAGCCTGTCTCTCTCACCAACAATAAAAGATAGTACCTCACCCACCTTGTCTCTCTCATCTCCAGGGACTGACATGGCTACACCAATACTGCCACTGTGTGCAACATTACTGCAAAATATTCAGGAAGGTCTTTTCCTTTTTCTTCCCAGTCCCCATTACCGGCACAACTGTTTTTAACAATGTATGTGATGAATAAGTTATGAAAGTGGCACCTTGGGAAGCAGTGCAGTTTGAAACCTGATTAGTAATAAAAGGAGCAGATTAAAAGTTCTGCCAAAGGGTCTATGCTGTGCCCACCTTGCAGTTAGCCATCTGCTTCATTACCAATTACAGTGCTGCATGGGCGCATTGCTGCTCAACTTATTGATTCATTAAGTAAAACAAATGTTTTTGAAATGGCAATAAAAATGCAATGATAACGATAACTGTATTAGTACCATTTAATTATATGAGCAGTATTTTTATCTGTTGTATACATTATTATTATTAGGCTTGGAAGGATTGGATTTCTTTATTAATAAATGCTGGCAAAAATCAATTTCACCATACACACAAACCGACAACAAAATATTTCCGTCAGTAATAATCGAAATTTACAGCTATGCAAAGTAAGAAAAATGCAGCTTGAGAACTGATTGGAGTTTGATTTAAGGATATTTACTTTGCATATGTTGACGGGATGTTGTCTTTCTCTTTCATATCTTTATCAGACTGGAAATTTACATCTATAAAAATTGAAAAAAAAAGCTTTACAAATTGGTATTATCTCTCAACATTACATAAAAACCCCCTGAATTCTGCCAAGCCTAATTATTATTAATGATATAGGCACTTAGGGTGCATGCATCACTTTACAAAAGGTAAATTGGCCTAAATAAAGAAAAGATTCTGCCCCACTGAGCAGATAAACAGGAGGCACAAGTGGCTACCGTGCAGTGATTAACCATAGAGTGTTGTATGATCTTGTCCTGGCATGCATTGGCTGTGAAGCACCCTGTCCTAGTTCACTGAACAATGGTAATAGCAGACTCAACTCACTTGCATCTATGCTGGTACTGAAGTGGCAATTACTAAATGTTTCTACATTTCCCCAAAGGGCTAATTAATCCACATCTATCTGTTTATGCCCTGTTAGTTAGTTGGCACGAGAATGTGAGTTTTTTTAATTACCGGTAGTCCCAGGTTTGGGGATTAGTTTCAGTTTGGGGGTATTTGCAGAATCCAACACTTTGACAGCTATGGCTGCTTCTCCTCTGCTCGGGATTTCTGGTTGTTTCAGAAAGTAAATTTTCTTTGTTATTTGTTAAAATTCTCTCCTGATTTAATTCATTGCCTTGGGGGGATGGGTCCAGTTAAATTGTTTGCAACTTTCAATACTCATTAATATCTACATTGCATTTTCACCCACAGATCAAAACATGTTTTCCAAAGGTGGCTCTTGTCCTCATTTAACAGATGGGGAGACTGAGGAACAGAGAAGTTAGGTGACTTGCCCAGCAACACCCAACAAATCACTGGTGGAGTTCAGGATAGTAATACCCAAGTCTCCTGGACCATACAACCCTTTTACAAGTAGAAAGAAGAACCTGTTGGTCTGTATTAGTGAGTAGCTTCCAAGTGAAAGCACTGCCAGCCATGGGCAGTGGGTATCATAGGCCAGGGGAGGCTGAGCCTCTCCAAACAGCCAGACTTGGCTCCGCCTATGCTCTGCCCCAAGGCCCTGCCCTTTCCTACTGTGTCACGCTCTCCCCCCATGATCCCAGCCCAGATAGATGTTGCTCACTCTTCCAATCCCTGCACAGCTCAGCTCCAAAACAGGTGGGGATTGTGGCTAGGGTAGGCCAGCCAGTGGTCTGGGATTGGGGCAGCTGGCGTTGGCGCCAGGGCCGCCCCGCTGGGGCTGCCTGAACAGCACTCTGGGGATGGGACAGGGACTGCCTGGCTAGCACTCCAGGGCTGGGGCCTCCCAGTGCTCAGGTTGCCCAGGACTGGGCTGGGCTGAGGTTGGCAGGGTGGGCCAAGGCTGGCAGTAAAGTCCAGCGGGTGGGTTGGGACTTGAGCTGGCCCAGGGTTGAGGAAGGCTGGCCAACCTGGGGCTGGGGCAAGCTGGCCAGCTGAGGTAGGGCTCCTTTGGCTGCGGTAGGGGACTCGGGGCTCTGGCGAGGGAGGGGGCGGAATGTGTGTGGCCTCAGATGAACGGGGCGGGGCCATGGGTTAGCTTTCCTGAATGGTGGGTTCATGTGCCACCATGCTGGCACCTCAGGGAAGAGGCAATGTGCAAGGTCTTTCAGGCATTAACAAATCCAGTTCCAGTGCTTCTCTTTCTTATTCCCATGTAATAGAGTCTGGGGCAGTTCACAACCTGCTAATTCCCAGTCTGGATTTTTGTGCTTACCAAGCACAGATTTCAGTTTGTTTGATTTGCATTATACTGAAATGGAATAATCAGGCTCTGCCAGTCAGAACATGGGGATATACCACTGTTACATTTATTTCCCAGGTATGCTGTTCCCTGCACTCTGATTGGCTGAGGAGGTACGATTTGTTAAACAACTGCACTGTATGCAAATCATTTAATTGTGGCTAACAACAGCCTTCAGCCAATCAGAGTAGAGAGAGCTGTATAATCATAATCCAGTTATTTCCCAATAACTCTACAGTGATTATGCAAATCTCTTTCTTACCCTGGCTACTATATATTCCACTGTTCTGACTGCCTTTAAAATTCTCATCCATATGCCTACAACACAACCTTTATTATTTCCACCACCATTCCAAATACAATTTGATTTTTAAGAGTTTCTCTTATTGTGGATGAAATGGGTGGGAAAGACAGAGGGTGGCTAAGCTTTCTTTAAGTAGAGGGAGATATTGAGAAGTCTGGTATAAAAGGTGACAAGAGAAGTTTGAGACCGCCATGTAGGTTATTGCTGTATGGATGAGGCCATCTAAGGGCAGTAGGCCCTCAGACCGAAAGAAGACATAGATGTCAATGAGTGTGTAAAAGTTCGGAGCATATAGTTCCATATAGTAACAACTTGAAAGTGCTTTCTGTGAGCTAGGTAGTAGCCTGTCCTGTGTGGACTAAATCCTTTGGCAAGGGGTCTGGGGTTGTTTAGGCCAAGCTATGGCTGTAACAGGAAGCTCTCACAAGTTACCACCTAAAAACTGCAGAATGTAAATCCCTGCACTCTGAATGGCTCAAAATATGACTCAGCCAATCAATACAGGTGTTTGGTATGATATTAAAAACAATGTGGTTATTACTGAATAACCAGAGTTAACATGTAAGTCCCTTGACTCTGATTCATTACTGCCCTCAAAACTCCCCACTCATATGCCCACAACAAACATGACAGCCTCATCTTCTCATTTTATCTAAAAGGACCTGCCAAACCTCTGTGGAGAAGACAAATAAAGACTTCTGATGATGTAATCCCCATCCTCACAATTTCATCTATTCTTTCCTGACTGATAGGAAAGAGTTGGCACCCACTGCCATTCATCCTCCTCCCCTGACTTCCACAATGAGCAATTTATTGTTTAATTCAATGTTTTATTTTTTAAAAGCTCTCTTCTTCCCATCCCAGCTTTCTTCCATTCCTTCCCTCACCTCACTCCTTCCGCTAAAATTAGTTTTAGCTTAAAACACAGGCTCATGTTCAACATGCTGGTGCTGTTTGGAGAAGAAATGTAAGAACATAAGAACGGCCACACTGGGTCAGACAAATGGTCCATCTAGCCCAGTATCCTCAGTGGCCAATGCCATATGCTTCAGAAGGAATGAATAGAACAGGTAATCATCAAGTGTTCTATCCCGTCAGCCATTCCCAGCCTCTGGCAAACAGCAATCCTTGCCTATCCTGGCAAATAGCCATTGATGGACCTGTCCATGAACTTATCTAGTTCTTTTTTGAACCCCATTATAGTCTTGGTCTTCACAGCATCCTCTGTCAAGGAGTTCCACAGGTTGACTGTACGTTGTGGGAAGAAATTCTTCCTTTAGTTTGTTTTAAATCTGCTGTCTATTAATTTCATTAATAGGTGACCCTTAGCTTTTGTGTTATGAGAAGGAGTAAATAACACTTTCTTTTTTACTTTTTCTACACCAGTCATGATTTTATAGACCTCCATCATATCCCTCTTTAGTCAATCTTTTCCAAGCTAAAAAGTCCCAGTTTTATTAATCTCTCCTCTTCTGGAAGCTTTTCCATATCCCTAATCATTTTAGTTGCTCTTTTATGTACCTTTTCCAATTCCAATATAGCATTTTCTGAGATGAGGCGACCAGAACTGCACATAGTATTCAAGATGTGGGTGTACTATGGATTTATAAAGAGGTGAGATATTTTCTGCCTTATCATCTATCCCTCTCCTAATGATTCTCAACATTCTGTTAGCTTTTTTGACTGCTGCTGCACACAGAGTGGATGTTTTCAGAGAACTATCCACAATGACTCCAAGATCTCCTTGAGTGGTAACAGCTAATTTAGACCCCATCATTTTATATGTATAGTTGGGATTATGTTTGCCAGTGTGTGTTACTTTGCATTTATCAACACTGAGTTTCACCTGCCATATTTTTGTCCAGTCATCCAGTTTTGAGAGAGACATCTGAAACTCTTCACAGTCTGCTTTGGCCTTAACTATTTTGAGTAGTTTTGCATCATCTGCAAATTTTGCCACTTTACTGTTTATCCCTTTTTCCAGATCATTTATTAATATGTTGAACAGTACTGGTCCCAGTACAGACCCCTGAGGGACACCACTATTTACCTCTCTCCATTCTGAAAACTGACCATTTATTCCTACCTTTTGTTTCACTGTAGAGCAGATAGCCCATGTATGAAACACAACTGCAAAGGGCTGCTGAGAGATGCAGCTGTCTGATTTTGTGAAGAAAATGATGTGACTTTAAAACTGCTGCTGAGACTTATCATTGATTACTGCTTCACACATGGCCCATTTCCCTTTCGCTTCATTAGCTCATGGATGGATCCCAAGTACTTTTAAAATTAATCAATTCAGGGGGAAAATATAGTTGCTTTTCAGCCCTCTTTGGGTTTGCCACAAAAGCAATTACCAGGCTATCCAGGGAGCTGAGGTGGACCAGGCTTTCCAGTTAAAAAAGGATCAGCCAGACCTACTCCTAGACCAGCAGTTCCCAGCCTTTTCGAGTATGCGGACCCCTTTTCAACCTCCAAACATTTTGTGGACCACAACATGCTACTAGTTGTTTTTTACACTCCGTTTTTAATTGAAATTGTACATTTCCTTGGTGAGGATGTTATTATTTTTCTTTTCTGAGGACCCACTGTAGTAGCCTCGTGGACCACCAGGGGTCTGTGGACCACAGGTTGGGAACTGCTGACCTAGACAAATTGGAGGATTGGGACAAAAAAAAAATCTGATGAGGTTCAACAAGGACAAGTGCAGAGCCCTGCACTTAGGATGGAAGAATCCCATGCACTGCTACAGACTGAGGACCAACTGTCTAGGCAGCCATTCTGCAGAAGAGGACTTGTCAGTTACAGTGGATAAGAAGCTGGATATGAGTCAGCAGTGTGCCCTTATTGCCAAGAAGGCTAATGGAATATCGGGCTGCATTAGAAGGAGCACTGCCAGCAGATCAAGGGAAGTGATTATCCCCTCTATTCAGCACCTGTGAGGACGTATTTGGAGTATTGTGTCCAGTTTTGGGCCCCCCAATACAGAAAGGATGTGGACAAATTGGAAAGAGTCCAGCAGAGGGCAACAAAAATGATTGGGGGGCTGGAGCACAAGACTTATGAGGAGAAGCAGAGGTAACTAGGCTTGTTTAGTCTGCAGAAGAGAAGAATGAGGGGGGATTTGATAGCAGCCTTTAACAACCTGAAAAGGACAGAGCTAGGCTGTTCTCAGTGGTGGCAGATGACAGAACTTGGAGCAATGGTCTCAAGTTGCAGTGGGGGAGATCTAGGTTGGATATTAGGAACAATTTTTTCATTCGGAGGGTGGTGAAGCACTGGGATGGGTTACCTAGAGAGGTGGCGGAATCTCCATCCTTAGAGGTTTTTAAGGTGCAGCTTGACAAAGCCCTGGCTGGGATGATTTAGTTGGGGTTGGTCCTGCTCTGAGCAGGGGGTTGGACTAGATGACCTCCTGAGGTCTCTTCCAACCCTAATCTTCTTTGAGTCTATGATACCACAGAGCCAGACAGGTATACAATTCCTTACAGGGCTTCTGAAAGGTGAAGATTTTCCTTTATTCAGAAAAGCCCAAATTGAAGAACAATTTCTAGGTTCACCTCAAATGTATTATGTCTATCATCAGTTACCCTAGTCCAAAGGTTGAAAACTTTGGGAATTTAAATTACATGAGGTGTAAATATTGTCCTGTGTTTAAAATTTACCAATTATGTTTGAGGTGACAACAAGAACCAGCTTGCTGTCAGGTTCGATTTATATGGATCCCTCAAATAAGGAGCGACAAGGGTTGCTTTGCATACAACTTTGTTTTACTTGCAACAATCTATACATCATCAATTACAATTTAAAAGATCCCCATTAATTCTTATTTAATACAGCAACATAACTACTTAAACACAATCACAATTACAACTATACAATTATATTTACAAAGCTAGCTTACACTATAGGGTTATACTTATGCTATTATACTTACACTGCAATGGTGAGCTTTGTCAGCAGCAAAGCAGTACTCCAATTCTATTAGTAGGATTCCCGGGTTTTTCATCTGAGTGGAAAATACCGTCACACTCAGGTTACACAGCCACACGCTCTATACTTAGGTTTTGAGCGGCAAACTGGGGAGAGACAGTAGGTAGATCAAGCCTGCACATAGAGCTATTCTGGTGCCCTTCCAAGATATGGGACATCTTCAAATTATTTTTGTTTTTGATCACCTTATATCTCTTCCTCACAGCAATGTGCCCACTTTCTAGCCAATTATGAGATTCCTAAGAGCGATGAGGTGATTGCGGGCTGCACCCTGACACAGCGAAAATTGATTTTATTTTTCTTAATTGTCCAGCTGCTGTTTGCTGTTGACAAAGACTCACCCATTACAATACATGTCTGAATACTATTTAAATGAAGTTTACTGAGTTTCGAGTAACAGGTTTACCGAAACCTACAGGCCACATACTGATCTTCAGTACTTGACACCTTCTCCCGGTGCTTATCACAGAGATTTCTGACAAGACAAGGCTGGATGTTGTTACAAAGCAGTTAACATTTTACATCCAGGCCCAATGAGTTTATATTTCTATTAATTTAAAATGGAGTTGGGTCACTTTAATTAGAAAATGAAACAATGTTACAACAATGTTAGCTTCAAAAGACTGAAAATTGAGACTAGGTACCGAAAGTCTCTGAACAATTGTCAGCCTTTCCCAGATTGCTTTGTCACTGAGAGCATTTTGATACATAAAACCAATGTGCTAATTACCACTGCCGGAAGCAATTATACTAGATGATGCGTGGCAAGTGTCCAGTATGAACTCAGACTCTACTTCTGACCTTAATATGGTCAGAGAACCTTCTCTTCTGCACAGAACACTGAACAGTCTGTTTTCTGCAAACCTGGTAACTCCAAAACAGAACACAATACAGACCTTTCCTTCCACAGAGATATGATTTACATCTTTGAGCTTAATTCTGGATTTCTTGACTTTGTTTGTTCTGAGAGTTGTCATAGCTTATTGTATATTACTGTAATACGTACAGTATATATTTTAGTAGATACAAAGAGAACCCCCCACCCAACCTCTGATTTTTCTGAGCATCTGCATAAAACTCTCAAAATCACTAAAAAGAAACCCTGCAAAAATGAAATTAATAATTCCCCCCCAAAAAACAGAAGACATAGATATATTTATTAGGTGAGCAAACCAAAGCATTACATAGCATGAAAATAATACAAGTATATTTATTTATGCACCCATAATTAGAGGCAACTTTTGAAAATTTGTGTAAATTGGGTAAATACTGGGATATTGAATTAATTATTTAAATTACTTGTATCAAGATGAATTAAGTTAAAGGTAACTTGCAAAGGATATTGTTAAATTAAATTTGTGTCCTTTTTTATTACTTCGGAATCGAATCGAACTCATGTCACATAGACTGTTGAAGATCTGGTCATTAACAAAATGTTCAGAGTTTACTGTGTGACTGTGGAATGGGAGCTGAGCAAACAAAACAAGCCACATTCCTCCCTCTCAAATGAAGCAATCTTAAATGGACAAAATGTACTTGTTGTTAGCGATCTAGTAAGGCTTAGATGAATACATTCTATTTCTGAAAGAGAGAGAGCTGGAGCAAGGACGGACTTGAAGTTTTGCTGCTTCCTCTGCAGATTGTTACTTATAGCACATATTAAAACCAATCAATATTTATTAAATATTTTCAAAGTTCTGTTTGCTAATGAAAGTTCTAAACAATTCTGTAATCCATCTGTATTTAACAGGTGTCCTATTTGAAGAACAAATACTGGATACATTCAGGTTCTTTCACAATTGCTGCATTCTCCCTATGGCTGGTGAAGTGTCTCTTACTGCCCTAAATGTTTTCTTTCATTTTTTATCTTGCAACACATGTAAACTTGAAAATAAATAATACTCCTGAAGCTTCCATAAACAATCCAGGTCTGCCCTAAAGTTTCTATTTTTTTTTAAGTAAAAATTAAAAAACAAACATTTTCTATAACCTTGTCTACCTGGGACAGTCTCACCCAGTTTAACTAAGGTGTAATTTTAAACCAATTTCGTTAAATCAGTGAAAAAGACTGTGTGGGATACTTTTATATCAGGCTTATTTTAGTTTAGTTTCAAACAGTTAGGAATCAATTTAATCTAAACTGAAAAAAAAAATCCCAAAAATAAAAACACTCTTAAACTGAAATAAAAGTTCCACACAGGCTTTTGTACTGGGTTTAACTAAATCAGTATAAAAATCACACCTTAGTTAAACTGGTGAAGCTTTCTCAACTAAGGTTTGATTTTTTTAAACAGATTTAATTAATCACTACAGAAAGGCTGTGTGGAACTCTCTTATTTCAGTTTGAGAGAGAGAGAGTGTATGTGTTTCCCCTTCAGTTTAGCTTAAATTGATTCCTAATCGATTTAACCTAAACCAAAATAAGCCTGGTTTAATTTGGTTTAAATAATCACAGTTTAGGTAAACTATTGCAACTTTCTCATGTAAAGTCCAGTGCCTCTGGGCCCAGCTACATTACAGAGTTGTACCAGGTTTGTAACCAGATTACTTAGCTGCTTGAAAATTTTCTGACAGAAGAGTTTTCTATTGGAAAATGCTGATTAAATGAAATGTTTCATGGGAACGTATCTATTTCATCAAAATATGGTAGGGAAATGATTGAAATATTTCCTTTTGGTAAGGGTGAAATGTTTTGTTTTGACTTTTATGCTATATTATATTATAATATAATTACTTGATATAAAAGTCTAAACATTTTGACTATAATATAATGTAAAATTAAATAGTTGAAACTAAACATTTAAAGCTTATTAAAAAGTTTTTGGAATGTTTTGTTTCACAAAAAATTCCAAGATAAACTTTTTTTTATCCCTATTCAAGACAAAACAAAATTTTGAAATCTCAGAATTTCCTCAGGGACAGAAAGTTGATTTGTCGAGCAGCTCTGCCAGATTGTAATGTGACTGATTCCACACGGGATTTGTGGGCACGTGCAGCACACTTAATATATGGTTCCTAACCAAGTCCTTTGACCTCACTCATGAGCACGAATGTAATGTTATTGATAGCCTGTTGCTAAGTTCTAACATGGGTCTTGTGCTGTGTAATGGGACCACCTAATTGTGTCTGTGTCACCGGTTAGCTAGCCTTCCTACATCCAAGATGTGTGGGAAGATTGTCACACTGTCTGGAGTGGCTCACAAGCAAGAATACCACCATCAGGGGAGACTGTAAAGAAGCAGAGCATAAACCCCAAATCTGTTGTGAGTTATATATTTAGATTTCACCAACCAAGTAACAAGTGTAAACTCCTCAGGCTCTATACAGGTCTAACATGGAGTCACAGACAGTCCCCTGGGGCATTCCAATCTATCTTGCCACCCAGGCAAGCTTGACTCTTTGATAGATGGCCACTTTACACCAAAGATCACAAAATATTCTGGTTACTCCCCATCCCAAAGGACCAGTCACTTACCCCAAGTCAATTTGCACCTTAGATCTCACACCAGAGACAATACTTGTAGCCAATCCTATGGTAAACTAAGGCTTCATTATCTAGGAAAAAGAAACAAAAGTTATTTACAAGTTTAAAGCAGGTAAGCATACACATACAAATGAATTACAATCAGGTTTCAAAAGGTAACAGCAACTTCTATAGTAAGCAGACTCTATATCCTGTAGGGTTAACTCAAGCTAAATAGTTGGAAACTCCTTGCTTACGCTTAGGCCATGTCTACACTAAAGAGTTAAGTTGACTTAAGTTACATTGGTGATCATAAGCCGTTTTAATTACGTCAGCTGTGCACGTCCACACGTCACTTCTTGTGTCGGCAGAGTGTGTCCACAGTCGTTACTCTTGCTTGACAGAGTGAACATTGCATCGTGGGTAGCTATCCCACTGTGCAACTCACCACTCCCTCTCATCCTTTGCCGTTTAGTACTCTGGGATCAGAGTGCAGTGCATCTTGGGGGTGTGCTAACTGTCGCATGATGCTGTTCTTATTGTCCCATCGTTCTGTGGGCTTCTGACTTCATTTTTGTGTCCTTTTTCAACAGCTCTTGTAAACAGTGTGTCCACCATCTCTACCTGATATCATGGATCCTGAACTGCTGTGCAGTATGAGCATTATGAATGCAATGTGGCTGGTCCTGCAGTATTTCATGAGCTGTCTGCTGTCTGCCATGGAAACAAATAATTCAAGATTGTTGGTGGCATTCATGGAACAGCTGCACACGGTGGATCATTGGTACTAGTCTTGGGAAACAAGCACTCAGTAGTGGGATCGCAGAATGCTCCATGGATGGGATGATTAGCAATGGCTGCAGAACTTTCATATGCACAAATCCACCTTCCTGAATCTGTGTGTGGAGCTCACCCCAGCACTGCGATGCAAGGACACCAGAAAAAGAGCTGCCCTCACTGTGGAAAAGTGAGCGGCGATTGCTGTGTGGAAGCTGGCAACTCCAGACTGTTACTGGTCAGTTGCGAAACAGTTTGGATTTGGAAGTCCACCATGGGGATTGTGGTGATGCAAGTGTGCAGGACCCATTAATTGCCTCCTGCTAAGAAGGATTGTGACTCGGTAATGTGCAGGAAATAATTGATGGCTTTGGGGCAACAGGAATCCCTAACTGTGCTGGGGCGATAAATGGAATGCAGATCCCAATTTTGGCCCCAGACCATCTTGTGATGCAGTACATCAACTGAAAGGGCTACTTCTCCATGGTCTTGCATGCATTGGTGATCACTGGGGCTGTTTCACTGACATCAGTGCAGGATAATCAGGGAAGGTGCATGATGCACACATCTTTCAGAACACTAGACTGTAGAGAAAGCTGCACGCTGGGACTTTCTTTTCAGACCAGAAAATTCCAATGGGGACGTGGAAATGCCCATCATGATCCTAGGAGACCCTGCCTACCTCTTATTCCTGTGGCTCATGAAACCTTACACTGGTAACTTAGACAGCAGCCGGGAGTGCTTCAACAACAGGCTCAGCGGGTGCCAAATGACCATTGAATGTGCCTTTGGCTGATTAAAAGGTCACTGACGCTGCTTTTTTGGCTGGTTAGACCTCAGTGAGGAAAATATTCTGATGGTCATTGTGGCCTGCTGTACTCTGCATAACATTTGTGAAGCGAAGGGGAAAAGTTTCCCCAGGGTGGCGCACTGAGGTTGATTGGCTGGCTGCTGATTTTGAGCATCCAGATACAAGGGCAATTAGAAGGGCACAACTAGTGACTATTCAAACTGGGGAGGCTTTGAAGGAACATTTTGACAATGATTCCCAGTAATATGTCTTTATGTGATGCATTCGACCAGGCAATGTTTACTTGCCGCTTTGTATAACCTCTGTAGTTCTTGCTTCCTAAGCATTAATTGTACTTAGCAAATATTCCTGCCCATAGCCACTGTGTTTGAATGTTGGCACTGACCAACATGTGTATGATGCAAATAAAGACTCATTTTATTTCAAAGACTCAAGTTTAATGACAAGAGAAAACTCAAATTTTCGGTCAAATGGGGACATGGCAAAAAGTAACAGACCCTGGGTTAAGGCTCTGACAGCTGGGTGCAACTCCAGCTTTCATTGTGAAACCAGTCCCTAGGCATGGAGTGCAGGGTCCTGCGAGGGACCGGGAACATGTGAGGAATATGCGGGTGGGAGGAGGAGGGACTTTGGGGAGGGCATGGAACTGAGTTCTGTATTGGGTGCAGGGGGAGTTGTGCATGGATGTGCTCAGATTTCAGTGTAATGAGGGACTTCATCATCTGTCTGGCACTCCAGAAGCGTTATCATCTGCACCTATCCCTCTCTTCTTTCCAGGCTATCCAGTCTGAGTCTTTCATTAATTGTCTCCCTCTACATTCTTGTTTTGCTATGTGCTGTATCTGCTGACTGCAGCATTTTGTGAAACATATTCTCCTTACGCCTCCTTATTCTCTGCCTTATCTGATGGAGGTGCTCTGCCGCTGTGGAAGAGTGGGTTCTCAAGGGCACATCTGCAGAAACCAAAGAAACAATGAACAGAGACAGTATTGTGAGTATTCTCACAGCTGTGAATCACAAAAGTTACATGCACTTATTTCTCACTCTTCCCTTGGCTAGCACACAGCTTGGTGCAAGTACCAAATATAGTGTATTTGCCAATGGGAGTGGGGTTGGAAAGGGGGAATTGGCAAGAAGGGACAAAGGGTTTTGCGAAGGGGATTACTACAAGCTCCTAGGAAGACTATTTTGATTATTGGTTCCCTTTTCCACAGGCTAGAGTAATCAAACCCAATAGCTCACTCCTTAAGGTAACCCAGGATGCAAGGGTGCATCCCCTGCATGTGTGTGGGTTCAGAGCAGCTCTGTATGTTGTCGCCTGTGTGCCATTCTGGTCCCAGTAGAAATCGTTGCCAGGTGGCACAGCAAAGGTTCCTACAGCTGGGGAAGAAATAAGGCAGCTCTGCCAAGGAACCTTTGTTACAAATTGCTTTTATTTTCCTGTACCAATTGTCATGCAGACTGGATTGGGGAGAGGCATTTGTGTTATTTGACATTAATATGTCAAAATCATAGCAATTCATGTAAGACACGCCATGTCAGGTACTGTTAGAAAGGCTATGATATGCTGAATAAGATGATAATATTTGTGTCCATGTGTGATATGTGTGAGGAAAGTTATGGAGATCTTTGATAACCTGTATTTCAAACTGTGCTGTAGAAGACACACCCCAGATAGAGAGGCCGCAGGACAATAGCCTGCTTAATGGCCCATCAAGACCTTTACAGAAGCCAAAGGCCCAGGAAGAAACTAAAGGCATACCTGAAGAGTTACCAGGATTGGCCCATGTGACTATGGACTCCATTTTGGTTCCTGTAAAATTCCACAAGCCACATGGCCAGTAACAGAGGGTATATAAGATCAAACCACAGAAACCATTTTGTCTTTGTCTTGTCTTTGTTCCTGTCCAGCTGCGAACACACCTCTGGATCAACACACTTTGCAACTGAACTGAAGGACTTAGACCCATCCAGTTACTGGATGTATGCCAGAGGGACTATACAAGCCTGCAACTCCACAATTGTTCTAGAAACCTGATGTATATGGACTTTTAAATCATTTGTATGATCTGATTGCTTTAAGCCTTTAACACTTCTCTTATTGTTTGTTTTTCTTTTATTAATAAACCTTTAGTTTTAGTTACTAAAGGACTGGCTGGCAGCGTGGTATTTTGGGTAAGATCCAAACTCACAGTGAACTGGTACTGTGGCTGATCCTTTGGGATCAGAGGGAATCTTTTAGTAAAGAGCATAGAGTTTAAATAACTGGTCTCTTTACTGGACCTAGTGTCAGTCTGGGAGCCAGAGACTGAAATGCAGTAAAGGGGGCTGTGTGTTTGCACAGTGGCTTCTTGATAACCAGTGTGGGGGAATCAGAAGCACTGTTTGTGGCTGGTTGGGAAGTCTGACTGCAGTGTCACCCACCAGTGCTGGGAGAATTCGCATTGGCTTTATCAGTGGGCTACCCTAGGCACGGACGGGTTACACCAATGTTAAGGGGCTCAGTGCAGGTTAGGAATATGACATGCCACTGATGGTGGGAGACTTTGTAAACACAAGATGGGAACCTTAATTATGAATGGATATATAGTTTTAATGTCGTGTGCACTCTGTGATGCTGGGTGCAGCAGGACTGTAGTACCATGTGCAACTTCAGTGCTGAGTGCTCTTGGGTGGGAAATCGTAGCCATCCTATTGGACCAATTGTGAGTATATAAGACTGGACTGCTGTGGCTCAGGGATGTCCTCCCAGGTGGCAGCCCGGGTTCTCCCCTGTCATGTTGGACCAAGAAGAGAAGAAGATTGAGAGGCCTTACCTGAATGTGTTCCTGTATCCAGTCGTTGTCTGTTCCTGCCTGCCATGGTTCCTGTTGTCTCCTCTCTGACTATCCTCATCGTTATCCACAGCCTTGCCTGTGTCTTTACCTAAGGTCAAGAGTTATGGACTTTAATTACTGATTGCTCACACGCCACTATTATTCCAACCTATTGTTGTACACTGTATTGTTTGGGGGTCCCTGGGCTTCAGGCCCATGGGGAGTCTGGTCGGTATCCCTTATTCTATCAATAAACTGTTTATTTTGTGGTAACCGATTTATAGTTACCGAGAGCGTGAGTCCCAGGTGACAGATACTGAGCGTATCGAACCTACAAGGGTCCTTAGTATAAATTTGGACAACTTATTGATGAAGTGGGATGGAAACGGCCCATTGGCTCTGGGGGTGGTAGTGGTGGAGCCCGGCTTTGTTTTGTTTGCTCTTCCCTTTTTCGGTAACACCTTCAGTAAAGGATTACAGAATACCTACAGGAATGTTTCCTAGAGATCTCTATGGAGGATTCCTGGGACATCCCACTGTACATTAACAAACTTTTCCACCGGCCCCCCACTGAACAGGTTCCGTTGTTCATTTCTGTCTGTTATCTCTCCTCTACTATATAACATAGTACATGAGAGCTCAATCTCCTCTCACTGGGCAGTATCAAAGCAAAATGAGCACTTACTGGAGCTCCTCTTTCCTGCATCACGTGCAGAACCAGGGTGCTGGGACTGGCTAGATCAGCGGTTCCCAACCCGTGACCTGTGGGCCAAAAGTGGCCTGCAGGATCTTTCAGAGTGGCCCACGGCTCCACTCTTGCTTGCTGCAGAAGGGAGCTGCTGCCCAAGTACCCAGGTGGAGCACATTACTGGTTCAGTCTCCATGCTGCAGTCAAGAGGATGGGAGAGCAGCACTTCCCTCCCCCTGGCTGTGTAGCAGGAAACATGGCAAAGCGCTCTATCTGGGTCGCTAGGTGCTGGATCCCTGCTGGAGCCAAAGGGAGAGAAGCACTGATCTCCTGTCCCCATGGCTGCAGAAGGGAGATGCTGCCTAAGAACCCAGTTGGAGTGCACAGTTTCACTGCTGCAGCTGGGTGGATGGGAGATCCTCCTCGCTGAACTCCTTCCCTCTGGCTACAGGGGGTGGGGATGGCAGAGGGGAGCTACTGGTGGAGACTGGTGGCCCTTCAGGGTTGTAAAAATTATATTTGTGGCTCTCAAGCCAAAAAGGCTGGGAACCACTGGGCTAGACCCCTGTAGAGTCAAAAAGAGGTCCTGACTTGCCAGGCATTTGGATGACCCTGTTGTGTGCTCCGCATCGTCCTCCAGCTCCACTTCCTGATCCACCACTTCGTCCTTGGGCTTGAGTCCACTGGCTGCTGCCTCCAGACCCTCTGAAGTACTGATGGGGCTCTTGTGGTGGATGTAGGGTCACCGCCGAGGATGGCGTGCAGCTTCTTGTTAAAGTGGCACGTCTTTGGCATCACACCAGAGCCACTGTTGGCCTCCCTTGCCTTCTGGTACGCCTACCTCAGCTCTTTGGTCTTAGCATGGCACTGCTCCATGTCCCTTTCATGCCCCTCCTCTTGCATGCCACTAACAATCAGCCTGTAGGTATCAAAGTTCCTCTGTCTGGAGCGAAACTGTGTCTGCTCAGTCTCCACTCCCCATAGACCCAGCAAACCCAACAGCCCTGGTGTACTCTACACGGGAGTGTGTCTGCTGTGGAAAGCTGACAAGGTCAGCTGGGAAGATGCTATATGAACTGTGCATACCAAGCAAACAGGAAGAGGAATTTCAAAAATTCCCGGGCCTTTAAACAGGGCAGGGAGGTGCATACCTGCGTATCTTCAGGGCAGCAGAGTTCAAATGGCTGACCAGAGCAGTCAGGATGGGCATTGTGGGATACCTCCTGGAGGCTAATTAATGTGACATAATCAAGTGCAGTGTCTGCACTCATGCTGTGTCAGCCTAACTATGTTGCAAAAAGCTCTGTGTGTCTTGTTGAGGTGGTTTTATGATGTCAGCATAGCAGGAGAGTTAGCTCAAAACTGTGTATCATAGACAAGGCCTTAGAAATCCTTGCCCCTCAGGGTTCAAGCAGCAAAGGAATAATAAATTCTCCTTGACAGGTATTTTTATTCCCTTCCCCCAACGTTCATGCTGAGAATAGGGCTTGAGCATGTACCCTCCTCAGGGCTGTGGGGGAAGCAATCAATAAAGTCTTTATTCCACAATGGCCCATTTGGATTCAGTAGTCCTTCCTGATGGGCAGGAGAGAACACATTCCGTAGGGATCCCGCATTTTGCTTTAGGTGACGTTTTTTCCTGTTTGGTGAGTTCCGTCGTTTCAGAACAAACGTTTTACAATTAGGGAACAAACACTTAAGTGTTACCTTGCAGCATGGCATATAGAGGTTATAAATTAGATGAATGCATGCTGCAACTTAGAAGCATTTCATAAAGTCTAAACACTCTACACCTTGATACAAGTCAAGTACTTAGCTTAACAATGTTACATACAAGTGTCACAGACTGGTCTCCAGCCATGCATTTGTCAGTGTTTAGTGAGTCCTAAAGGCTTTGGCATGAGCTGGCACTTGGTTTTCCAGCCTCACAAAGATGTCACAAAGTGTACTGCATGCTGAGAAAAACACCCACAATCCTCCATGCTTGGCATAGCAAAGCAGTAAGGGACAGCTGCACTGGGTTTTTTTTTCAAAGAATGCATTCAGACAATGGCTGTGATGCAAGATAGACAGGTCAGGAGGGCTGAAATGGTGGTAGTGGAGAAAATGCTCCTATGTGGGTACATTGACCTATGCTAAACTGGTAATCCTCCAACATGAGGAAAAACTTGGTTGTCCTCCAGCATGGGAAAAATAGATTGGACTGAAGTGCAGATGGGACTTAACCTTGTTTTAAGCATGTCTCCAGCCTGGCTAAATCACTGGTTTGTCTATGTCCGAATATTTTTAATTGTGTCCCCAGACATTTAGCAATATCTGGGGACACAATTAAAACTTGGTAAGTTCCCACCTATACTGTATAACTGACCTACACTTTATTTTTGACATGGGACAGCCATGTTGCAATTGGATCTCTGATATAATTGTACTGCTAGACTTATTGTAGTATTTCTTTTCTTAAAGTTCTCACATAAGTACTTCTAATTAAACCCTCTTTAGGCAAATTAATTGTTAGTATAGCTACAAATATTCATCATGATAAGAAAACTGCCCTTCAAACTGACATTTTGGGAGCATTTTGGGATGGAGGAAAGGGGATCCATGTGTGAAGTCGTTTCTAGTTTTTAATATTAGCGAACAAAGCCAGAAATGCTGCTTTTGTCAGTTGCACTAGTGCTTCATTTGTTGAAGATTTTAACAGGTAATTTCAGCATGGCAGCTGAAATCTGGCTCCATTGCTGAGTATCAAGACAAAGCTTCTCTAATACAGTGAAATTTAAATAGTGCAACATATTCTGCTATATGTGGCAACAGGAATTTACGGTTTAATAAGGCAGGTTTGTTTCTATGGTTCCTTTGAGGCTGTGGTTGAAATATTTAAAAGAAGTCATTTTTTTCGTTTCACGTTGCTGTTTGCTCCTGATTGGTTCAGGGAAGGAAGGAGGAAATGAGACTGTATATGGCCCTTTTATCGGGATGATGAAGGTTGTATTAACACTCAGATGCTGTAGTAATGGTATAAATACTAACTGATATAAATGGAGTAAATAGATTTTCATTATTAACATTTCATTATGAGCTATAGAGAAAGTGGACTACAGTATTGTCTGCCAGTCAGCTAAAGCAAAATGACTGCTACCAAGGGCAAGTATGGTGTGTATAACCTGATACTGAATCATGGGAATGTACATAGATCAAGGACTATTCTCTCCTGAATAGCTCTGCTGGTGTTGCTGAGAACATCAATGCCTTCACTGAGGGTAATCAAAATAAAACTTGAGAGTTTTATTTAAAAAAACTAAACCTATTCTGCCTCAGGCCATAATAAAGGCCCAACTTAGAATCTAGATATGAGATACTGAAGAAATTAGCTTATCTAGGCTGAATGGAAAGACCATAATTCAATTTTGTCAGGCTAGCACAGAGCATTTCTCACAGTGGACATACTGCAGTGAGTTATCTTCGTGTGGCAGGCCTCAGTGCAGGTGCTGACGGTGATGCTGTATGACTAAGGGATCATCATCGACTCGGGAGAACAGAGTTTGTGTTATGCCCCATCCTGCCACGGCATGAGCTCAAATGAACAAACCGTTCCCACACACACCACATGGGAACATGGGCTTACATTGAACTTTGCTGGGGTTTTGAACAAATTACACTAGAGTTTTTCCCAGCATACTTCCAACAAGCTAAAAAGTGGGTGGGAACTCTTGGTTGTTCCTTCAGGTATATGCTGTGATGCCGGCAGAGCAGGTCAATTTGCTTGTGTGTTAGTGTAGATCAAAGTGATTAGTGCTTTGGGTGTTTAAACATATGGGATATTACATGCATCGTTTTCACTTATCTGTTCCTATAATAATGGAATCGCAAGCATTTACATGGTAGGCACCCCTGTAACAAAATAACTCATAGACTCATAGACTCATAGGTCAGAAGGGACCAATATGATCATCTAGTCTGACCTCCTGCACAAGGCAGGCCACAAAACCCTACCCATACACATTTATAACAACCCCGAACCCATGACTGAGTTATTGAAATCCTCAAAAGTGAGATTTGAAGACCTCAAGCTGCAGGGAATCCATCAGCAAGCGACCCATGCCCCACGCTGCAGAGGAAGGCGAAAAACCTCCGGGGCCTCTGCCAATCCGCCCCGGAGGAAAATTCCTTCCCGACCCCAAATATGGCGATCAGCTAAACCCTGAGCATGTGGGCAAGACTCACCAGCCAACACCCAAAAAGGAATTCCCTGCAGTAACTCAGTTCCCATCAGACATCAACAAAATCTTGTGAAATGCTAATGAAGGACTTAAGGACATGAACAGTAAATGCTAATTTCAAAACAAGTGGCCATTATGTGATGAGTCTAAGTGCATTCCTCACTCATCAGCATCAAAGGAAAACCCCACATGGGTAGGCAGACTGTCAGCTTGTCTTCTGTGAGAAGAAGATGTAAATATGGATTCAAAGAAAGATCCTTTAGCTCTGGATTGTTTGGATTCTATATAGAATAACTGAATTCAGAATATATTCAGAATAACTGAATGAGAACGCAGAGGTCCCCAGAATTAGTCCGGGTAACCCTAAGAGACGTTTGGGAAACTGGCAGATTACTACATCTTGGCTACCATTCAGAATTATAGACTGTGACACACCTGTACATATGTTTCACCTGCTTTAACCTCTCAATAACTCTCTTTTTTTTCTTAGCTAATAAACCTATAGTTAGTTTACTTTTGTATTGGCTGCCAGCGGTGTAAGATCTGCAGTACCAGTTTATCTGGGGTAAGTGACCGGTCTCTTGGGGACTGGGAGAAACCTGATGTGGTGTGATTTTAGGTTTAAGTGACCTTTCATCACGAAGTTCAGTTTGTCTGTATGGCAAGATAGCCTGGAGAGTCTAAGGCAGACATTTTCAAACAGTATGGCCTTGGGGGGCATGGAAGAACATTCGGGGGGAGAGTGATGATGCCAGGTGGCTCATGCCAGCTGCCACAGAGGGTGGGGAGGGAGCGCCACCTCCACCCCCTGACTCACCTCAGCAGGCCACCCAGCCTGGGGCTCTGTATCAACATCTGCAGCCATACCAATTTCCACCCCCACCAGCCTCTGCGCCCTGCTCTGGCTCTGCTCCCAGAGACCATCATATTTGCCTTCCCCCACCCTGAAAACCTGAGTGAGGAGGGGCAGAGGGGCAGGTATTGGCTCTGCCCTAGTGGTACAGCCAGGCTGCAAGATAGACAGCTTGCCACTGAGGAAGCCTTGGCTGTGACATGATAAGTTATCTGTGTATCTGAAACTTACAGGTGTAGATTATTTAATTAAAATTCTGTTAAGGTCTCTGTTAGGTTTATGAGTGGGCGATCAAGCATACTTTTGGATGTGTCTGCTTTTGTCTGGGTTGGGCAGGGGTGCAATCGAAAATTGTAACTCAAAGGGGGCATAGGGAATCAGCTCAAAAAGTTTGAAAACCACTGGTCTAAGGGACTGTCTGTGACTCCATGGTAAGACTGGTGTAGTGATCCACGAGTTCACATTTGTTACTAGCTTGGTGGAATCTATTTATTGAACACACCATCAGTATGAAAACAGAAAACAAGGGCACATGCCACCAGTATGGGCTGTGTGCCCTTCTTTTCTGACAGTCTGCCCTGAGGTAGGCACGCATAGTTGTGAGCCTCTCCAAGTAGCGTGACATGTGCTAAAAGATTTCTATAAGATTTTTATAATTATCCAGGATAACCTGGGTAATTATAGGCTTGACATTGATTCTGGGCAAAAATATGGAATGGACGATCTGTGACTCAATTAAAAAAGGGTAATATAATTTAATGCAAGGACATTTCCAAAAACGTAAGTGGCCCCAAATAATCAACAGTAGCTTGAGGCAGGTAAGAACACTGTTCTTGGTTAATTTCTTTCACCACTGCTCATTGTATCACATCTCAGCTGGTAATCTTTCCTCCTACTGGGAAAAAAATGCACAAAAAACGATCATGCAACTGCAGAGATACTGCAAACATCTACCACACATTTTAATAATAGACATCATTGACAAGATACACTTCATCACGTATTTTCTGTGTCCTGGAGGTTATGAACTAATCATTTCTCATTCTAGCTCTAAATTCAGGAGTCCCATTTCTTCAGATGCAACATAAATCTTTTTAGCAAGTACAATACTGTATGTTTTTATGACTCTTGTTAAACATTAGCTACTCAGTAGGAAATAGGAATACTGTATAGTGAGCTAGCCTTAGAGCTTTTGGTAACCTAAATAGGACCAAGTTACAGTGCTCTGTATTGAGTCAGAATTGGAGTGCTTTTAAATTCAGGGATTGCCTAGACCAAGCTGAAAGTTTTTGAATTTTCAAATGAACATTTTCCAGGAAAATTTTATGTAATTTCTTTTAATTACTTTATAGAGTTGGCTGATGTTTTTCTGAAAATTTGAAGCTGACAAAAGTTTTTGTGCGTGAAAATGTTTTGGCATTTTGTGACCTGCTCTAGGATTTTCATTTAGAAAATAAAAGTGTTAGCATTTCACTTCAAAGAAAAGACATCAACAGAAGCAGAATCCTTAGATTATAACTCTTTGGGCTGCTTCTTGAGCTGCGTTATTGCAGAGTAAATCCTAAATTACTCCATTGTGCACCGGTGTAACTGAGACTGTGGAACTACTGTGGGCTGAGGTATTTTTAACGTTGGCAAAGCATCATGCAGGCCTATGACAATGTATAAATAATAATGATCCTTTTGTTACGATTGGTGTTCAGAGGTATTAGCGAGCTAATGCTGATAAAGCTCTTTGAAAATGTAAAGTGCTATGCAACTGTTAAGGAGTAGCATTATTAATATAATTGCTGTGAAACATATGAAGGATGGGATTCTGTTACCATGTGTTTAAAAGTCAGAAAACTGCTGTGCTGTCCCAGATCTTGAACACACGGTTGATCGTTCCCAGATAGCAACTGCAGCCTGGCCTCCACCCAATGTCTGCCAGAGCCTGACTAGCTGAGAAGTTAGTAGCACTACAACCTCAGCCAAGGCACAACCGCCAGGAGCCCTGCCAATCACACGATTTAAGACAGAAGGAGGCACAGGAAGTTGTCTGAGAAATAAGACGATTGCCTGTTGTGGCTATATTGGACTCTGCATGTGCCTGCCTCCTGTTCATGATTCCTGCTCTACTCCTGTTCCCGCAGTGCTCCTGCTCTATGCCTGATCCTGGCCTCTCCTCCACTTCCTGCCCTCACCTCAGTTCCACCACCAGTTACCAGTCCTGGCTCTGACGCTGGCCTCTGCCTTGACCCTGGGCTCTAGCATTTGGTATCTGACCTTGACTCCAACCCTTGGTTTCTATTCCTGGTTCTGACTCTGGCTTGACCGCTGCCCTGCTGCTTGGCAGTTGGCTCTGGTGCTGATCCTTGTCTTTATTCCCTGACTTAGACGCCTGCTCTACCCACTAGACATGATCCCTATTCTGTTCTGACTGCTAGGCCAGACTGCCTATATCTTGGTCCATATTGATAGCTATTTAAATCTAAGGGGTGAAGAGTATTTACAGTTCAGTCCTATTTATACCGAGTTGTGACAGACCGTCTGCCACTCACTGCCCGACGGGCGCCTCCGGCTGGTGTTCTGGGAATTAGCTTGCAGCCACGCCCTCCTGTCCACGGCCTGGGCTCCATCACTCTTCCCTTCCAGACGTCGTCAGGGTTCTCCGCCCTCTTCGAGGCTCGTCCCTCTGTTGGGGAAATGTTTGTAAAATAATGTTTGGAACCCTCTCCCTGATTTGGTCAAATGGGCTCCATTTTAAGTGTAGGAATCCGTAGTGACACTCAGCAGGATGCTGATGCTTGGCAGGATGCCAGCAAGGGAAACCGGCCTGGAGACAAGGCAAAAAGGCGGGAAGCCTGCATACGTGAGTGCCGTGTGCACAAAATGAGGGTCGTGTGCACAAGGCTAGTGCCGTGTGCACAGCCTAGAAAGTGGGAAAGGGTGCTGGCCAGTGATTGGCTGATTTAAGAGCAGGCCAAGGTTATTTAGGGCAGACAGTGCCCCAAGTCGGGGTCTGTCCATCCCAGTGGCAGAGTGGGGAAGGCACATTTGGTTTGCGTGGGCATCAAGAATCGAGGATGAGAAGCAGAAGACTGCAGACCAGGCTGAGAAGCAGACGACTGCGGACCTGGAGCCGAAGCAGACGGGTAAGACCAGATCGTGAACAGCGCTCCTTGGGTGGAGTGAAGAGCAACTGTAAATATTCAGAAACTAAGGGGGCCCAGGATTGTGTTACTGGATTTGGGGTCCAGGGTTTACCCCCATCGCTTATTCTTAACCTCAGTGGTTTTATGTTTATTTGTGGTCATCACAATAAAATTGTCATTTGATTGAACACCAGCGGAGTGATTCACAGTCTGTCCCCGGTGATAGATCTGGAAGTCAGGGTAAACAAAACTTTCCCTGCAACACCTCCAGCCAAGCCACAGACTCTGCAGTCCCTTTTCCACCAGTTGTTTCAGGAGCTGCTATAATCTGCAGCTGCTCCACTGGCGGTCTAGGCCACAGCTTTCCCCTGCCTCCGGTCCAACTCCTCTGTAGCCTTCCCCGGGCCGCTTCTCTACAACCCCAGTACCTCCTCCCTTTTATCAGGGCCTCAGTACCTCCTCCGCCCTTGTATCAGGGTCTTCTGCTCTCGCTGAGCCGTGGCCATCAGCCACTTACCCACACAAGATGCTGCTCTCCCTCAACCTACTGGACAGGCCTCCAGCCTTCCCTCCCTGAGCTCCTGGGAGTGACTGCCCTGCTTTCTACTCCCCTTTTAATACTGGGCTCCTGGGTCTTAATTGGCGGCCCTGCTGCTCCTGCCCATTGGCTGCTCCTTGCTCAGCCCTCCTTAACCCCCTCGTGGCCAGTGTGGGGTAGGCGCCCCACCACACAAGTGTTTCAGGAAGCTCTAAAATGGATAGCAACAAGGAGAAGATTGTTCAGAGATTAGGGGCTAGTGGTTTTGGGACCCAGGTTCATTTTTGTGTTCGGCAAAAGACTTCCTGTGTGACCCTGGACAAATCATTTAGCATCTCTGTGTCTCAGTTCCCCATCTGTAAAATGGAGATAAAGCATTTCCCGGCTTCACAGGGATGTTGTGAGGATACATAGAGTAAAAATTGTGAAGTGCTCAGATGCTACAATGATGGTAGCCATATAATTACATGAGAGAAAGCTCTTAAATTCATATTAGAAACTAGGAGCAAATTTTGAACAAGATTGCACTTTGAATATTTTATGTAGGGAAGTGGAGGATTCTCCATTACTTGAAATCAAGTCTTTAAATTGAGACTTGGTGTCTTCCTAAAAGATATGCTATCGCACAAACAGAAGTGATAGACATTAATGCAGAAATTATTGTCTGAGGTTCTTTGGCCTGTGTTATTCAGATGAGACTAGATGATCTTAATCCTCCCATCTGGCCTTAAAAAAAATCTATGAATGGAGGTTGATCCATTCCACCTATTGACATCAGGGGGCATAACCATGCTTTAATTCATTAGTAGTTTTGTCTAACCAGGAAAAGTTGGATGGCATTTACCTGTATTTATCTGGGAAGGGGGGAAACAAATAAGTTAACAGCATAGTTATGCTTTGGAGTCCACCTGTAGGACTGACAAACATAGTCTCTCCATGTCTTCACATGAGCATGCAGACCTTGAATCAGTGTCCAGACCAAGGTTTGGGTTTATTTATAATTATCAAAAATCAACACAAAAGTCAACCTAAGTCCATCTACATTAGAAGGTTTTGCTGGAACGACTTAGTTGGTAGGGATGTGATTTGTGTGTGTTTGTTTTAATGACATCACTATGCCACCTAAAGCCTTAGTGTAGATGAAGCTATACTGCCAGAAAAGTGCTTTTGCCAGCACAGCTTATTTTTCTCTCCAGACTAGAATAATCTATACCTACAAAAGCACTTTTATACGAGTATAACTCGATCTACACTACAGGAGGGGTGGCTGCTACAGCTATACTGGCAAAGAGTAGGCCTGAGCCTCCTCCCTGAATATGGCTGTTTTCAGGGCTTCTCTCCAGCACTTGTTCTGTCCTAGTTCTCTCTCCAGAAATGACCACTCCCACATCCCTTATGTCTAGAGTGGGTTCCTAGATTATTAAGACCAGAAGGGACCAGTGTGATCATGGAGTCTGACCTCCTGTATAAGGCAGGCCATAGAACTTCCCCCATATAATTCCTAGAGCGCAACTGCTAGCAAAACATTCGATCTTGATTTAATATGTGTCATCCTCCATGACCCTTGGTAAACTGGCTCAATGGTTAATAACTCTCATTGTTAAAAATTCACACCTTATTTCCAGTCTGAATTTGTTGAGCTTCAACTTCCAGTCTTTGGATCATGTTATTCAATGAGCTCTGAAGGGCTCCCACGCCTGTTAGCACAGTGTGACTAACACAGCCATCCTGATATTCTTCTATCCACTTTGGTGCCATCCATGAAAGGAGCCATGAATTATGGGGGGGAGGGGGATGTTTCCAATGTGTATTAGGGTGCTCAACGAACACCACATTTATTCCGAACATGAGTTGTGCACATTTAAATCCCAGTGAAAGACTAGTACAATGCCCACTGGCCACCTGGCCTTGTGACTGATCTGCTGTGAAGGGGTGTGTACACCACAAAGGCCCTGAAAGGATTAATGAGGGCCTGAACATTCAATCATGTTATCTAACTGCATCTGGAGAGAGGTCCAGCAAGCCCTGGGATCCTCACCTGAGCAGAGGAGGCTAGTGAGCAGCCAGAAGTGACCTAGAATAGCCACCAGAGGGGAGGAGACTCTGTTGGGAAACTCTGACAAAGGGCAGAAACTGGATTCCCAGGGAGGGAGTCCTAAGAGGTATTTACTTGAGAGATATGTAAGGTTCTTCCAGGCATATTGGAAGTAGGTTTTTATGTATATTTTTATTTCTGGATTTTGTTAGAGGACTCCAGGGGAGGGCCCTGAGAGTCCTGGCCCTTAAACGAGGGTGAAGGAGGTGTCGCAGGGGACAAAGTCTGAGAAAGTGTGGGTAGGAAGAAGCACAGGAATATAGCAGCAAGGAATGGGACTGAGCAGACCTTGGCTGCTGGTTATAGGGTACCTGGGCTGGAATCCAGTCTAGTGGGAGAGCCCACCACACACCAAGATGATGACAGGAAGCCCTTGAAAAGGAAATAAGGACCAAAGAAGAGCTCTGAGAGAAGGGTGTGAGGATCACAGGGCCTGGAGTTGGGGCTGAAGAACTTTTGGTGAGGCTGTTGGGACTGTTTATTTTGTTGGACTCTTTGTTACCCTGGAAGAAGTCAACTAAACTGTGATATGGGCAGTAGGCCAAGTTCAGGGAAGAGAGACCACGTCAGTGGTGGAGAACTGTTACAGGATTGCCAGAGAGGGAGGAAGCTGCTATGTACAGCCACAAGGAGGTGTTCCAGTGGTGAGTGAATTCCTTTACAGATACCAAGCTAGGAACAGGGCGTCCTGAGTTCTATTTGTGGCTGTGCCACAAAATCCTGTGTGGCCTTAACCTCTCTCAACCTCTTTGTTCTGTTGTTTCCTCTTCTGTAAAATGGCGATAACACTTCCATAACTGACAGGGATTATGTTTATTACCGTTTGCAAAGTGCTTTGAGATCTTTGACTGGAAAGAGCAATATACTGTGCGTCTAAAGTACCATTCTTCTTTTGATGTGGCTGACATAAAGCTGTTGGTTCTCTACAGAGCAATCTACAAAGACATCATTATTTACTCATCCATTAGCAAGAACAACAGTATACACATATTCCCTCTCTCAGGGGCATGTGCAAGGAATTTAAATTTGACTGCTTTTGGAAGGAGCTTGCTCTCTTCATTGCGACGCTGGGGCCAGAGGAGCTCTGTGCCTCTGATGATTATTGGGGAGGCTTGCCCCCCTTAGTTTATGCTTCTGCCTTATCTCCATCCCCCAGGATTCCATATGGTTATATATTATTCATATTTGAAACAAACTGTCCTGTTAATTCATTACATCTCTATCAACCCTTGGTAGAGCTTTTCCTGTCTTGGCTCAGGGGACTGTTCCCCATCTGTTGGTCAATAGGAATGGTCCATCTCATGGCGTTGTCTGTCCAAGTTTCAATTACTTCACTGCCTTGATAACATCCCTTAAAGACTGTAGTGGACTCAGGCATTTAAAACTAAATAAAGTCATAACATACTGCACTGGTGTAAAAGAGAATGCCTTGCAGGAAGAACAAGTGCCAAAGGCTGCTGATCACAGTGTGAATGCAGATATTTCACAAAACGACACTTAGTTAAAAAATATTACAGGGGATGATTAGGGCATATATGTCCACGTAACTGCTATGACTTTGTTTTCTCTGTACTGAACCTTTAAACGTCTTAGGGCTTGTCTACCTAACATGGCAAGCCATGAAGCTATAGTTTGCCATATCCTAATTAGCTGTGTGCAGGACATCAAAGCACAGTATGGAACTGTTAACGTGTAGCAGGGTCCACGTGGCCAGGTAGAGCATGGCAAGCTAGTATGCCATAGAGTCCCAGCCTTGCTTTCCATGCACTAAATCGCTTTGAAGACAAGTCCTGAGATATCTGCAGGGACAGCTGCTCTTTTGTGAGTCAGCACTGATACAGCATCTTAACAAAAGAGATGCAAACTGTGCTCTCTTAGAGCCTCTACCTTTATTATTTCTTGTCTCCTTTAATCTGCAATAAAAGTCAATCAGATGGAAAATACATGGATTGCTCCTTGAGTACAGAAAAAAACAGAAGGGAAATTTTACCAGCAGGCTGAACAGCTAAACAACAGCTTTTCAACCCACATTAAATTTCAGGGCTCTCAGCCCATCCCAACCGAAGCTCTGGAAATGGGGTATTCATCTGAAAAATAATAACTTTATTTGAAAAACACCCCCTGGCCCACATCGAAATGCTCCGATAGCTGTCCCACAGAACAAATAGCTGTGTTTTCCTTTGCACCAATGAAATAGGATGCCTGACAATTTCAGCATATTCTTCAGGGGAGCAGTGGGGCTGGGAGGGTTATTGGGGATGCCTTAGTTATTACATGGATGTTGTCCTTGCCACATGGCATGGAATTCTGCTTCCAGAAAGTTTCCTCTATGATCTGGTAAATCATTAGAGGCACATCTACAATTACTGTTAATGGCGGTAATTGCTTCTAATAGCATAGGCATTATAGTATGTCCTCATAATATTTTGGTTGTACTGTACATCCTAACTCAGGGGTGGGCAAACTATGGCCCGTGGGCCAGATCCGGCCCCTCTACCATTTTTGTCCGGCCCGCCATGATACCCGGCAATTGAGGAAATTAATAGAATCTTCCTCCATGCAGGGGCGTAGCTACGAGTGAGCCGGGATGGGCCACCCACTTTGAAAGCAGGTCAACCCAAGCTCTGCTTAAGCTACCTTCAATTGGAGCTTTTTCGGCCGGTGGCTTCCCGAATTTCCTGCTTCCGGTCACGTGGCCAGAAGCAGGAAGTTCAGGAAGTGCTTGACCGCAAGTTGTAAGTAAAAGTTTAGCGTTTGTGTTGTTACAAATTTGACACGTGTTCACAAAATGACTTGCAATAGGAATTGCCTCCTAAGATAAGCTTTGGAGAAACGTGTATTCAGTTGCTTGTTCTTAAGTGCAATTACTTTGTTGTGGAAAGAACATAATGGGGTTTCATTGATCTAGTAGAAAGGTGCGGCCCGCGGCGATTTACCAAAATTAGTGGAGTGGCCCCTCTGCAAAATTTATTGCCCACCCCTGTCCTAACTGGCTACAAGCCACAGTACTCTAGTCCTAAAAAAGAAGACAAAGACTAATAAATATAGTTCTTGCTTGTCTTGATTGTCTTGCTGGTCAGTGATGCTCTTTGTAGTTTATGTATTGCAAAACTTAGATAACAAAACACAAGACAGCTTAGTTTAAAAAGTTCTTTATTTTTTGTACTACTGTTGTATATTTCAATGTTTCGGAAGAACATGTTTAAGCTGCCTTTTATTGTGATAAAGGCCAAGTTTAACAAAGCACTTAGACATGTCTCAAGCCAGCTGTATGCAGCAAATGCTCAGTCCTGTTGTCCCTGATGAAGCACTCGCTTAACTTTAAGCACTGATATAAATGGGTGTTAAGAACACACTCTAAAGCAAAGCACATACTTCAGTGTTTTTGCTAAGTCAGGCCAAAAATGTTCCAAATTTCCCAAAATCTTGATACATCCCCAAATCCCTCTTCTTCAAATCCTCCTCCTCATTCAATTAGCCATATGCTAAAGTTATTCAAAAATCAAAGTATTATTTCTTAATGTTTTTTTTCTCTTTATTAACCTTTAATACACTCCACAGATTTCAAAAGACAAAGCTGGGTTACATTTTTTCCCTTTGATGTTATTAATAAAAATGCTACAATTATGCCTTCAAATTTAATGACACACTCTATAATTTGACTGTTGCGGGGCTGTGTCGGTCGTCTTGTCTGTCACGTTTCATGACAGATTGGACTATTTCCATACCTCCTATTTCACATCAGTCACAGTCCTGGCTCTCAGTATTTGCTGTTCCATATAGTTAATGACTGACGCAGACTTGTACAATTCCTTTATTTCGTCACTTTCTTTTCTTGTTTGACATGCAGCCCTTGTCTGTTCTAATTACTCTTTACTATTCTCCATGCTTTATATCTCCCACAAGTTAGCTCTGTAGATGCGTCAGGAATGATTTTGATGACAATGCTGCCTTTTAAAAAGGTGCAAGTGTTCTCATTAGCTATTTATTTCTCTTGCTAAAGGATTTGTGCTGATCTGGCACTAATGATTCAGGTCCTGTGTCACTCCCCGTAGAAGTAACTCAGAGCTGTCAGCCAGGTGGTGGAGGCTCGCCCCCTGCCCCCTTTTGACTCTAAGCCTCCTCTAGCAACACTAAATCACAGTCCACATTGCCCGCATTGTTCATTTCCTTATATATAAGATTGTGACATTCTATGGTGAATTTATTGCAAAGTGTGTGAGGGGGAAGACTCCTTGAGCATTATCTATAGATATGACATTCAGGTTTCTTGGCCACTCATTTGTTTGGTACCATGACCCTTGGCATGCTTTTGGGGAGCACTCTTTCTAGTGCATGAGGAGGAGGAGAAGCCAAAGAAAAATGCTTCCACCTTCCATCTGTGCGACCACAGAGGCAGATGACTGGTTTGTGTGCAACCTCCTGATGGCGCAGACAGCCCCTCCAAGTCAGAGGAGGCGGCAGTGGAAATGGCAAGCAGAGCCTTCATTTGTACCACATTGCGTAGTACCTTCTCCATTGCCTGTGCCCAGGCTCCGTGTCCCACAGATCCGGCAGTGGAACAGCAGTGGCTGGCTGGTGAGGGTGGGAAAAGAAGGGGGAGACCCTCCTCCAATAGATTCAGGCCCCTGCTCCAGTCTTGTCCACTTCTCTTCCCTTTCCCTCCCTCCAAGAAGCCAAGAGACGGTCTTAGGGACGGAGGCACAGGCACCACAAGATGTGCTTGGATAATGGAAGCGTGAACAAGAGGTTGGGCAGCTACATTATTCATAGAAGGGAAGGGAGAAACTGGAAGTGGAGCAAGCCCTGAGCTGCTGGGTTGGTCACAGGCTGGAAGGCCCTACTTTCTATGTTCCCTCTTTCTTTTCCTGTGCAATACGTAGCAGCCTGGACTGCTCCCTTTGACTTCTCCTCTGACTGCTCCTCGGTGGCAATGGAGGAGTGGCAATGATGACTTCCATGGGGTAGCAGCCATGGGGCCTTGCATTGAGGTGGAATGAGAGAGGAGGACTTGAATTCATTGTCTTTGGGCGGGAAGGGATGTCGCAAGGTGGCTGGCCCCTGTCAATGAAGCAGGTCCAGCCCCCCCTGTGCCAGAACAGGTACTCCCACTTGGGCCAAGTAAGAAGGTGGGACAGCATCTGGGACAATCTGAGGGGGAGGAGAGCTGGTGAGAGATAGTCAGGAGACTGGAGGAGATCTCTGGGGAAAGCTGCAGTGAGCTCTCTGTAGGCCCTCCCTGGCCATAGGAAGGAATTACCAGGAAGCCAGTGGAGAGGATAGCCTGCTGACCCAGAGAGCCATGGCCATAGCAGGCAGAAGAGAGCTGCAGGCTAACAGCAGCAGCTGGAGATGCCTGCTTGCTCTCAAAGGGCCAGAGAGGACTGAAGGCTGGGAGTGAAGCATGGAGCTGAACCGGAGAGCTGAGGTGAGGAGCTGAGGGACGCTGAGGCTCTACCTTTTCTTAACACATCTTCTTCCCTATGGTTATGAGTCTTGAGCTATGGTGTATGTGCACCATATTTCTTTTGGAATAGATTAACCCCCATTTTATAGAATCAGAGAAGACTAGGGTTGGACAGGACCTCAGGAGGTCATCTAGTCCACTCCCCTGCTCAAAGCAGGACCAACCCCATTTGCACTCAGAATGACTCTTTGAGTTATATCTGGGGACACTGAAGGAGGGAAACTGAGGCAGGTGTGCCTGTCATGCCACAGCCTCCCACAGGAGAGCACTTCCATATGGGGCTGCCCTCTGACAGGTGCCCTAGTCTGAATTAATTGCATGGGGAGCAGCCTGGGCAGAGACTATCCCTAAATCCCCCTTTTAGTGCCCAGAGAAACCCAGACACAGTCCTCCTCAAACCCATCAGTCCCTGAGCAACCTGTTGGGACCCCCAACCCAGTCACCCCTCCATCTGTAACAGGTTACCAAACATGTTTATTGAACTTGTACAATGAAAAACCATTATCATTGCTAATTATGTCCTGACACACAACAGAACAAGGGTTTTCTACGCTTTGGCCGTTTGTCACACATTTGGTGGCTTGTGTCACACCTTGGCAGGTTTGCAGGTTGAGATGTCTGGTGTCCATTCCTTCTCAGTCATTCAGACTCTCCCCATGGCAAACTTTGGGTGCAAATGAAACCCAGTCCCAACCTCCTGGACCTCTTCCTCTTGCAGAGCAAAATGAATGGTTTGCATGAGCCTTTGAAGCTATGAAAAAATATCCTCATTCTCCACAAGAGTTCCTCTGCCTTAGCTCTTGTTGACTCCCACCAGGAAAACCATCTGGAATTTGCATATGTCATAAACGTCTCTCCCAGCCAGAGACCTTTAATGCACATGCACGATTACCTCACAGGGGTGCAAAACTTCATGGCTTGTTTTACACTTAAAGCAAGCAGCCCTCCGGGATCCAGTGTGTGCAGTTCAAACACTCTCTGATTAGTCTGTTACTTACCAACTGAGCTATTCAAAATGCATATGCTTTGCTAAGCAATTGAGAACTTCTTGGATACATTTTGTGTTATTTCATTAATTTAAAATAAATGGCATTGTTGCCAGATAACCCGTTTGTTTATAAAAGTTCTCAGGTGTAAGGGTTGTGTCCCTGAAAATACTGCGATGTTACAGTAGCAAGGTGCGAGGCCTCACTCCCTGCCTCCTCGATGACCCTTTCGTGTAGTGATACAAGCAGATCCAAGAGGATAGTTATATTAGTGTGAAGTTGGAATAACTTCCCTGCAGTCCATTTCTCCACTCCATGTCTTACCCATGTACATTCAGTTAAATCAGTGGATTTCTTCTGGGTTTGAACTGGTGTGAAATGGGAATGAGGCTTATGTGGAGGGGTGTGGCATAGGAGCTGCTATAGAAACTGCACACTGCCAGAGGATTTCCTCAGTGCGGCTTTAGATCAGATTTGCACCACCCGAAGGGCCTTGTGAATTAAGTCCAGTGTGTGTACTTTCCTAAGGTTCTGTAGCACGTGGCTGGCTCCCTTCTACAACAAAAACACTCCTAGCATCTTCATATGCTGAGTTTGAGGAGAATACTCCAAATTCTTTTTCCTATTTAATCCTTTTGGGGGATTGGGTGGGGGAAACCTGCTTTTAACATCTTTATTCCATCTGGTATATAGTCACTTCCTCACCATCAGCTATGACACATCTGCACCAGATCAGCAGACATGCTTTTGAAAGAAAGAAAGTTTTTCTTACCTGCTAAATGTCATGGCTGCTGATCTGGTCCCACTCTGTACTCATTGCAGAGGTGCTAAATCAAGCTGAAATTTCTTTCTTATGGCATTTCTTTTACTCACTCTCATTCAAAAAAAAAACCACTCAGAAATGGCCAGAATTAGGGGTTAAATTCACCCAGCACAAGGCTGTGTGAACCCTGTGTGAACAGCCAACCAAGTCAGTCCCCCAAGTCAGTTCCCAAGCCATAGGCTCATGTGCGCCAATCCAAATGCCATTCTAAAGCCCATGCATATTTTAGGCAAGATGAAGTGTTTTAAGGGGAGGTACTAGAGGTCTGAAAACATATTGGTGCAACTTTTATCCTACTAAACTTCTGGCTGTTCTGCATTGTGTTGTGTAACTCCTTAAGTAGCACAACCATTGAATTTTAATGACAGCACTACCACCGATAACGCTTTACTTGGCTCTACGAGGAAAAAATTAATAGGATCTCTCTTAAAAGCATTTCATGTTCTTCAGGTTCTTCGGAAGGGAAAACATGTCTAATTTTAGTTTAAATGGATGTTAATTTGACATGTTGATTTGAATAATAGAGATAAATTCCCAGGTTTTTTTTTACATTAAAAATACATTAAATGACAGGTGCCTTTTGAATAGTCTTATTTTCTGAAGGATTTTTTTTGCAGTGTCTAATGATACAGCTCTAAAATGTACAATAAGGAACATTCCTGAATTTGCAGAAAGTTAGACTAGAGGGCCTCACGGGTCATTTTCATCTCTAATGTTTATGACTATAATAGGAGGATGCAAAACATTTCTCCTTTGGTTGAATCAATTCACGAGAAGTTTTTCATGGGGTAGGTATTCATCAGGAGATGTGCATTCATGTATTTCTAAGATAAGCCTTTGTGTATAATTTGTTCTGAACACAATAAAACAAGAGATTCTAGCTCATCCTTCAGTAGTTCACAAATGTAAAACTGTATTTGAAGGTGTGCTTGACTTACCGTTTATACATATCTAACAAAGGCAGAAATCTCCAAATTCTTTAGTAGAGATTAAGGGCTCTTGCATTATGATCTAAACCTTTTAAAGGTAAAACATTGTCTGAACCTGGAACTGGTTACTAAAGCTACCACACCAGATGCAAGCTCAATAACCTTGGCTCCTTGGCTTATCATGTTTACCATGTTGACTCTGATTAAGGTTTTTCACAATCTGCCTTTGTCTCTTGCCCCCTTTTGTCCCACCTCTAGCTGCAACAAAGAGGGACAAATACAGAAGATTTATTTCTGGATCAGCTTCCACAGCTCTGAATTTGGTGAGTTTTTGAAGAAGAGGATTTTCTTTCCTCTTCAAAAATAATCTGTCAGATATGAAAGAGCAAGCTCTGTACTGTGGTACTCACGTCTTTCCCGAAAACCGGACAGCCCCGAGTTCTGTTCCAAATTTTTTCACTTGCCTTTGTTGCAAACAGGCATATAGACATTGACCACACATTGCAGCCCAGGGTTATCTAGGATTTTCTATAAGGAGCTTGTGAGAAATGAATTACTAGGAGAGAATAGTGCTCCCCAGCTTGTGTCAGACAATGGCAGCTCCACAGCTAGATATGATCCAAAGCTATGTAGGAAGCCTTTCTTCCCACTCCCTGCCATTACTGTCTTATTTCCCCCTCTCTGACTGACCGACTTGCACCTCTCCCTGACTGACATCCTTTCCCTACTATTGTTGGGTTCCTTACTCCCTCCCAACAGATCTGATTTTCAACAGATCATCTTCCCATGCAGTGCAGTGGGATTCTGGGGTGACACCCAAACAGATAGAGCTGGAGCCCTGGAAGAAACTAAAGGATGACCAACAATGACCTATGCAGATCAGACTCCAGGGAGCAATGATGAAGAAGATCAAAAGCATAATGTTGGGGAAGGACATGAGTTTTCTCATCGCTGACTTTAGCACAATGACTCTTAAATATAAAGAGGGGACCTAAATCACCACTGCCTTACTCCAGTGATTTGCTGATGTAACTCGAATTACACTGGCAGATCAGCAGTGACTGAGAGATTTACAATTACAGTGATCTTGGACTCAGTTGTTTAAACTTCATTCTTATGTGAATCAGAACCAATAGCACATCAGCCATCCTTTTTACAGGGGAGAAGTTTGGAAACTGGGCTGGTATATGACAGCTTCATGCCATTTACCAATGCCAAGATCACAGAGAAATAGACAATATAATGAAAACATAATTGCAATCATCTTGAAGCAAATAACACTGTAAAATAGTTCTACTGAAATTCCATTAGGCTTTTATCAAGTTTCTGGGATCAAAGAGGCTCTTTCAGAAGGGTAATCAAAGCAAAGAGGGGTAACTGACTAATTACACAGCTGCTTCAGCACACAGGACTTTCCAAGTGTTGGTTTTGAACTCAGCAGAATAATTTATATCTTGTTTTCATTCCCTCAGGCTACCCTCTTCCTCTAAAGACGTCTGAGCCATGGCCCCCAGGAGCATTGATAGCTACAGCTAGCAGTACTTGTTCTCCTCTCAGAGGACCAAATGCACCTTCCCAGATAGATTTTTCATCTTCTTGGAGGGCTTTTTCATCTTCTCGGAGGGCTTCCTCCTCTTCCCAGAAAGCCCTTTCCTCTTCCAGGAGGGCTTTTTCATCTGCCCAGAGAGCCTTTTCTTCTGCCCACAGGACCTTGTCCTCATCTAGGAGGATCTTGTCCTTTTCCCAGAGGACCTGGTCCTCCTCCCAGAAAGCCTTGTCCTTCTTCCAGAAAGCATTATACCCCTTCCAGAAGTCCCTGTACCTCTCCCAGAAGCCTTTTGCTTCTTCCCGGAAAGCCTTTTCTGCCTCCCGAAAGGCATTTTCCTCTTCCCAGATGGGGTTTTCCTCCTCCCAGAAGGCCTGGATTGCCATCCTGAAGGTCCTGATCTTCTCCCGAAAGGCTTTCATCTTCTCCCGAAAGCCCTTGACTTTCTCTTGAAAGGCCTTGATTTCATCTCGAAAGGCTTTCTCATCCCATAGCTTCTTGATAAGCTTCTTCTGGCGGGAGGTGTAGGACATCAAGCGGCGATAGCAATTTTACTCATTCACTTGTCAGCTTTGATGAAAGCTCTCATCACTTATGGAACCTTGTGAGGGCAAGACCTGGTCCACGCCCAGTTCAACCTGTCACATCCTACGGCCCAGCAGATAGAAAAGTGTCAAGGTGTCAGCAACGACTATTGTAATTAGAATTGCTCAAGCATATGCATTAACTATATAAGTGACAGGTTTAAAATGTGGCTCCACCATAAATACAGATGTTTACAAAGCGGAAAACCTTCTCTTTTGATGGCACTTATATAGCATCAATAAATTCAGTATTTGGGCAGGGATCTTGTACCTTATTGTAGTGTAACACCTGGACCAAGATTTTCCAAGGTGATTTTCAAAAATGACTTTGGATGCCTCTGCCCAGCTTGAGATCTTTAGGGAGTCCTGGGGTTTATGAAAATTCTGAGTACACACCCTCTGAAAATTAGACCCCCTGAAGGTGCTTCAAAGTGGGTACCCAAAAATGGAGGCACACACAATCATTAATCACCGAACCAATGGAGAGAGAAAACAATCTGATTTTCTATTGATTAACTCTGCTTCATAATTGCTGAACTGAGGGAAAAGCTGATTACTTATTTATACTCTTATTATATTTATTATGAATTATTGTACAATGCCTCAGGCTCCGTAGCAGGGAGCAAGGTGCTTTATAAATAAAAATGTCTTTTTATATTTTGATTATGCAAGAGATCCTCTACCCTTTGCTGGAAAGTTGGGAAAGGCTCTGTGGACAGCAGGGGCAGGCAGTGCAGAGAATGGTAATATGTGCCTTCTCTTGCTGATGGTTATCAAGGAGGTAAGGAATGAGTGAGCCCTTAAACCTCCTCCTGCCTACATTCTCCTTCTCCTCCTCATGTCACATCTGAGGCCTAGGTGCTGAGAGGACTTGCCAGGGTTAGATCCAGAAGGCCCTTTCCATAGTCTTTCATGTAGATGTGGGAGCAGATGGGGATGATCTTTTAGTACCATCCATTCTACTCCCACCACCCACTGTGATGACGGGTGGGTGTGGGCAGAGTGAATGAAAGGAGCCACTGCTGGCCTCTCTCATAGCTATTAGGATGAGCTGTCTGTCTAGCAGCCCCACAGATAGAAAGAACCACTGCTGGGAGCCCTGTGTGGCTGAAGAGGAGCTGCTGCTTCTCCCAACCTCACCTACTGCTCTGATACTGCTTTCAGCCTCTGGCCTCCTCCTGAGAAGGGAGATTGGCAATTCACTGGCACTGCAGAAGCTGGAAGGCTTGAAAATGCTGCCTGCAGTGGGTAGAGAAAGGGGACAGAAGTGTTGATCCACTTCATCTTTGCAAGACTCCTAGCAGCACAACTGCATCCCCAGGCTCTGCGAGGCGCTCGGCAGCCACTGCAACTACAGCGATTTCTTGTCAACAAAGGTGATTCCTGGCAGGGACTCCCTTGCACCCACCTCTCTTGCAGGGGCTCTTTTTCATCGAGGAGACCGGTCAGCGCCATCTCCTCCTCCCCCCCCCCCAGGATCATGCTGGGGGGTAGTCAGCCAGATAATGAAAGTTCCATCCCATTCATCTCCGTATTTACAAGAAGGGCTGTGGAGCTGGCTGCAAACAGAGGGGGAAGGGTGCCAGACCTGATGTGCTCCATGCTGGGAGAGGGAGGAATCCTTGGCAGTGACAGATCAGTTCCAACTCTTTGGTTGACTTTGGATGAGCAATGACAGCAGCAGCAACAGGAGGCACATTTTGCCATTCCATGCTCTGCAACTGCTTCAACCTGGTCCTTCCCTGGCAGGAAGAAGACCTTTTCTATACACAGCTGGGAGACAAAGGCAGAGTTAGCCACCAGAAGATAGGATTGTTTGGTCTTTTAAAGAAAAGACCCACACTTATTTGCACTTATGTTGCCTCTGAGTCAGTATCAGTACTTGTTCCATTTGTTCACACTCCCACCCTAGCCACACTTTAACTTTTTATCTCTCAGGAGGAACCTTTTCCTCCCACCTCTCTTCCTCTCTTCCAGCAGGGGACTGGAGGAATCCAAAGAACGTGATTCTCCTACCTCAGGATTCAAGTAACTCACACAGAGCTTTGAATGGGAATTATTGTATCATGTCCAGGGAGAATGCGATACTGTATTAAAGGAGAAGGATTTAATTCTGAGTTTCTTACACTTACCTGTCTGATCACCAGTAGTGTGATGACAGCCAATAGGGACCTCAAACGTAGCCAGTCTTCTTTCAAATTAAGTATCTCACATTTTATATTTTTCATCTTTAGGTTTCAGTGTCTCATCTCCTCGACTGCATATTTTCTTTCTCTTTTTTGCCCTACTTCCAACTAACAGGAGCAGAGTGAAAATGGTATCTGCCTTGTTAGTTTCACTTTGCAGATCCTGTTGGGCCACTAGAGAAGCTCTGTGCCCACTGAAGAGCAATACATACATTGTCCTGCTCTGCCCAGCATATTCATTTCCAGTGTTTCCTGGCCTACCACAAATCAGGGTAATCTCTTCTTGGCAATTGGTTTTGCCATGTTTACTCACCTCATTTTGCCTGAGCTATAAAAGCAATTGCATGAGGCATGCTGATATTTTAGTTCAGAGCTTCTATAGTCCAACTAAATGAGGTACATAACCAATGTCCACTTGTATTTAATGCAACCTGATGAACTGATTTTTACCTCATGCATTTATAGTTTGTTAAATAGTAGAAAGTGAAAACAAATTGGACATCTTCTGGTTGCTTAGTTCTACCTCTAGGGAAGTCATGAAAAAGAGTTTTACTGATGCTTCAAGAGCAAGGACTTAACTAGAGAATGAATATAAAATGAGACTCTTTTCTGAATCAGATCCGGTGCTCAGAAGACCAAATAGTAAGCCCTCAGCCCCACATGGGACCTCCCTCTCCATAACATGCATTAAAAAAATGCAAAGAGAGGGCTAAAAGCTCTTTTTGAAAGGCTCAGTAAAAAGCAATTCTATTTCTTTTTTATATCGTGTTGCTGGACCACTTCTACAAAAATGCAGGAGTAACTTTTTTCATTTTGTACCTCATAATTATCACATAGAAAATATGACTAAATTATATACTTTTGTCCAACAAATTTGCAGCCACTGTTTCTATTAGTTAAAAAGAGGCCTGTTGACAGGAATTCTGGGCCCCACACCAGAACAGTCCCACCCTGCCCTGCTCCTTCTGCCAGAGTCCCCATCCACAGTCCACCCCAGGCCCCCTGTTCAGCCTGCTTGCCACCACGTCCCTTCCACCTCCATTGCTCAGTGCCCATCCTCTGTTCCACACTCCCTCTTTCCCCAGGAGGCACATGGCAGCTGGAGGGGCAGAGTGGGGAGGAGGGACGCAGTGAGCAGCAGAGGAGGAGAGGAGGGGGCATGTGGTGAGCGACAGCGGGGGGGCTGAGCAGGGAGGGGGGACCAAGTGGGGAGGTGAGCTGGTGGGAAGGGACGTGGCGGCAAGTGGGGTGCGGGCAGAACCTGGGGCAGAGCTGGGCTGGACTGTGGGGTGCCATGGGCAGAAGAGGCAGGAAGGGAAGATAACCTCCCTGAGGGGAAGCTTCCCTCCTGCCACCCAGGGCCCTGCTCCCTTTTAAAAGCACCGGGCCCCTGGACAATCAGCCCCTTTCTTCCCTCCCCTTTCATTGGCAGGCCTAGGTAAGAATAATAGTTGTTGGGTCACTGATGTGTAGTAGTAATGGCTGGCGTCTTTGATGATAATTTGGTTTAGCCTGTGACTGGCAGAAGCCTTATGGATAGATTGATAAAATAGTTTTTTTACCCAACAAGATTCTTTTTCTTGATGGTGTTAGTGTCTCTAGACTTCAGGAAGCAAAACCCAGAGATATCTAGTAATTCAGCTTAGTAATAATGCAGGTACTACCAAAAAACATAACATTTGTAACAAATATAAGAGAGACTGTACAGTACTTACACAAGTGCGGTCCTTAACCCGGTCTGATGCCCTCTGGTGATTGCCTAGCTAAGATTCAGGTCATCTATAGTGATGTCATTTCAGAAAGTGCAACACCAATGAGCCAAAGCTAAGTGAGACTGAAATGAACTTGTTGGGGTGGAGGTGAATGAGGAGGGAGCCAAAAATGGATTTGGGTTCCCCTCTCATATCTTGTTCTTACTGCACATGATCATCACTTCATGGGTTGTAATAAACAGAACTATAAAACCACAATAAACTATGTGGAATCTCAGCTTGCTTTTTGGGCTAAGGATTCCTGCTGAGGTACCTGGATAGTACAGACTTATATCAACATACTTTAGGCAAATATCAATATTTTGATTTTATTACTGTATGTATATGAATCTTGACACCTCATGTAATAATTACTATTGCATGTTCCATTAAAAAAACCCCACAAGATATGAAGAAAATAGAGCCATACCTGTCATGCTGGAATTATAACTAAGCTTAAGGGGCCCAACTGAACATAACCCCTGTGGCACAGAGGCCAAGATAAAAAATCTAGGCTCCTAAATCCACATTTGGGCTCCTACTGTAAATAAGTGGCCTGATTTTTCAGAAGTGTGGCATACCCACCAGCTCCCACTGAGATCAGTGGTGTCCAAATATGGATTTAGGTTCCTGTTTTTGAAAATCTTGGCCAGAATGCTTATTGACTTCCGTTGGACTTCTGCCCACAGAGGACTTTTAATATATCTATTATCTACAAAGTAACCATATATAATACAACTTATAAATACTGATGTTGTGGCGTATACAATAGCTACTTAACTGAAAGGAGAGATTGTCACTCTTTTCCCCCCCTCATTATTCGACTCCTCTACATTTAAAGGTTATCTTTTGTGTTTCAGTAATAGAATGAGTGAGTCACAGTTTTCTCTCTATTGCAGCAACTTTGAGCCAGATTCACCTTTATGCTTCAGCTGCTTTGATGACAAATAGATGCATAGAAAGACCGGAGGAGAATCGGGAAGGAATGAGATACAATTCCACATGGAAAGTGAGAAACTGGAGCCAGAGAGTGCAAAGATTGTGGGGAGGCTTTAAAGGGAAGATGGAAAGCTGGGGCCAAGGAAGAAGAAAATAAATAAACAATATAGAGAGCCTTACAGGGAGGACCAAGCAAAATTAATTGTAATATATTAGTAAGTATATGTACTGCTGCCCTCTACAGGATTAACTCAGAATTGCTTCATTGTGTATCATAAGCCTTGTGCTGCTAACAGCTCCCTTTCCTGTAAGTCAAGTGATAAGTGCTTGTGCTATTTTTAGAAGAATTTCAGATCTCACCTTGCTGCCACTGTGAAGTTCCAAGCAGTCAAGATATACAGCACTGGGAGAATTATGAAGTTCTACAGAAGATAGCTGCAAATTTATTATAGTAATAATATATATTAATGAGCCAATGAGAATATTCATTATTATAACATTTGAATATTGAATGTTGCTGTTCCCAACCATCCTCTGAAATTTCCAGCACATCAAGAAAATATCACAAATTCTCCAGTCCAAGGTGGGGTGCCTGGGCAAGGTATGGAGATACTTCTCAGCTCTACTCAGTTATTAAAATTGCAGTTGAAAATGTTAGATCACCATCATCCTGACAATACAAATTTCAGCCACCCTTTTATAAGTGAAAGGTTCAAAAATTGGAGTGGCCATTCAGCAAGTTAGTGACAGTATCCCTGAGATACAAAATTAAACAAATATAGTAACAAATCTAAAAGGAAAAACTAATGTTTTTAAGCCGGTTTTGTTTCATTTTTCTCCTGAATCTCTGTTAGGTATTTTTTAAAGCCCTGGGATCAAAAAGATAGGTAAAGATCTGATTCTGTTCATGTGAGCTGTCATTCCTTTGTTTTGTGTCCGATACAATATTTATACCTTTCTCTAATTTGCGCAACTGGGACACGACCACCATCAGCATTTATCACTGCAATTTCAGGTAAATGGTTTCCTTCTATAAACTCCCAGACACCTGTTACACCTTCCCAAAAGACTTACTTCTTCACCTTCTTGAGTGCTTTCTCTGTCTCCTGGAGGGCACAATTTTTTCATATAGAAGACATCTTGTTCCTCCCAAATATCTTTTTCTTCATTCAAAATGATTCTGAAGTTAGTTTATATGAAAACCAGTTCCTTATTCAAGAACACTTCAAACGCGTTGCTGTAGACCAAGAAAGCTTCCTTAGCCTCCAGGTAGGCCTCTTGTTTCTACTAAAAGGCATTTTTCCCTCCCATCTGGCTTACTGATGGCTTGACCTTGTCCCCAGAAGACCCGATAATTCTTTGTCTTTTCCCTATCGGCCTTAGCCTTCTCCCAAAAGGACTTTGCTTCTTCCTAGAAGCTTTCTCGAAGGTAATAAAGCTGAAGGAAGATGCCAGTGGATGGAAACAGAAAAATGTATTCACCCACTTTCTGAACCTGGAGAAAAACCACCACTTATCCTGATGTGAGAAGGTTGTAGCCAAGTCCTGTTTTGTCTGTCACATCTTGTGATCTATCAGATAGAAAGTAAACGACTGAGCATAGAGATGATTTGGTGAAGTAGGGAACTCTTGGAATTCCTGACTACCCAACCTGTTCCTACTTTTGCTGTTAATCAAAGGAGCTGCTGGAAGTAATGGTCAGTTTCCTCCTCTCCCCATTTCGTTAATGATCTCTTTTTGCCTCACTCAATCAAATTCAATGTCTGAGCAGACCTGCCGGGCTTAGATTCTGCAACCTCCTTTCCTCCAGACAACAGTGGCAGTCCCACAGCCTGGGACTGATGTTTAACACCAATGATTTCTCTCACTGCCACCAGTGAAACGTTATTGGCCTGTCATATAGAGATGAAGAGGACAGGCTCCTTCTCTCAAAGCATCCAGAGTGGAAGGTTAGCAGGAGCTGCTGTCACAAATATTTTGGGGAAGAAAGACCTGGGGAGAGCATGAGTCAATTTTGGAGACCTAGACAGTTGGTGGGAAGCTTCATGGAGAAGAGAATGTACCTGTGACATTATTCAAATCTGAACAGACCTGCTTCTTGTCTCCCACGTATATTGCTCCTGTATTGTGGATGCTGCTACCATAGCAACAACTATGTGCAAAGGCTCCAAAAAACAAAGAGCCCAAAGTGTTCCATTGTGGAATGCTCCAATCAATCACACCAGCCATCTATAATTATTATTTATCTTGTGGTAGCACTTAGAGGCCCCAATTAAACTAGGAGTCCTGTTGTGCAAAGTACTGTGCGAACACATCGCAAAAGACAGTCCTGCTGCAAAGAGCTTAGCATCTAAATAAAACCAACAAAGGGAAGCATCATTATGTCTGTTTTGCAATAAAGACTGGAAGCACAGTTTAAGTGACTTGCCCAAAGTTGCACAGGCAGTCTCACAGACCTAGGAATCTAACTCAAATCTCCTGAGTTCCAGTCTAGTGTTTTAACAACAAGAATATAAATGTTGAGGCTGTGAATAATTAGTTACATATTTTTTTCAAATTGCCCCTTAGCTACTGCTCCCTTTGGCCAGTTGCACCAGCCAGTCTGTGTCACCAGTACTGACTGAACATTCTAATCATACACAGTTCATTAAGTAAGTTTCACAGCCACTGTGAGACATGGGGCGTAAAATAACCATTTCATCCACCACTGGCTGGGCATGGAGCACAGGAAATGAGGCTGAAATCTGTATCCAACAGTGCACGAGGAAAGTATGGAATGGAATTCCCAGAACTGGGACTTGGCTTGAACTCCAGGGTGAAACTTTGATTCCTAGATCTTTGTTTATTGCAAGAGGATGAGACTTTCAGTCCAAAGGATCATTTTGTTTCCAAAAATATTTGAAATATAGAGTTTAGAATGGAGATGCTGCACCTGGGAGGCTCTCAGGTTCCACATGGGACCTGGGGAAGCATTTCACTCCCTCTCACACCAGAAGGAAATAGCAAGTACTGAGGAACATGACCGTATGCCCATGCCAGCAGTTAACACTCTGACACATGTTCTAGACCTTTGTCACTTCACAGGAGTTCAAAGTACATAGATAAGGGAGGCCAGAGGATCAGTATTAGCCCCATTTTACAGGTGAGAAAACTAAGACACAGAGGGAAATGTCTAACTCAGCTGAAACCACACAGAGATTTAGCAGCAGAGCCAAGACTAGAATCCAAATGGCCTGGTTCTTGGGTCCCTGCTATAACCACTGGATAACCTGCCTCTTGGGAGTTTTGCATTTCTTGTTCTGAAACCAATAATCCATGAAACATTCTGCTGTTCCAGACGGGACTGGGCAGACAGCGTAGGATCAGCTGGGAGCCTCATGGCCTTAAATACACATCAGTGGTGACACAGTGACGAGGTTTACACTGTTGCTGCTAGCAGTTCCAAAACATTTTGGTCCCAGAAAGGGGAAGAACAAGCTGACTCAAGGAAGCCACTGGAAGTTCATTCAAGAGCCAAACTGAAGTTGTGCAGAAGGGAGAACAGGACTGTGTGGGCTTGTGCAGTGTCCCATGTTGGTACTTTATACAAAAGGAGGGTGTTTGCACCAATGTGTACACGCAATTTGTGTGCTTATTTAATTTAGTCCTACATTTTCACCTGGGACGGATAGACAGTTTTGTGGGTAAGGCACAGGACTAGACCTCCTGAGTTCTAGGGCCAGTTTCCGACACTGCCACAGACTTCTTGTGTGACCTTGGACAACTCACTTAATTTCTCTACACCTCGGTTCCTCAACAGTAAAATGGGGATAGAAGAACTTCCTTATCTCATAGGAGTGTGTGAAGATAAATTAATCGGTGCTTATGAGGTGCTCTGATACTGCAGTGTTGGGGGGCCATAAAAGTAGAGAGGGAGAAAGAGAGAGAGCATGTCTTTCATTAAGTGAATAAAGAGGTAAGCTATGCTACTGTGTTAAAGAACAGTGCGGAAAGACTATGTGGTGAGGTAACATTGTGAGGTAACAAGCTTTCAACCTGAAGCCGAGCTCTGTGGAACTCGAAAGCTTGTCTCTTTCATCAACAGAAGTTGGTCCAATAAAAGATATTACCTCCTTCACCTTGTTTCTCTTGTATTCTGAAACCAACACAGCTACAACAACATTGCAAGCAACAATTAAAGAACCGTTGTTTAACATGGCTGTGGACCAACTTGTGAGATGCTTTAGTTCTGTGTGTATGGTAAAGATCATGGTGAAAGTATATATTTTAATATGGTTTAAAACAATTTGGGGTCCTTCACAGAGGCATAGTATGATTGATCCCCAGTGATGTTAATCAATGCTCTACCACAGTTGCTTTAATAGTGTACATGCTCAGTTAATTTAATAGTGTAAACACTCTAATTTGGCAACAAGGTCTCTTGATTCTTCCTATCCTCTGGAAAATATATTTGTCTTTTGTGGTAAATAAATGCTTGCCTCTTCGGTCTGTCTGACCAAGGAAATTTGACCATAGAGAAACATTTAAAACTTTGCTTGCATCTCCTTCTATATTCTCTCAGGCTGGGTCTACACTGACGGCAGCAAATTCGCCACCATGAGATCGATTGCTCTGGATGGACTGAGCGGTCTGTGTAGACCCACTCAGTCGATCAAGGAAGCGACGCAGGAAAACCACCCTGGTAAGTGGCGTAGCGCTGCATCGAAGGGAACACTTCGATGCAGTGCAGTGTGGACAGCGCGCGGAGGAGACACTGCAAAGTCAACGGGAGATATGCAAGTGATTTATGTCACTTGTGTATCCCTTCGACTGCCGCTGAATCACAAAGGTAAGTGTGGACCGAACCTGAATCTCGGTCTCCTTTACAACTTTCATTTCCAGTGGACTGGATCATCCTGTTGACAATGATCATCTTTCATCTGTCACATTCTCCTTTCTTGCACTGTTAAAGTTATTTTAATCATCACTTTACCATTTTTATAGGCTCTTGGCTGACTTTTGTCTTCTATTAGGCAGCTTTAATTTCTGCCAATATAGAACCAACTTTTTCATTTTCCTTCCAAATGAACATCTCTCTCCCTGGAAGTATTTTACTGCATGACAGACACTAATTTACAGTGGCTGCAAGCAGTGAGGGACCTGCAGACTTAAAAGTGGATATTTATTTATGGAGAGAAAATGATGGATAGCAGATACAAAATTAATAAATATCTTAATCTACTTTTATTAGGGCCTTACTCCACAGCCTAAATTCTGTGGAAAGCTCCTAGAAAGGACATGAACATCTTACTGTTTTAAATGTGTCAATGACTAAGGCTGGTCCACACTGACGGCAGCAAATTCGCCACCGTCGGATCAATTGCTCTGGATCGACTGAGTGGACTGTGTAGACCCGCTCAGTCGATCCAGCGAGCGACGCAGGAAAACCACCTCAGTAAGTGGTGTAGCGCTGCGTCGAAGGAAGCGCTGTTCCCTTCGACGCAGCACAGTGTGGACGGCACACGGAAGAGATGCCACAAAGTCAACGGAAGACACACAAGTGATTTACGTCATTTGCGTATCTCCCATTGACTGCCGCCGAATCGTAAAGGTAAGTGTGGACTGGGCCTAATACAATCACTGCAGATGAATCTCTGTTTTTTATTTTGGTATATATTCACTTTCTTTTACACTGTGCCCACTCTTGTTTCAAGCATGTTGCCAATTGATGTCTTTAGGTTAAAGAGTCAACACTTCATTAAGATAAGTGGAGTAATTAATTCCAGAGCTATTCTTTGGAGCTGTGATCAGTCTAAATAATGCAACCGTGTATCAGTGTACGCTTGGTTCACCATTTCAAGCTCTTCTACAACTAAGAGGTTTAGGAACATAATTTAAAAATAAAAATAATAAATCATATGCTGGTGCTTTGATGTCCTCCAGTAAGGTTTTGTTCTTCTCTCAGAAGACCACAGCCCCTCCCAGAAGGCTTGCTCTTCTCATGGAAGGCGTTCTCCAAAATGGTTTGTTTTCCACCTGACAGGCTTTGTTCTCCTTCCAGCAAATGTTTTTTCCCCAAAATGCCTTGATTTTCTCCCAGAAGGCCTTCTTTTTCTTCCATAGTATCTTCTTTTTCTTCTCCCTGTTCTTTCCAGGAGAACATGACCCTTTCCTCTAAGATCTTGTTCACCTCTTAGTTCTTCTTGAAACGGTTCTCACAAGATACTGAGGTAGAAGCAAGTATCAGACAGAAGCTCTCCATCATCCATTTGCTGTCTTTATTGGTTACCTGGACGTCTAGAAATCTGCAGTCCAAGCCCAAGACTGTCCCACTCTGTGATCATTTAGATTGAAAGTGGACATGCAGATGGTCTGGTGAAGTTGAAAAAAGTCATTGCACACAAATGAAAATACATCATTAACTATAAAATTTGCATGACAGAAAAACATCACAGCCAAGGTTTTCAGAAACGGATCCTACCTTTAAGTTCTTAAATCCATATTCAAGCACCTAAAAATATGACCAGATTTTCAAAGTATGGTGCACACAGGAGCCCCCACTGAAGTCCTTGGGAGCTGGAGCATGTTTAACATTTTGGAAAATTAGCCCCCTTCTCTAAATGCCTAAATATGGATTTAAAATCCTAACTTTAGGCAGCCATTTCTATCAATGTTTACCCAGACCTTTGAGTGTTATAGACCAAACCTAGTTCAGCCTTTCATATCTTCTATTTAGTAGAAAGTGGTTATGGAGGTGATGTGGAGAAGTGGAGAATTTTTGGGTAGGAAATAATCTAACAAAACCTTCTGTCCAGTTATTGTAGCATGTTAGTACACTTAGGTCAGGGAAGAGGTCCTGTGGAAAATCACATTAAAAAACCTATAGTGCAGTTATGGAATGCAAATCAAATATACACCCCATTCACTATGAAATTCAAAGTTTAGAAAAAAGAATGCATCAGCTTTAATGTATTATTCCACAAATATGGCACATTCTGGCTTATGTCAAATCTGTAGGCCTGATTCTTTTCTTAGAACTCTGGTGTGAATCAAAAATAACTGCAAGGAAGTCACAGTGGTGTCAAAGTGGCGTGAGTGAGATCAGAATTAGACTCTATGTGTTTATAGAAATAGATCCTTATAATCATTAATATAAAACAGGGGGTTTATTGCTACCTAATTACATAAATGACACATAAGAACCCTGCTTAGTGATTATACACATGCCATCAAGAATAACACATTTTCAACAGATTTAAGAGCATCATATAGTACTTATATTATAGTATAGTACAGTATAGTACACATGTGCTGTCCATGAGTCAGCTGGATAGCTGATGCCACCTGTGACAAGCACTAACTCACAGAGCGTTCAGATCACCCATAGTGATGTAATCTGACAAAGTCTGATTCCAATGACATAATGCCGGGACATGAGCTCTGGGGAGCATTATGAAAATAAATAGCCCCAACATGTACTATGAAAGAGCAGCTGCATGTGGGGAGCCCAGCATGGATTTGAGTATTTTAGTGCTGACTGAAATGATGCCCTTTACAACAGAGTCTAACTGCAAATCACACCTGGCCTCCCAGAGCCTGATTTGCCATTGGGTAAATCAAATTTTACATCAGTTGATTTTAATGGCATTGCACTGCTGTCAAAGTGGAGTAAATTAGTGGTGGCTCGGGTCATCAGCTTAGGTTAAGACTTCTTGTCAAGAGACCTTATACTGTACTTCTACTTTGTCTTAGATGATTCTATTTGAATTTTTGGCTCTATTAGTATCTTTAGTTTTACAATTGTACATAAATGAAAGTCAACACTGATGATTAACACACTACATCTCATTATTATTATTATTAATTATTACAACAGTGTATAAAGGCCCCAACCAACATCAGGGGCTCTATTATGCATTACATACACATAGCAAAGGACAGGCCTTACTCTGAAGAGTTTACAGTCTAAATAGACAAGAGATAAGAAGTGTTATCATCTCCATTTTACAGGTGAGAAATGTGTATTTTGTGTCCTGACTAGCTTGCCGTAGCTAACAGAGCTAGACAATTATGGGATATCTCAGCCAGTTCTGTCTAGTCTTAGAATAGGAGAATAAATTCAGTCTGTGTGTGTTTACATCTCCCTGTGTTCCTGTCTGCTGGTTTCTCTCTGAGTGGAAGTAACTTGCAAGTATCTAAACATAACAAAGCAGTGAAAAAGATGATGGAACTGTGCTGGTACTGCCATTGGCGAAAAGCAAAAGTAAAACCTAAGGAAAACCTTTTCCTGTTCTGGGTGGCTCTTCTGTTTATGCTCATGGCAGAAACTGAAAGTAAAGCAAACAGATTGGGAAGGGGCAGGAAGGAAGCAGTGTTAGTGAAAGGAAACAACTAGTAATTGTGTGTGAATGACTCCCAACACACCTGAATAAAAGACACCGAAAGAAAAGAAAAAAAAAAGACAGCAATGGCTACACTCACTAGGCTCCTGGGACATTTTGATGAAACTGTGAGGCAACGGAGCTTGTATACTGAGCGTTTTGAGTTTTTTGTTGTTGCAAATGGAACTGGAGATGATAAGAAGGTTGCAACTTTCTTAAGTGTTGTGGGACCTGAAACTTTTAGTTTGCTGCACAGTTTAGTGCAACCTGATAAGCCAGGCACGAAACCTTAGAGTGACATTGTGAACATCCTGGAGACACATTTTTCAGCAACTCCACTGGTAATTGCAGAGATTTAGGTTCAACAAAATGAATCAAGAAGAAGGTGAAACAATTGCTCAATATGTAACAGCTCTTAAGAGCTTGCTGATCATTGTGAATTTATTGATGTGTTAAATGACACCCTGCGTGATAGATTAGTTTGTGGTCTGCGCAGTAAAACCTGGTACCAGCCTGGTACCAGTTACCCACAGCCAATGGGCAACATCAGTCATTCCAGGATTGAAGAAAGATGACTCCATTCAGATTCGTGGGGATTTTAAGGTTACTGTTAACCTAGTGTTGTGTGCAAAGTAATATCCTCTTCCCCACATCAATGACCTCTTCACTGGCTTGGCTGATGGACAAAAGTTCAGCAAGATTGATGTGTGCCAGGCGTATTTACAGATGCATGTCGATGAGAAGTCCCAAGATCTGTTGACTATCATGATGCATAAAGGGCTGTACCAATACTGTCTCTTGTCCTTTAGAATAATGTCCTCTCCAGCTTTGTTCCAGAGGGCTATGGATCAGATCTTGAGTGGCTTGCCAGGAGTCTAGTGCTATCTTGATGACATCCTGGTCACTGGCAAGAATGAAGAGGATCATCTTAAGAACTTGGATGCTGCCCTGCAAAGACTGGAAGAGTATGGCCTACAAGTATGGAAAGGCAAATGTGAATTCTTCCAGCCCTCTGTTAAGTATTTGGGACATGTCATTGATGCTACTGGCCTTCATAAGGCTCCTGCAAAAGTCAAAGCTATTGTGGAAGCTCCTAAAAATGTGAGCCAGCTTCACTCCTTTTTAGGGATATTGAACTATTATGGAAAATTTATTCCATAGTTAGCAACACTGCTAAGACCACCACATGAACTCCTCTGCCAAAACAAGGTCTGGAATTGGACTGAAGCCTGTGATGTTGCATTTAACAAGGCTAAATGCGCATTGCTAAATTCAGAGATTCTGACACATTTTGACCTGTCCTTACTTCTACAGTTGGCATGCGATGCCTTTCCTTATGGCATGTGAGTAGTTGTGTCACACATTGTGCCTTCTGGAGAAGAGAGACCTATTGCTTTTGCATCACACACCTTAGCAAGGCAGAAACAAACTATGCCCAAATCAAACATGAAGCACTGGGAATCATTTTCAGAATTCAGAAATTTCACCAGTACCTCTTTGGATGGAAGTTCACACTTCTTACCGATCACCAACCTCTAACATCAATTTTTGGACCACACACATGCATTCCAACATTGGCTGCTAGTCGTATGCAGCGATGGGCATTGTTGCTTTCCACACACACATATGAGAGCAAATATTGGAGATCCACTCTGCACTGCAACACAGATGGTCTTTTAAGACTGCCTTTACCAGTTAAACATCAAGATATGGACCTAGTGATACATGGAACATCTCTACAGGACTCTCGGATCTCACCCAACCTTCATCCCCACATGTCCAGGAGGATGGAGTTGTCAATCCATTCTGGTTGTTTGTTGTGGGGGATGCACATCATTATTCCATTACTACTGAGATCACAGGTATTAGAACAGCTACATTCAGGTCACTGTGGAATAGTGTGCATGAAAGAAATTGCACGAAGGTACTTTTGGTGGCCTGGCCTGGACAGTGCCATTGAAGAGAAGGCAAGAACTTGTACTTCATGTCAGAGTGTGAGGAACACACCTCAGTTGGAGCCCTTACACCCATGGGACTACTGTGAAACTCCATGGCAGAGTATTCATGTTGATTTTGCTGGTCCATTGGAAGGAAGCATGTTCCTGGTTGTTGTCAACGTCCATTCCAAATGGCCAGAAATATCTGTAATGCCATCCACTACTGCTGAAAGTACTATCCAGAGACTGCATGAAATCTTTAGTTGTTTTGGTCTTCCAGAACAACTGGTGAGCGACAACAGACCGCAGTTTGTCTCTCAGGAGTTTGAAAATGTTGTGAAAGCAAATGGAATAGATCACATCACTTTAGCACTGTACCATCCATCCACCAATAGATAAGCAGAAAGGTTTGTGCAGACAATGAAACAAGCTTTAAAATCTGCAGGGACATTCATCCATTCAAAAGTGTCTGGACACCTCCTTACTATCCTACAGACATACACACCTCATGCTACAACCAAAGTGTCTCCAGCCTTACTGATGATGGGATGATAGCTGTGCACTTGCTTTGATCTGCTGAAACCCTCCAAAGCATGATAAATTGTGCAATGGCAACAGCACAAACAAGTCATCAGACATGCACATAGAGCAAAAGATCAAACCTAGACAGCCTTTTCTATCTCAGAACTATGCTTCTGGAGTTAAATGGGTCCCTGCTACAGTCATCCCCCAGACAGGACCTATTTCCTATACTGTTCAGACTGCAGATGATCTCACCTGGCAGTGACATGTAGATCAGTTGTTGCCAGGTCACAAAAGTCTTAAGGACACATCTCCAGTTGAACTGCCTGACCTCACCATTACAGGTGAGATATCATTGGGTCAAGAGTCATCCATTCCTGACTCTCTTCCTCCATCCACCTCTGCAGCAGATACAGCACCTTCACCTGTTCGAGCAATGAGTCCTGAGCCCATTGTTAGACCTGCAACAATAACCTGCAAGAACACCAGAAAGTCCACCATAATCCACCTAGAGAGAGAAAGCCTTCTCAATGGTTGAATCTTTAGCTAAGGCAAAGGGCAGAAAACCCCCAGGGTTTAGCTGGGAAATGAGGCAGTCTACCCTCATTCACTTGTTTAGTTATTGTGTGTTAAATGTGTAGAGCAAGGTCTGAGTGGCATTCTCTCTGCTCAGCAGCTGAAAGGGGGGCACGTTATTTGTATGGGCTTTGTATTTGCATGAGTACAATTAAGTACTCAGCATATTGCACAAGCACACTAGGTGTTGAGCATGATGGGAAATGGTGACTGTGTCTGGTAGTGTGTTACAAGTTGCTTTTGTGTTAACTGCAGGGGTAATGAAATGTTGTCCTTCAGTTGTATGAACAAATGGCATCAGATCTGTGTTTGGCCTGTTCTGATAAAAAATTCACTCTCACCAAACAGATCATTGCAAGGAGAGGGAGGGGTGAGAAGTCCTCTATTGAGATTGCACTAGCCCTCAAAGGGCTACCCTCAGGCATAGAAAAAACAAGGAGAGTCCTGTAGCACTTTAAAGACTAACATCAGGCATGGGTTGATGATCTCCTCCCACTGTTAAATGGTAGAATTAATGATTCTTCTCGGAGTCTTTTGTTTGTTAAAAACAGGGACATTGCTTCTGTGTCAGCAGAAGGTTTTCCCATGAGCTGAAATTCACTAAGAGCTGAATCACTAGAGAGACTGGGAAACCTTGACTGACAACCACCAGAGAGGTGCTAGCAGTGAGCAGCACCTGAGACGGTGGGATTGGTCAACACCAGTAGATGGCAGGAGCAACAGCGGCAATGCCAATGGATGGTGGGATCCGTTGGTGGCAGCAGACAGTAGGAGCCAGGAGTGGTCAGCATCTGTAGACAGAGGGGGGCCAGCCGACAGCAGGAGCCAGGAGTGGTTGGCGCCGGCAGATGGTGAGAGAGCCAGCAGCGGCGATTCTGTGCAGCCCGGAGGTGGCGGGAGGCAGCAGCAGAGGAGGCCTGGTCAAGCCTGCGTACGGCAGGAGCTTGCAGAGGGGGGCTGGCTGAGCCCCAACCGAGAGGTGGACATTGCAACTACGATGGTCAGTACAGGGGAAAGCAAGAAGGGAGAGGCGAAGGACATGCCCTGTACTCTGGGGTGGGTTTGGCTTATTGAGCTCATGAATTCTGTTTGCACTGTTTCCCAAACCAGTGCTGTGTTACTTCCCTTCTGTGATTAAAAGGTTTACTTTCTACGCTCAGACTCTGTGCTTGCGAGAGGGAAAATATTGTCCTTTGGGGTTCCCAGAGGATAGTGTGTGATTTCCCAGGTGACTGGATGGGTGTTCGAGCCAGTTTGGTGTGGTATCATTGACAAGGACCCCTAGATATAGAATCTGGCCCTTGCTGCTGCCGACTCTGTCTGGCAGAAGGGTTACAAATGGATGTTTTCATTAAGGAGGAATATGTTGTGTATTTTGTGTCCGGCCTAGCTTGCCATAGCTAACAGAGCTAGACTATTATGGGATAGCTCAGCCAGTTCTGTCTGGTCTTCAAGTAGGAGAATAAACTCAGTCTGTGTGTGTTTACATCTCCCTGTGTTCCTGTCTCTCTCAGTGCAAATAACTTCCCAGTATCCAAACACAACAGGAAACAGAAGTCATCCAGGAACTCTGTGGCAGAGCTAGGAAATGACCCCACATCACCTGAATGCCAGTCCAAGGTCTTAACCACAAAGCCATTTTTCTTCTCTGACCTCCATAATTAACTAAGGCATGCAGTCTCAGAACGTATTTCAATTTATTTGACACTGAACTATTGAATGATAAAATCACCACAGTAAGCAAAACACTTGGGGCAGATCACATTTCCATTGAAGTAAATCGCAAAGCCCTTTCACAGTCAACACTGGTAGTTTACTCAAGATAATTTCAGAAAGTGCTGAACGTTTTGAAAAACAAATTTTGTCTTATGTAACAAAAACCATCATGTTCCTCTCTGATGAAAAGAGATAAATAGGGAAGAAAGAGGAGAGAACCTATATTCTACTTTTCAAATTGAATCACAATTATGATGCTGTGGCAAAAAAGGCAAATGTCATTCTAGGATGTGTTACAGGAGTGTGGTATGTAAAAAACAAGAGGTAATTATTCCACTCTATTCGGCACTGATAAGACCTCCGCTGGAGTACTGTGTCCAGTTTTGGGAGCCACACTTTAAGAAAAGTGTAAACAAATTGTAGAGTGTCCAGAGGAGAGCAACAGAAATGATAAGGGGTTTAGAATACATGACCTATGGGGAAAGGTTGAAAGAATTGGGCACGTCTAGTCTTGTGAAAAGAAGACTGATGGGGGACCTGAAAACCATCTTCAAATATATAAAAGATTTTTATAAAGGGGATGGAGTTACATTTTTCTCCATTTCCACTGAGGATTGGCCAAGGAGTAACTGGTAGCAACAGAAATTCCGGTTAGATGTTAGTAAACACTTTATACAATAAGGACAGTTTAGCACTGGAACAGGTTACCCAGGCAGAGTTTGGAATTCCCATCATTGGAGGGTTTTAAGAACAGATTAGAGAAACACCTGTCAGGGATGGTCTAGGTTTACTTGGTCGTGCTTCAGTGCAGGGGATTGGCTATAAGACCTCTTGAGTCCCTTCCAACCCACCATTTCTGTGGCTCTGTGGTAATGCCGTGTTGTGGGTTGTGCTCTTTTCGATGGACGTCAGTATATAATGTCATTAATTCATAATGTACAGTGCAGTGTATGAAAGGATAGCATCAAAAATTAATATCCTTTTGGGGGAGAAACCTAATAGAGGGTTTATTTTTAACAGAATGACCTAAAGTTCAGCTCAACGCATATACAAAGCTTCTCGGAAACGAAATATAAAACACTACTCAGTGTTGGGCTATCACAATAACCGGCTCTGAATCCAACAGCAAGAAGTTGGAGTGAACTGAAGAAAGTGGTAGCTAAGAAAACCTTCAGCAGAAACTGAGAGCCATGGCCAGCAAGAAGGACCTGTCTCCCACCTGCAGATTCCACAGACTTCGCCACCTAGAGCTGGAGACACATAGCAGCAAATAGCTGAGGAAAAATCCCCATATTTTTATTTTGCATAGATAGATTAAAGTCAGGTACCCAACTAAGGACCAGTGGAGTGGAGCTGAACTGACTCGGAGAGCACAGAGGCTTTCTGTCTCAGAGAGCTGCCCAAATCTCCCTAGCACACAGAACGGAGCAGAACGCAGCCTGCTCCCTCTTTTGTGCCATTCCTGTTGACTTTGGGGTGCTGTGCACCGCAGGGTCCCCTTCCCTCCACAGCAAACATAGCTAAGGGCCAGGTAGAATCTGACCTCAATTATCAGCTTTATAGCTCTAGCTAAGTAATTGCATGTACTGATGCTAGCTCCCTGTAATTTCTGACATTTGGTACAAACAGATAAGATGGAGCAAACAACTTAGGACACAGTCATTTTTCATGCCATTCTTTGTTTGCAAACCTTTTGTTTTCGGGGTGGCAGTGGTGAGTGCAAAATACCACACCCAGTTCTGCTTCAGATCAGGATAACACTGAGACAATCGTTTCTGTTTTGGGTTTCTGTTGGGGAGCCCTTGAAGGGCCACTTTCAAGGCTGGGAACCCTAAAACTAGGTCCGACAATTTTATTTTCAGTTACTGGTGTGCATATCCGATACCTCTGTGCCCTGTTTCTCTTCTTGGTACTTCTTATAAACAGATAGGGAGTGAAATATGCAAATATCCTGCTCCTCCAGATAGTTCAGCCCTCTGTCTGACCCCAATAAATAAATAAATACACAAATAATTTTTCTTTTAAAAATAAAGGAATAGAGAGGCAGAGGAGGACAGCACAATGTTCCAGGCCACGATCACCAACAAATCCAGCATCCTTGGCTCACTTTTCCATCTCTGTCTCTCTGTGTCTGCTGTCCCCTCTCCCATCTTTTCATTATTTCTGCTCCTGATCAGGCTGAGTTCTAAACTGAGGCCCAGATTCTTTGCATCGTGTGTTCACTTTGGGCCACACAAGAACGTGGATGGATTCTGGCTAGAAATGGTCAGCCAAGAATTGTTCTTGCAAAGGGGAATTCCATGCTGGAGTAAAGCTGCTGGAAGCAGCAAAGCCAGCTCCTGTGCCATCTGCCTACGCTTACTCCAGGGTACAGGGAAGGAGGAAGGGAACATGGCAGGCACAGACTGGGAATGTCAAGGGTGGAGCAGAGATTCATTACACTGATTCTCCACTGGTATAAAGTTCCTTTGACACCTTACGCAAGTGGTGTAAACTAGAGCAGCCCCATAGCTGTTCTCAGTAATGTTGGGACCAAATGTAATGTTGGGACCAAACCAATACTGAATCAGTATCAGTATCAGGGCCTCTGATGCCCTGCCCACTTCTCTGCACCAAGATGGTGCAAGTAGATTTGATGCGTGGCTCTTCCAGCCATGTAATGAGCGTGGATATTTATCTTCAAACTGTGGTAATGGCTCCCAGGTTATGGATGCTGGAACCACGGCAACAAGTGGCTGGATCCTAAAGGGGAGAAGTGCTCATCTCACAATGCTGGCTTCCCAAGGATTAAACTGAAACTAAGCCATAGCCATTCTGGTAATAGAAGCCAGGGTAATAGAAGAAGGAGGAGGAGGCTGTCAGCTTCTTCAAACAGGCAGTCAAGAAGAATATCCCCAAACTTTGGCACCCCATCCACTGTAGCATGGGCAGGAGAGTGTTCTGCTCTCCTGACATGAAAACCCTTGGCTCTGAACATGGGAGAAAGTTTAGAGAAGATGTGTGGTTCAGTGAACGAATGATCCTGCAGCTAGACTGTCTATTTGTGTAAAAGACATCATTTATTCTTCTCTTCTATTTACTTAGCAATATAGAGCATTGATGGACTATGCTGAGAGGCATTAGGCTTCATACCCTGAACGTGTATCACCGCCACTATCTATGGGACAGTTGGTCAGTAATTGGCATTGGTCAATCGCTCATCATTCACTTAACTGTATTGATTGTGGTTCCCAACGCAGCAACACGCATTCATGCAATCAGTTCCCATCTTAGCTAGCTTCTCGCAGGGACATCCTTGCCCCCTGAGTGAACCTTGGAGCACAGAGCTACCTGGTGAGATTCTGAGGCACTTCTGTAGTCCAAAGGAGCATCACTGTACCTCAGGCATGGAGGAAATGGCCTGGGACCATGTGATTGAAAACTGGGCCACAAATGCCACCACCACAGAGGCAACAGCACTCGAGCATATCAACTGAGAAGGAACATTTTTGTTAACAAGACAGCAACAGAGTGGCCTCACTCAGTCACAAGTCACGGGACCAGATTAACAATAGCTTCAGTGGGACGTGGGCTTCTAACCTGTGTAGGTGCTTTTGTAAATCCCTCTGTATACCTAGCTGCATCTTTAGGTGCCAGAATATCTGTAAATCTGGCCCAAGGTGCACAGAGTTCCTGAACAGAAGTGAGCGAGTCCTCGTGCATAAAACCATGCCATGCTAGCCCTAAATCACTATGCTGGAGCAAATGCAATCCTTCTCCAGCTGCAGTAGGCCCAGGGAGCAGCTCCAACCTCTTCTCTGCAAAGCAAGCTCTAGGGACTTGCTTGAATGGAAATGGGATTGGAGGGAAAATGGGCTGTTGAGGAAGGCATTCTCTCGCCCTGGCCTCACTCCTCCCAGTGTGGTCCCTCACCGCCCTACCCCACTGCCTTAGCACACTCAGGCCTCCACTGACACTGCATTTCCCTCCCTGACACAACCCATCCTTCCTGCAAGATACTTTCCTCCTTACACTGTGATCTCTGGCCTTCCCACCCCCTCGCTCTAGACACTACATCCCTTCCTCCTTCCAAGCCCTTCCCTTCCCCACAGATCTTCCCCACCCTGACCTACTCCGGCCTTCTCTCTCCCTCATCTACACTCCCCACCCCCCATAGCCTTCTCTCCCCAACAAGCTTCTTTCAGCTCTCCAACAGCTTCCTCCTCTTTACATCCTGCTCTTCCCCCTCCTCATCAAATGTTCTGAACTGTAACAAATTGCACCAGGTCCACCAGGTGTTAAGGTGCCACAATTAAAACACACAAAACAGGAGAATGTTTCTAAGTTCTCAGACTATTCTTTAGGCAATACTGGGCTCTGTAGCAGCTACACAATGACTGGAGAAGTGACTTAAAATTGAGTACTTCTCTGGTGTTCCCCTTATGCAAAATGTCAAAGTAAACCTCATGTTATATCTCATTCACATAAGGTCAGTCAGAACTATTGTTGTGGAGGGGCAGGGGGTTATTTATGTTTTAAGACCCTTTCACCAGCTTATCTCCTTATCTTATGCCCTAATTATGTTAGTTTAATGGCGTGTTTTCATTTTCCTATGAATCAAGTCTTTGAATATGCATTTTTTGTTGTTGTGGTCTTAGGGAGGGTTTCTTTTTTAGTTCTGTTGAGTGATATTGTCTAATGTTTTAATGTATGTTTTAATTTCTTTTAGAACTGATGTAAATGCACTGACAGGTAGTAATTGGCACATTTTATAAGTTAGCAAATGACATACACAAAAAGAATAGAAATGCATGATTTTTTCTTTCCCTATCATTGGGACAGTAGATTTTTTTCTTTTCTTTTCTTTTCTTTTTCTAGTTAGCTTAACAAAGAGAAGGCTAAGGGGTGACTTGAATACAGTCTGTTATTACCTACCTGAGGAAAAAATATTTAATAATGGGCTCTTCAATCTAGCAGAGAAGAGTATAACACAATCCAAAGGCCGGAAGTTGAAGTTAAATAAATTCAGACTGGAAATAAGGTGTAAAGTTTTAACAGTGAGAGTACTTAACTATTGGAACAGTTTGCCAAGGGTTGCCAAAATTGAATGTTTTTCTAAAAGATATGGCCTAGGACAGTGGTTCACAACCTTTTTGGCTCAAAGGCCACAAATACTATTTTTACAAGCCTAAAGGGCCACCAGTCTATCAACATAAAAAATGTATTGATGTATACACCATTAAGGACTACAAACCACTACATGTTTAAAGTAACATTTTGATGCTACTGTGCTCATTTTTAAATTCACTATTTTACACCTACAAATTACTCACAGTATGTCACACACTCACAGACAAAGCGCTAGTATAGATGAGTGACTGTCTCTACACACTGAAGCACATGGCGTGGCAGCTAAGTCATGGTGGTGGCACTGGTTTTTAGAGTTCTACCCCTCTCCTGAAGCATGGTGAGTCCTGGCTACTCTGCCAGCAACTCTTCCCTCCCCACACTGCAGCCAGATGGAAGGAATTCAGAGAGGAGGCTGCCTCCTTGCTGATATCCTGTTCCCCTGGCTGCAGCAGGGAAACTGCAAGTGTCCTGTAGCCCCTGCAATTCACCTAGGCAGTGGCTCCTTTCTGCAACCAGGGGGACAGCAGATCAGTGCTCCTCTCCCTCAGGCTCCAGCAGGGACCCCAGTGCCTATGAACCTAGGCAAAGCCAGCAGGAGGGGAATGGCGGGCCACTTTGAAAGACCCCACAGGCCACTTTGGGCCCTGAGGCAATAGGCTGGGAACCACTGGCCTAGGAATTATTTTGGGGAAATTCTACTGCTTGTATTGTACAGGAAATCAGAATAGATGATTTCAGTGATCCCTTCTGCCCCTGAGATCTATGAATCTATCGATAGCCGGGTACAGTGGGAACGTGAGCTTTGATCTGCAAAAGTGCAAATTAAGCTGTTGATTCATATGGTCATATTTCCTGCAGGGATCACACCTCACTGGTCCCGAGGGCGCCCTCTGCAGCCCCGCTGTCACAGCCCTGGCCCCTCGCTCCAGTGAAAGGCGGTGACACCGGATCCCTGCCGGCACAAGGTGCGTGGGGGAGGCTGTGCTCACGCCAGCTGTTGCCCATTGATTTCAGTGTGTGAGCGCCAATCAACGTTTACCAACATCGGTCGATTTAAATTGAATCCTGCCAAGCCTACCCACAGTTGCATGTTAATGGTGTATTGCTGGCAGCTACCCCACGGCGCCTCCCTGTCTCTCCCAGCCGTCTCACCTACCTACTGAAGAGAAGCAAGGATAGTATGGATGGGGGGAGGAGGGGAAGGCGAGGCCTTTCAGAGAGGCGGAGCAGTTACTCGGAGTGCTAACAGAGATGGCAGTTGTAATTACAGTGAACTCCAGCAGAATCAACGACAGCGATGACTGTGCTAGTCAACACCAAAATGTCATCTCTGGTTTGCCGGAATCTAGGCCTGCCACAGTTGTAGCATGGACTCTTTGCTGGGGGGTGCTTTGGCCCTGATTTATTCCCGTTGTTTTTTGCAGAGGTTTAATTGTAATACTTGCATGCTGTAATTACTGGGATCTCATTCGGCATCGTCGTAAAATGCTATGGAAAGCAGTTTAAATTCCCACCCCCCCCACACACACACAGAACGCTAAGCAAAGCAGCTCTGAGCCAAACTCACATCTCTTGCCTTGAACAATGGGAAAATGACAGACTTATTGAATTTCTTTTCATATAACTATCTGTCTTGCTATTAATAAACGATAAAAAGCTTTTTCTCTGAGGGTAAGAGGATTGTTTCTACAAGAGAACGTAACACTCTTTTATTCAGAGGTTTTAAAATTATGGCTCTTTCTGTCAACCTGTGGACAGATTCTCAGATTAGATGGAGCCATTTCCCAAGTGTGCTCCCTGGGCCTGGTCCTCTGCTGACTTGCGTTGTGGTTATATGAACCTGTATAATGTGAGGGCAAAGGCAGAGGTGGGCCCGGGGAGATTTGCTTTCACATGGTGAAAAGGCCTTCACTAGGGGAAAATGTGTGGTCTTTATAATGAGATAGAAAGCTAACTGTTTTCTTGTTTGAAAATCCTGATGGAGACAAAGCACGGGGTAGTCTTTCCTCGATGTTGGTTGAGATAAACACTAGTGGTGGGAGGGTCTTAGGTGTACCTAAACCAGCTACACTGAGGCAAAATTACCCCGTGTCGTGTCTTGTCTCCACTCAGAGTTGACAGTGAGTTATTTCAAGTCAGAGCTGGCATCGTAAACACCAAGCCTTTTTTTTTTCCTTGTGACTATACAACGCTGGTTTCATTCTCCATGGTCTTTTGTAGAGTGGAATGGGACGCACAAGAGTGGTGATCCCTGGGGACCCAACTTTATTTCTGGTTCCTCAGACGTTCTACATAGACTAGCATACATTTGTGTATGAGGCACTACTGCTGCTCACATTCCTTCCAGGGCACACAAGGCAGGATGGCTCAAGAATCTCCTTTTCCTGAGCTGACTCTCAGTGAACGTCTCCCTCTTCAGACTCGCAGCTGGCCTAGGAGCAGAGAGTGTCTGGAGTTAGGGCAGGGCCAGGATGCAGCCTCTCGGGCCCAATTTAATGCCCACTGAAGTCAATGGAAAGACTTCTACTGACTTCAGTGGGTTTTGTCTCTCTCTTTAGGGAGGAACCAAGAGGCCACATACACATGCAGCCAAGTCGCTGAAATATCCACCTGTGCACACAAGCACCCAGTTGTGTGTTTATTCAATTTGTACATGAAGATGCCTGGGTTTGGGGCCCCAAATTGATGTACGTGCAAACAGGTAGCTTGTTGGAGGTACTCTGAAAATCTGGCCTTTTTGCCAAATCCTGTAATTGTTTTTTGTTAAATAACCAATGGACCAGGACAGTTGTAACTACATTTGTTTTTTGTTTGACTTGTAAGTCAGCCAGTCATGAGAGAGCCTGGAGGCAAACTGTGAATAGAGAAATTCACACTGGAAATAAAATACAACATTCCTAGATGAGTGTCTCCATCTCTCCATACTAAGCACTCTTCCCAATTATATAGCCAGGGAAGAACAGAAGCACCCTATTCATGTGCTAATGCTTCCAGAAGTGATGGGCTTGGTACACATATTACTAGGTGGCATTTATGATGTGTTGTGCAAGAGTTCAGACTAGATGATCTTAATGGCCCCTTCTGGCCTTAAAATAAATTGGTCTTTTAGGGAAATGGTGTTCTGTCTATGCTCTCAGGTACACCAGTATAGATTAGCAGTAAATCTACTAAAGTCACCAGTGTAAGCAAGATCAGAAGCTCCCTTCTAATACTGTACACCTGCGTGAACTCACCAGTGTGAGCAAGACCTAGTGAACCTGTTCTAGAAACTGAACAGAGCAGTTCCATCCCTACTGTTATCATCACAAAATGACATGACAGCAGTGTTCAAGACTGGAACCTTTATCAAAAGTTTTGCTGGAGAGATAAGAAGACCCTTCAAGGAAGAAAGTTTCTCTTATTGAAGATGATACTTTAACCTTCCTGTGGTTCTATACCCTGGGGTATTGGAAGGCTTGAGGAAAACAATCTTGTTATGAAATATGCCTTATACTTCTTAAACCTTAAATCATGAGGGAGAAACACATTGACTATTTTGACCAGCTTGCTTGGATCTTGGAATTCCTGAGGCAGATTAGTATCCATTAGTAAAAAACACAGCTCTCAACACACTGGATTGTGTTTTAATTGGAATCCAGTACCTGTAGATAGCAAAAAGAAGGGCTAAAGCTCCTTTCTTGTCTATCCCCAACTTCCCTATCTTCATTTCTCCTGTTTTCTGCTCTGCCTTCCTTTACCGTTATTACATGACATAAAAAAGAATCACAGGAAGAGTTGATTTCTTGAAACACTGAACAAGGAACTTTAATAAGATAGGGAAATAGAACTACCCCTAAAACTACTCAGTCTTTCTCTTTGCTTCACTGCAGAATTTTTTCTTAGAACCTTTCACCGTCATCTCCTACCTGGTTTCCTGCTGCAGATTTAATGAAACAATAAAAATATTCTCACACTCTCCTTCTCTTTCTCATTAAAATTTCTTGCTTCTAAGCTAAGGAACAATTCTACTTGCGAATTTACCATATTTTCCTCCCCCCCTTCATCCAACTGTTAACTTCTTCCTTAAGGTTTGTTAGTACTCTTTATATTGAATAGATTGCTCATGAAAGGGCTTGTATTGATGATCTTGGAAACCAGACTTTTCTTCTGTCTATAGAACAATTGCAGTGCTGCCAACTCCAGCAATTTTATCACAAGTCTTGTGGTATTTAGTGTTATTCTTGGGGTCCCAGCTCCTGGAGTCGTGTGATTACTTGAGAACCTAAGTTTTAGTTAAAAACAAAGTCAGTTTCTGGGCCTCTCAGCTGCAGAGAAAAGCTTGAAAATGTGACCTGGGTGCACCCTAAAGGTTCAAACAAGAGAAGATAAAGAAAAAGAAATCCTTAGTGATTATTTATTTTTTTAAAATCTCCATGTTTTTAAGCCAATCTCCAGGGTCTAATGTATGATTTTGGAGCACTTGGGGGTCGCAATACTGCAATTACACTAGGGACAACTGCAGTATAAGATTTCCCCTACTGCTGTGCCTTAAACTTGTTCAGAAAGGACAGCTAGGGGCTAGAGTAGTTCAGCCCCCATAACAAGTCAGTCTTCAGTCCCTCTGCTGGCCAGTTTGACAGAGGCACCAACAGACACCAGATATGCTGGTGGTTTTCGTAACACAGACAACTGTCCAGCAAAGAGAAGATTTCACCATTCTACAGCTTGTGGGATCGAGAAACCAGCTTCACTCACCCACTTCCTTTACTCTGCCTTTCAGTATCTCTTGTACACCGTTATCTATCATGGTTAGAAGATTTGGAGTCAATCTAAAATCACAGAAACTGGAGATGGAAAAGACTTGGTAGGTAACTTTATGTACCCTTTGGCTAATACAGGCTCGCTCCCAACTTCATGTTCAGTCTAATTTTTAAAGATTCAAGCAAAAGGATTTCTACCATTTCCTCTGAGATTCCATTCCTTGATTTAATAGCTATTCCTGACAGAAAATGTTATTCAGCCCACATTTTTCTTCGTTCAATTACATCTGATTTCTCTTAGTTACGCTTGCTTGGACTAATCCAAACAATTCCTCTCTCCTTGCTATACCTACCTTTCAAACACTATGATGTCCTGGCTAACTTCCAACTTTGGTAACTAAATTTTAACAGCTATGGTTTCAGTCGGTGTTATGCTGCCCTTCTCTTCCTAAAACCAGTTGTGCAGTGTTACTAGGATAATGTTGTTAGCACCTGTGTCATCCCAGAGGTGGCTGCATTTCAGTGGTGAATTAGTAATATGAATGGGGCACACTTGTAGAGTTCTTACCCATCTGAGTGCGCCCCGTACTCCTGGTGGAGCAAGGTACTAGTCAACATGAGTAAGGATTGCAGAATCAGGATGTCTGTACTATGCGCAGAATATACCCTCTATATCAGTGGTTCTCAACCTATTTACCATTGTGGGCCACATCTGCAGCTTTCTGTATTATGTGGGCTGCATCCATACAATATGTATACTACCACTATGGCCCTGAGGATGTCACACGGGACACAGCTGTGTGCTGACCAGGGCCCAAGCATAATTTTTTTGGGCCCAGTACAAACTTGTAACACGGGCCCTCTCCCACACATATACCACAATCCCTCATCCCATACATACAATCTCATGAGCCATGAACATTTTTTTCTGGGCCCTGGTAAAGTGTACTCTTTTTCCCCCCATGTGAGGACCTTGATGACTGGGCCGTGGGTTGAGAACCATTGCTTTATACTATTTACCCAGCATGTAAAGAGCATTGAGTTCCTTCATAATGAAAAACTACATTATACATTCTTTTTTGTACATACTAGACTAATTGCTTGTAAAAAAATCTTTAAGCAGTACAATTTTCTTTTCCCCAGCAAACCAACTATGTATGTCATTCTCCTAATGCATAGCTCTTCACTTTGCTTTAACATTAGAATTACATTACATATGGATGCAGTGCAAACATGAGGGCTGAGTACACTATTGTTTCTCTAGAGTTTTGGCAGGTATTTTGTCAGTTCCCTAGTGATGATTTTAACAGCTGGTAGCCTTTTTTTGCAAAGCCTTTTATAAAGGCCCTAAATATGTGTAGATCTTCATTAACAGTGTAGTTGCTCTCAGAGAGATTTATCCATCAAATGTAGTTTCCTATTGTACAAAAAGTATTCTTTCTAGCAAATGACACAGCACTTATTATTAGACCTGAGATTTCTGGCAGGCACTTGCTAATGAAAAGAGAAACCGGTGAGTAACTATTTTAAAAAATAGGTCTCTCGGGAGGTAGTACAGGAAATACAGAATAAACAACATCCAGTAGCCAGCATAAAAAGTTGTGTACATGGCAGCTTTGTAAATTGCAGAGGACCATCACAAAGGGCAAGGGGACAAAACAGCATCATAAAATAAACCAGACACCTGCTACTAGCTGCTGATTTATGGATAAACCAAATCTACTGAAAGATTTTTGCAAAGGAAAGGACTCCCCCTTCCTTCCCCCCCAATCTTCACAAGTCTTCTAAGGACTCCTCTGCTGCCCTCTGATGGCACTGTAAAAACCTGCAATTGCTGGGTCAGGAAGCAAGTGGAATGTGGGAGTATAGGAAATAATTATAATCAGTTCTCCTCACAGCTAGAAACAGCAGAGGAGCTGCCTGGTTGCAGCAGAGGAGATTGAGTAGCGATAGAGAGAAAAGGTGAATGCAACAGAGAGAGAAAGAGATTGAATGAAAAGAAGCCAAGATCACTTTAAAGCTAGCTAACTGAAAGCAGGGTCCCTGGAAGCTGAATATGACTATAGGGTAACACAGGATCCGACTTTCACAATATACTTTTGTTGAAGAATCTATTTTCGGGTTTCTTATTCCAGGTCTTCCATTGGCTTAACAAGGTGAGTTAAGACAGCACTCAAAAGACCTTTCAGGTATGAGAAATTCATTGGAAAGGTGCTTGTTTGCCAGGAACATTTACAGAATAAAGGGCAATGTAGCATTTCGTACTTTGTCAGAAGGAATTGGACTGCAGACCAGTATTTTAGAAATGGTTTTCTGAATATTTAAAAAATCCTCAAGAATCTATGCAGTGAGATGAATGTGTTTCTGTTGCTGAAGGATTTTGGCTCTTGGGGAAAGACTGAACTGTCAGGAATTGTAGACCTACAGTGCAGCAAACTGGAAATTTAGAAAGCAACAGCATTCCTCAACAGTATGTGGTGTCTGGAGTTGATTGAAGGTGCAGCTTATTTTGTACAGCCAAAGTATATTTTGAGCAATCACGTAACTTAAAACTAATCTGGAATCTGTTCTTTCTTTGGATAACTAGCAATGGGGAGCGTGTTAAGGTGTTTTACAAATGTGGAGGAATCTTGCATACTCATGAGAGAGGATCATTCTTATTTTGCTGAACACAACTCTGAAAATGTAAGGTTAGGACAGAACCAGCAGCAGCAAAACAGTACCAAGTGAAAGCTACCCCATGCCGAGGGTGGGCTGGATTTACAGGTGGGTCTGAGCTCCGGAGTCTTCTCATTGTCCCTTGTTCCTCCAGGCAGCAGAGGTTTTAAAAAAGGGAGCAATATTTGAGAAGGTGCTCGTATGTCATGGGTTTGCTGCAGTTCAAGCCCTGATGCCAATGTTCTGGGGCAATCCTGGGCCCCCTCCTGTGGTACAGCTGGCACAAAAGGGAGAGGGACTGGAGCAGATCAGCTGTGTGAGGACCGAGCAGGTTGTGGAGGGAAAATATATGCCAGGGAGCTCTGTCCTATTGATTCCATCTTTGCCGCCACATGGGAGCGGCAGGGCAGGGAGTGACCAATAGATCTGCACCTATGTAGGTCCACCAGCCAAATTTCCCCCATATAGGGCTATCCAGCTGCTTTGACAACTACTGTGATTGTCCTCATGGTGGCTGAATAACTTGTCCCCTTGGCTCAAGATTCTCTTCTTTACACTTGTGTAAAACAAGAGTAATTCCATTGGAGTCAATGAAATGACCCCAGTGTAAAACTGGGGTAAGGAGGATCACAATGTGGGCTCTTTTCTCTAACTTTACTCAGTTGTGTCTGGATTTTTCATTGCTTGTGGTACAATGTGTACCATCAGGTGCTTTTCTGAGACCTCTGCAATACCTGTTGTGGGCAAAATGAGGGTGCATAGCTGCATTGCATTAGCATTCCATAAGCCTCTGTACTCTACACTGATTCAGTGTAGCTTTTACATTTTAATTATGTACTAATGGCAGTTTTCCAAAGGAAATTATTCCTCAATTTGCCTGGCAGCTGAGCTGCTCCTTCACATCCGTTATAGCTAATTACATACAGTAAATACTTTTATCCTTAATATGCATTGTGATTCTGCAGATATAGGGAGGGGTTTTTTTGGCACATTTACCCATAGACTTAATGGCTCTTTCCAAAGTAGTAGGTCAATCATATAGGTTTCAAATCCAGTCTGATAAATGGGTGCACATCACCTGTAATCTAGTGACTTTATCTAGAGGTTATGTGCATATACCCTTTTGTGTGTGTAGCTACAAAACCATCATGCCTTTTGCTTTCTTAGTACTATGTCTTTACATTTTTAAGAACTCTCCCCTTGTGAAGAGCTCAGTTTTAGCCATGTACAGTAGTAGAATGTTATACAGTAATTGCTGACCCCAGCCACTAGAAGGAGACATGATCACACATACTGAATCTATTTGTTACATTTACTTTTCTTTTTTGTGTTTTTTCTTAAAGCCAAAGTCGTTTTAGACTGAGAATATGTTTTGTCTCTGTGTCTGGAAATAAAGTCTGCACTGCCCCTGAGTTGTTTGTTTGTCCATGATGATTTGGTATTCAAAGGGTTTTTGTAAATAAAAAAAGCATTGGCAAAGTAGTTTTGGTAAAAAGAACAACTATAAAAGTATTTTCTGTATTTCTACATTGCTTGCTTTTAAAAATTAAAAATATTGGGTGTTTACATTTTTCCTCATTATGACCAGAGTGATTTAATTAGATCATTTTATGGATTGTCACTAGTCACATTTTGTTTCAGAAATCAAAGTCTTATTTTGGGTTGTGCAGGGATAAAACTAACAACCAATGCCATCAATTTAATCCATGCTTTTCTGAATTTAAATCTGACTTATCATTTGGTTTTATATTGTTGCTGTGAGCCAGGGGTCTTGCTAGCATTTTGAAATTGTATATTATCTACCATTACATTGTTACCTCTACTCACCTTTGCTCGCTAAGTACACTTCTCTTCTAATTTCTTTCTTTGAAATACCTGTCAGTTGTTGCAATCCAAAAGCACAAAATTTGCTCTTTAGAAGTATCTTTAGGAGCCAGGGATGGTTTAGTGGCATGTTGAGTGTGAGGGGGAGAGGGAATGGGGTGATTTCCCCAGAATCAGGTCAGTTCTGATGCACCACCATCTTATTGTGGCCATTTTAAGAAAGTCAGCCTCTGCCAACAATGACCATCCAGTGGGTATTGGAGATAAAAAACATCATGTCTCCTGAGTAGAGGAGGAAGGATGGTAGCTCAGATACAGCTGTGTAGAAATTACTGGCAAATGACTTTTTAAATACATCTCCTTTATTTATGGGCACCAATTTTACCCTTTTAAAAATCATTCTTTCTTAATACCAGCCTTGATCCTGCACAGTGCAGACAGGGAGTGTAGCGCACGGTACAAAGACGTGACGAGCAAGACAGGGAGTGCAGGGGAAGCGGATCCTGCATTAATGAAAGTTGTGCTGTGTGGCTGTCAGAATGCTCCTGACTAATAGCAGTAGCAAGACCAAAGGGGAGCGGTTAGCTAAGTGCCTGGTTTGCACTCTGGGGATCACACTGAATTCCTCTTTTTTTCCAGACACACACAGTTGTGTACCCACCCCACCCCCTTATTTGACCACGCAGGCTACTCTTCTTTATACCTTCTCCTCTCACTTATGCCAGCAAAACTTCTGTCACGCAGGGGGGTGACAAAAACACTCCCACACCCAGTGACATAATTTTTCCCAGCATAAATGCTTGTGTGGACAGCACTATGTGAGCCCGTGAGCTGCTTGGTTAGGTGATTTTAATATATTGGTGGGAGAACTCTCTCCCGTCGACAGAATGCAGCTACACACGCGCTCTTACAGCAGCCCAGCTGTAGTGATCTAGCTCTGCCACTGTGAGTTTTAAGGATAGACTAGCTTTTCTACCCGTGTCACACGACTGATTTTTAGTGGACTTACTCCCAATGTACATCAATGTAAGGTGAGAGGAGAATCAGGCCTTTAACATTCACTTTATAGTGGTGTAGACTGGCTACTTTTGCTGATTTGCTTCAGCAACATAATGCAGCTCCAGCCATCTGGGTGTACACTGCTTTGTGTGGCTGGGGCAGGCACAAAGCTGCTAAAGCAAAGCAGTGAATCCAACCCATAATTTTGAGTTCATTAAAAACACAACTTATTATTGTCACACCCTTATTATTTCTGTTCCTAGAGCCACACCAGACCGTGATCAACAATGGCTGCTGGCTTGGAGAAAGCTTGTCATCGGTGCATATCTAAAATTGCCAGCAACGGTAAGTCACAGCTGCAGAAGTAGTCACCTTGTATTACTTAAACAGCTCTGTGGTTGATATAGTTAAAAAAATGGGGTGATACCACTTCCTGCTAGCTAAGGGCATGACAGATTAAGCAACCATAGCACCTTCTGCTATGATCTCACCAGAATTGTCAAACTAAGGGCTTGACCATAGCTCAGATAAGTTAATGGAGGCCCTGGGCATTGGATCAAGCCCAAATGGTCTACTCCTGCCTGGTGCAGAGTAATGGCAACTCCTATCTAAATCAATCAGCACTTCGCAGAAGGGCTCAGCACACTGGTGGTCCTGGTCTGTACAGAGATGGGAGAATCTCAAGCTTCTGATTCCACCTTCTGAGTCAACATTAAACCAATGGTCCCAGCATGACGTGAGGAGGCACATGCTGTGTGGCATGGAGGTGGTCAACAGGAAAACAAAGTCCTTAGCCTGGCCCATTACATCTGACCATGTTTCCTTTGTGTGCATCCAGTTATGAGAAAAAGAAAATTCCTTCATATTATTCAACAAAATTGAAACTTCACCCAAACAAACTATTGTATTCCTCAGTCTGTGGTTGCAACTCTGGGGTCTCATATGGATGCTTTTAGCTCCAGTTGACAGTTTCCTGAAAGCTCAGAATAAATGTCCATGAATAATTAAGCCACGTAACTTCTTGCTCCCTAACAAAGTGACCTAGAATCCACAACCCCCTGAAATGCAGTCTTCCATGAAGATTACAATAAAATGCAGACTCTCAAAAGCGAAATTACACTTTAAAGTTACTGATTCCAGTACATTAGAACTTCAGCTAAATAATTTCTACCTATCCCCTGTCCAGTTCTTCAAGCATAGCCTAAACTGGTCTGATTGAAAGCAACTCAGTCTGAAAGACTTTTCTGCTATTAAACCACCCTACTGCTACTCTATCAAATTGCACAGCAAGACCCCAAGCCAAGTCTGACCTCCTCCCCAAGGAGGTAAGCAAACACCAACCGTCGAGGTCAAAAACCCCACCAAGATACAGAAGGCTGTCATCTAAGTAAGGGCCAGGCCAAACTTGACCCAGGTTGGGAAATCTGACAGGATCCCACTCTGAGGAAATATAACTGTAGATAACATTGCTGGTCTAGATTCTCTGTGCCCATCTCTTCTCTTTGCATTGCTCCAGTGACACAAAGGGACTAGAAAGCAGAAACCAGTCCACATTGCCCAGCT
>ML675618.1:56989647-57018183 GCA_007922155.1 Mesoclemmys tuberculata | reverse complement strand
GTGAAGTGCTCAGGTACTACAGGAGTGAGGGCCATCCAATCAAGGTGAGAGCTATGTTATGCATGAGCAATACAGCATTTCCTTTCCAAAATTATAGCACTCACTCTCAGAGTATTGAATGCAGGTATGTAAATGCACAGTTAAGGCATCTTAACTCAACCTTTTGGTGATACCCTTAGGGAAAGAAAATGTGTCTTCAAAAGTCAGTTTAATCTAATCTGGGAACATAGACTAAAATGCACGAATCACAGCTGTATGGCTATTGTGTTGCATCAGTACAGAGCAGGGTTTGCATTGTTTGGATGCCTTAATTGTGTATTTCTGTATCTTAAGCTGTTTGGATTTCTTTGTTTCACCATAACTCTGGGTTTCCTGGGTTTGTACTGATTATTTTGGGGGCAATTATCACATCCCTGTAACGTTATTTTACCTGTAAGTTACCCATATATGCTCTCAGCCTTAACTCACCCTTAACACCAGTTCTTGTTTGAGTGCATATAGACTTGACTGCTTAGGCTACTAGAGGGTTCTAACACCAAGGCTCTGGCATAGACCCTTGGCACCAACAGTAGCTAACAGAATCAAATGGAGGTGAAGGCATGGTTAGGGCAATCAGGATCTTCCTTTTCTTAACATGGTTCAATTAAACATTAGTGCCACAAACCTGGGGTCTGTCTACACGGGAGGTACAATTTCCAGCTTCGATAGACGTACCCACTCTAGCTCTGACTGAATTAGTATGCTAAAAATAGAAGTGTAGCCATGGTGGTGAGAGGGGCTAGCCTCCCACCCCTGAGTATGTGCATAGTCTCAGATGGGATTGTACTTGGGCAACTAGCCCATCCCACTGCTTGTGCTGCTGTGGCTAAGCTTCTAGTTTTAGCATGCTAGTTCAGTTAGAGCTAGCACAGGTATGTCTACCCAAGATGGAAATTACACCACCAGTTCCAGTGTAGAATAACCTATGAGCCAGATTCAGCTATGGGTCTGTGCTGTCCCCTGCCTCAGTTCAAGGCCCACTGGGTATCAGCATAGCCCAAAATTGAGCTGTGCTACTGGCAAAACTATGTATCCCAGACAGTCATGAGATCTTCTTCTTCTTGTCTGTGATGTAGAGTTCCATTCGAGCAGTCATTGAGCGATTGTATGTGGCAGACCTCAGCCATTCCAGTGTGTTGTCAGTAAGGAGATTGAGGGAGACCCATCCTCCTTCGAGGCAGTGGATGGGGCATTTCTCCACAGGATGGTCTGCTGTTGTATTTCTCCACACTCACAGACTGCAGTAGCACAAAGGTTCCAGCTGTGCGTACAGGAGTTAAAGCACTCAACACCAATCCTTAGCCGGTGTTAAGCGGATCCACTCCTTTTGTGGCAGGCTGCAGCCTATGAGTGAGGTGGAGATGGGAGGCAGTTATTGCTGTCTGCCAGGATGTTGTTCCTTCCTCCCCTGGCTCATGACCTACTCACTCCAGCTTTCACCATTATCTGCCTGTATAAAGGCCTGAGCTGCTTTTATGAGAGGCCTGTGGCTCCTGAGGTGTTGAGCTGGTAGAGGCAGGAAGATCCTTTCATGAAGGGGGTGGAGTAAGCTACTTGCAGCTTTGAATGCCGCCTGCCTGGTTGCAGCCAGCCATCTCAGGCGGTGGGGTGAAACACCAGACAGGATGGGCAATTTGTAAGATGGTGTGGGGTGTAGGCAACTGCTGATAATGCCAAGGTCAGCATTGAGATGTGTGTCCAGCTTAGGTGTATGTGTACCCCTACCCCAAGCAGACACGCAGCATTCTGCTGGAGTGTACACAAGTGCCAATGCAGCAGAGTGCAGGGTTGTGAAATCCGCACCCCAGTCATAACTGCACAGCCTCCGCAGCCAGTTGATCCGGGGTGCCACTTTTTCTACCTCTCCAGTTATATGATGGTGAAATGAAAGGTTTCTGTCCAGCTTTACCCCTAACTATGTTAGGGTGCTCGAAAATGGCAGGGACGATCCTTTGAGTCCAACCAAAAGTGTGGTGCCGTGTTCATCGACCTCTCCTCAACCTACGACACTGTTTGGCACAGTAGCCTTCTCCTCAAGCTATATAATTGCCTCCAAGACCATCCTATGACATGTGCAATATAAGAAATCATCACCAACCATTGATTCCATGTCACAGTCAATGGGCAGTCCAGGTGAACAAGGCTTTTCAAAAATGGCATCCCACAAGAGTCAGTCTTGGCCTCTGTGCTCTTCAACCTCTATACTGCTAACCTCCCACGCACCTCAGGCATGAAACTTGCATATGCCAACGACATGGTCATTCTCTACTCCAGCAAGTCCTTTGAGGACACGCAACAGATCTTAGAAAGGGACATCCAAGTAATGCATGCCTATTATCCTCAGTGGCGGCTTCACCTTACCATTCAGAAAACAACCTGCTCAGCCTTCTACTTAAACAACAGGGAGGCAAACACAGTCAGGATATGCATTTATTCAGCACTTCTTGAAAACTGATCCTACCTGAGCTCTTATAAAGATCTGGCCATAACTTTAAATTGTTGCCTACCCCAAGAGAGAGTGAGTGGTGGTGGGTGAATGCCGCAGGGCTGCAGAAACCCAGGCTAGCGCAGGGAGATGTCATTAACTGCGTGGTATAATTTACCCATTGGCAGCCAGCCTTCAAAAATGGAGTGGCAGCTAGAATCTGACCTTTTGTTTTTAATATCCTTCTCAGGAATAGATTTTAATGTATGAAACTTCTAGGTGAAAATGTGGCATTTATTCTATGATATTAGCCCAGAGCTGTGGGTTACTTCCCACATCAGACAAGAAGTCCTTTTTTCATGACTTACTGAAATTAAGAGAGACTGTCAATGTAATACAATGTTGTCACAGGATAATGATTTCCAACAACTACATATCTGCGAGGGCATTTTAAGGAAAATTAAATGTCAAGGAGAAAAGCAGACATTTATTACCCAAGCAAGGAACTGGATTCTCTGATAACATTCTCTCACAATGATCTCACACCATGACTTGGTTGCTATGGAGCTAATTATTAGTGTATCCAATCATTTTGGCCCTGGTCAAAGAGATAATTGCTAGATATTTTTCTAATATTAATAAATCTATAATAATAGTGCAGACCAATATTCATGAAGAACGGCCTAACTATGGAAATTGGAGATCATTTCAGCCACTTGGTTATTTATCTACTTTCAATTTGTAACAATTAGGAATGACATTTTTTCATTAAAAATTCCAAAGATCGAAGCTAGAGATGGAATGGCCCATTTTTAGATCATAGAGTCCAGCTGTCTGGCCACAAAGGAATGGTCCTGACACCAGATTGCCTGTGGTTTCTCCAGTCTGCAGTCAGTTTGAGCCAGGAGCCTGAAAGCCCTGGGAGTGTTGCGAAGGTCCGAGGCTTCCGGTTCACAGGCTGCTGAGGAGTTGGACAGATGAACTGGCAGGAAACAACTTGGCGTTCATTGGAAGTTTGTTGAAATCGAGCCATGTCTGTGCAATGCTTCACTGGAATTTTTTCTGACCAGCTGTATATTTAATAATACACTTAACAAAAAATGAACGGAGCCATAAAAAGATGTACCTGGCTCAAATAAATAGCCCCATAATCTTGATATTGTGACTTTTGTTCTATTTCTTCCCTTCCCTATCTTTTTGTTTATTCGTGAGCCTCATTTGTCCGGTGTCTGATGCAAAGCCCATTTAATTCAGTCCCATTAATCTTGATGTTCATTAGATCAGAAACTTATGTGTAAGCACCACCTTACACTTACTGCATCTTTACTTTTTTCTCTAAAGCATACACCGGCATTTTGGCCACTTACGGTAATAAACAATATTATATTTTTGGTACTCAGGAATGAAGTTTTTGGAAGACTGCCCACTTCAACCACTGATTCCCTTATATCTGTTGGTGGGTGGTGTTGTCGGCAGTTTAAAGGTACTGTGCATTGTATATGAAAAATGTTTTATGTGCCAAGACTTTGACATTATAATGTTTCAAGTGAGCTGTGTTCAGACAGGATACTTAAGAGTTTACATTAAATTCGTATGGTTAATTGAGAACTAATGTCAAGGCAACTTCAAGTTATCACAGGATAATAATTCTTTGCTGCAACATAAAATAGGCACATTTATCTCCAAAGCAAAAGGCTGTGGAAATGTTCTGCTCCAATGACTTGATTTCTGTTTTATCAAATGGTAGCTCTAGAATGAATAAATGGATGTTAGCACAGGAAAGTAACTACAGATCACTGCAGGAAAACTTAGCTGACAGGGTTAGTTTAATAACACCTAGGTTTTCCTTTAGGAAAATTAAATCAGAATTGGGAACTTTTAATTTTAATGAACTGAGACCCTCATGGACCACGCTGACTTCCACAATTTTCATATGATTGCTGGAACCAAATCGAACTCTGTGTCAAAAACTATTTCACAACTCAATGACTGCTAATAACATATCAGACTCTACTAATATTTGTTGACCAGAGATTAATATAGATTTTAATTAGTAATAAAATTGCACTAGCTGTTAGTGAGGAGTCTGTAGTCAGTTCTCATTAAAAATGACACTACACATGGGTCCAATCCCACTCCTACTGAATTCAATCAGCGTTCTGCCTTTGGCTTCAGTGGAAACAGGACTGAGCCATATTTTATAATCTGCTGACATACTTGATCTAAATAATTTGATTTAAAAATTTCATGTTTCGTGTTTTAACATAGCCCGTCTCTAGCACCCTGTGTATCAGCTTAAATTCAGTTGATCCAATTCTGCCCTCAGTTACATTCATGCATAAGAAAACAAGAATGTCCACACTGGATCAGACCAATGGTCCATCCAGCCCAGTATCCTGTCTTCCAACAGTGACCAATGCCGATGCTTCAGATTGAATTAAAAGAACAGGGTCCATTCAATATTGTGGATCACAATACTGAGTGATCTATCACCTGTTGTCTAGTCCCACCTTCTGGCAGTCAGAGGTGTAGAGACACCCAGGGCATGGGATTTCATCCCTGGCCATCTTGGCTAATAGCTACTGATAGACCTTGCCAAATTGTCCAGCAGTGGCTAAAAAACATAAGTATCGACCACAGGGAAGACTGTTAAGAACCAGTGCACAAACCCCAATTTGGAATCTCTCTGGATAGTCATTCCATGCTCGAATAATAAGAATGTAGTAGTGAGGATAGGTTATCGATCACCTGACCAGGATAGTGATTGTGACTGTGAAATGCTTAGGGAGTCTAGAAAGACTATAAACATAAAAAAACTTAATAATAATGTGGGGTTTCAACTATCCTCATATTGACTGGGTACATGTCACCTCAGGACAGGATGCAGAGATAAAGTTGAAACCTTAAATAACTTCTTCTTGGAACAGCTAATCCTGGAACCCACACGACAAGAGACAATTCTTGATTTAGTCCTAAGTGGAGCACATGATCTGGTCCAAGAGGTGAATATAGCTGAATCACTTGGTAATTGTGACCATATCATAATAAAATTGAACATCCCCATGGGAGGCCAGGAGGTGGGGAATGCCAAAGCTACCTACCATGGTAGCATTTCATTTTAAAAAGGGAAACAGAAATTAAAAGGTGCAGTGCCAAAAGTGAAATCCCTGCATGGAAACTTTTTAAAGACATCTTAATAGCGGCTCAATTTAAATGTATTCCCCAAACTAAAAAACATAGTAAGAGGACCAAAAAAGCACCACCGTGACCAAATAACAAGTAAAAGAAACAGTTAGAGGCAAAAAGGCATCCTTTAAAAAGTGGAAGTTAAATCCTATTGAGGAAAATAAAAAGGTGCATAAATTCTGGAATGTGAAATGGAAAAATATTATGCCAGGCCAAAGAAGAATTTGAAGAACAAGTAACCAAAGACTCAAAAAATAACAGAAAAAATGTTTTTAAGTACATCAGAAGCAGGAAGCTGGCTAAACAACCAATGGGTCCACTGGACGATTGAGATGCTAAAGGAGCACTCAAGGAAGATAAGGCCATTGTGGAGAAACTAAATTAATTCTTTGCATCGGTTTTTATGGCTGAGGATGGGAGGGAGATTACCTAACCTGAGCCATTATTTTTAGGTGACAAATCTGAGGAACTGTCTCAGATTGAGGTGTCATTAAAGGAGGTTTTGGAACAAATTGATAAATTAAACAGTCATAAGTCACCAGGACCAGATGCTAGTCACCTAAGAGTTCGGAAGGAACTCCAATGTGAAATTGCAGAACTACTAATTGTGGTATGTAGCCTATCATTTAAAACAGCTTCTGTACCAGATGACTGGAGGATTGCTAATGTGATGCCAATTTTTAAAAAAGACTCCATAGGCAATCCTGGCAATTACAGATCAGTAAGCCTAACTTCAGTACAAGGCAAATTGATTGAAACTATAGTAAAGAACAGAGTTATCAGACACCTAGATGAACATGATTTGTTGGGGAAGAGTCAACATGATTTTTGTAAAGGGAAATCATCCTCACTAATCTACGAGAATTCTTTAAGGAGGTCAATAAGCATGTGGACAAGGGTGATCCAGTGGGTATAGTGTACTTAGATTTTCAGAAAGCCTTTGACAAGGCCCCTCACCAAGGCTCTTAAGCAAAGTAGGCTGTCATGGGATAAGAGGGAAGCTCCTCTCCTGGATCGGTAACTGGTTAAAAGATAGGAAACAAAGAGTAGCAATAAATGGTCAGTTTTCAGAATGGAGAGCGGTAAATAGTGGTGTCCCGCAGGGGTCTGTACTGAGACAAGTATTATTCAACTTATTCATAAATGATCTGGAAAAAGGGTAAATAGTGAGGTGGCAAAATGTGCAGATGATGCAATCTTCTCAAGATAGTTAAGTTCAAAGCAAACTGTGAAGTGTTACAAAGGGATTTCACAAAACTGGGTAACTGGGCAACAAAATGGCAGATGAATTTCAATGTGGATAAATGTAAAGTAATGCATATTGGAAAACATAATCCCAACTATACATATAAAATGATGGGGTCTAAATTAGCTGTTACCACTCAAGAAAGAGATCTAGTTCTCTGAAAACATCCACTCAATGTGCAGCAGCAGTCAGAAAAGCAAAGAGAATGTTAGGGATCATTAGGAAAGGTATAGATTATAAGACAGAAAATATTGTATTGCCTCTTTATAAACCCTGGCACACCCACATCTTGAATACTGTGTGCAGATCTGTTCACCCCCAACTCAAAAAAGTTATATTAGAATTAGAAAAGGTACAGGGAAGGGAAAAATATGATTAGGGGTATGGAACAGCTTCCTTATGGGAAGAGATTAGTAAGACTGGGACTTTTCAGCTTGGAAAAGAGACGACAGGGGGAAATATGATAAAAGTCTATAAAATCATGACTGGTGTGGAGATAGTAAATAAGGGAGTGTTATTTACTCCTTCTCATAACACAAGAACGAGAAGTCACCAAATCAAATTAAGAGGCAGCGGGTTCAAAACAAACTAAAGGAAGTACTTTCTCACACGACACACAGTCAACCTGTGAATTCCTTGCCAGATGATGTTGTGAAGGCCAAGCCTATAACAGGGTTAATAAAAGAACTAGATAAGTTCATGGAGGGTAGGTCCCTTAATGGCTATTAGCCAAGATGGGCAGGGATGCCAAACCATGCTCTGAACTGTGCCTAGTCTCTGTTTGCCAGAAGCTGGGAATGGGCGACAGGAAATGGATCACTTGATGATTGCCTCTTCTGTTCATTCCCTCTGAAGCACCTGGCATTGGCCACTGTTGGAAGACAGGATACCGGAATAGATGGGTCATTGGTCTGACCCAACAGGGCCGTTCCCATGTTCTTATTTGGTGGTGAGTGCTATACTTAGATTTCACCAACCAATTACCACGTGTAAGCTCCTCAGGCACTATAGCAGCCTTAACATGGAGTCAAAGACAATCCCCTTGGGTACGCTGATCTGTCTTGCCACCCAGATAAGACTACCTTTGTGATAGATGGTCCCTTACTCCCAAAAGCAGGTTACTCCCACTCCCAAAGGACCTGTCACGTCCCCTGGTCAGTTGCAGCTTAGCTCTCGCACCAAAGACAATGCTTGTTGCCAATCCCATAATAAACTATATAAAGATTTATTATATAGAAAAAGGAAATAAGAGAGTTATTTACAAGGGTAAAGGAGATGCAGATACACACAGAAATGAGTTACCAGCTTATGTTTCGAAAGGTAATAGAAGCTTCATTTGCCATCTGCAAAGTGGGGATAACAGGATTTCCCTGCCTTACAAGGCATTGTGAGGATAAACACATCATCAACGATGAGGCACTCAGATACTATGGTAATGGGGGCCATATAACCACCTAAGATAACATAAGGATCAGATCAGGGTGTTTGGACCAAATCTTGCTCATTTTACTTTCACAAGTAGTTGTATTCACTTTAATGGAGATATTTTCATGAGGAAGTTGACAGGAAAGCCCTTCATTCCCCTTCTGTCCATGTTTCTCTAGGAAATCTCCTAAAGAGGTTGGTTAGTACCTAAAAGTTTGAAAAATACCCTGAATTTCCAGGCTCCCTTAGTCTCTTGTGTTTACAAAATTAAACTAGAAATCCCTCAAAGAGTCTTGTGAGATCTCTAGTGCTTCTTGTTTGAGTAGATATCCCATTCATCCTTGAAATACTCTCTCCATTTCACCATTGTTCCTGCTGGAAACTAGAAAGTGCAGCTGAGTGAGAAAATGAAAAATATTTTAAGAAACCTTAATAGAACTGTTCCAAACATCAAAGGTAGGTTAATTTGGATTCAGTTCAAGATTTTAATAATTTATTTTATTTCAAATGGAGTCACTCATCTTGGTGAATTAATTGTAGATCCCCCTTGTTTACTGCTGCTCAGCTTTCTCTGACAATATGTGCCACACTGTTTATTTTAATTTTGCTAGACGCTTTTATGGGGGCTAGTCCTGATCATTCTGAGCAGCTGAGAGGTACTGAGTGTCCTCTGTTTTTGCTGAAGTCTGTCAGAGGTTCAGGTGCTCCGCACCTCAGAGAGTTGGCCCGTTCAAGTCAGTGGCTCTGTTTATTCACTTTCTGTTTCTCTACAACATACAGGTGACTCTTCTCCTCTATGACTCCACCAGGATGAGGCAACTGCTTTCCAAATCTGTCGTGATTGATGATGATGATGATGATGAATATCCATGGCGGCAAAATGCTCACAAATACTACGTCCATCTTACTCTCAGCCTCTTCCTCTTTATCTGGTTCATACTTGGGAACTATTGGGTGTTTTCTGTCTACCTGCCAAATTTCATTCCACCTTTCCACCAGCCCCAGGATTATTGTGACAAAACCCTGTACATTTTTGCAGTCGGAGTTCTTATCATTAGCCATACTGTGCTTGTTTTGCTCATCCTTTGTAGCTTCTTTATATATTGTTTTTCTAGGCGAAGATATGTAGCAGAAGAGGATTAAAAGCCATAGAAATGAAATCACCGCTGTTAGGTAAAGGGTGTCCAATGAAAAACAAAAGGCAATAATTTACCTGTGTGTGTGTGCATGCGTGCGTGCGTGTGTGTGTGTAAAATAGCAGCCAACTATACTGAGGAAATTGTACAAGCCAGTGCCATCTGGCTCTCTTGTTATAATATACCATAGTAATGTAAAATTGCTGCTATAGATGGCAAGCTGCTCCCCCTCTAACTTTTACATCCATTTTGTTAGGGGTTTTATCTGAAGTGTCAAAATCTGCAGCTGAGTACTGCAGACAGCAAACTCCTTTCAAACCTTATTCTTAGACCCTTAGGGATTCTGTTGCAGCACAATACATTTTCCTCTCAATCTGTATAGATTGGTCTATCACCATGGCATGAGAGCACCTCAATATCCATTAGCCTTCTGACGAGCGTCACTGTCCCTATTTTACAGATGGGGAATTGAGGCACAGAGCGATTCAGTGATTTAGCCAAGGTCACAAAGGAAGTCTGTGGCAGAGCCAGGACCTGGACCCAGATCTCCTGTCAGTCCAGTGGTTCAACCACAAGATCAACCTTCCTTTCTAGAAGAAAAAGGGAAAGCAAAGTCTATGTGGGGCACCTTTACTTTCTCTCCATATTTGTACAATATAATTTAACAACAACAACGTAGCACAAAGAGTGCTTTAAAGCCCCCTGATAAAGTGCATAGGGAAATTGACTATTTTAGTATTTTAAGTATAGTATGTGACAAAATGACGTGGGGCATGATATCAGTATTACAGATGAACATGTTTACTTTGGCAGTGCATTGGTTGTGATTTCAGGGGATCCTTTTGATTTGTTCCCCTTAATGATGTACATGTGTAAACCTATACTTAGTGGATGGATGTGATGAAAGCAGCTTTTAAGACAGCAGAAGTATCCGCTTTATAAGCACCAGCATGCATGGAAGCAATTATCCTGTGATGAATCTAATTTATTATTGGTCCTGGTAGAGGCTGTTTTTCTGTTGATTAATGCATGCAAAGTGCTCTTCCTGCTTTTGCTCTTACGCAGTTGCCTTAGGTGATCAAAGCAGAGGAATTCCTCTGCCCAGATTTGACACCTGTGCTCAAGCATGCAGGCGTTCAACTGCACCAAGATAACAGAATGTGGACATGCATTTTGGATGTTCTTTTTGTTAAATACCATGCAACCAATAACCTCACCTTGTACCATATAGAAATAGTGCAAAATTAGGTGTGCCTCTGTAAGGGAGATGTTTGTAAATGAACCCTTGTTTGAGGTTCAGCCTTGGAAATAACCCATAACTTAATCTGATCTGTTTGGCCATTCATGTGTGGGACCAAGGCTGAACTTTGCTTAAAGTTTTAGGCAACAGTTCTGCATTAGCCATGGACACACAAACTCCTAGTAAAATCAGTGGCAGTTGCGTATGTGTTTTGCGGTCACAGTTAGGTCCTTATTGATTATAACTCAGTGAGTGCATGGCACAAAGAAGTGCATGTCAGCAAATGATCACAAGTCATTCCACAGAGTTTGATTTTAAATAGGAAGTGGGACAAGAGGTGCAATTGCCTAACAAGTGGCCAGGTAGTGAGTTACTATTGAGGCTGCTCTTTCCCTGATGATATGGTTTGCTCCACCAAGTTAGAGCTAAGGTTAGCATCAAATGTAAAATTCCCCAGCCCTTAAGCGGCCTCTCGAAAGGAGCCTAATCTGTCTGTCTGTGCTCAGGAATGCAGGGAATAAGAACACTTAACCCTTCTGACAGCACTTACTGGCTCAGAGGATGCATGTCTGTGTGTGGAGAGGTATGGCCCTGGAATTCATTTCCCTGGTCCATGCACCTATGAGAGTGCCAGCAGAGGAGCATGAACCACACTTTTCCAAAAGTGTATTAAGACCTGCTCCTCACCACACTCTCTGCAGTCTCTCTGGAAGCATTATACATTGCCAAGGCATTGTTCTTGCCACTGATGGAATGCTAGAATTGCTCCCACCCACCCAAGTGTTCCACTGGCCCATAATTTTGGCCCGTGTATTCCAGTGCAGACAGATTTGTTCCATAAAACTCAGTTCATCCCATCTGAATAGCTTCATCTCACATGTATAGCACCTTTCATACGTAAAGATCCCAAAGCACTTTACAAATTTTTCATAAGCCAGAATCACTTTACTGATTAACACTTTTCTGAGTGACAAACAGCAGCTGTTTAACAGTGCACAACAACATTACACAAAGGCTTAGGACACAAAATGAAGAGGAAAATCATGCCCAATTATCACCGCATAGGGAATTTAAGAAGGCAGAAGATAGTTCCCGAAATTACATTCATAAGACATAAGCCTCCAATGTTAACAGTTCCCACTCTCACAAAAAGTTTCTTAGGATCCTTAATATCCACAAGTCATTAAGTCTCATTCAAAAGGCAGTACGACTCAACTGTCTTTTACTTTGGGTCTGATTCTTTAGCAGCTGGAGCCTTTTGTGGTTGTTCGCCCTTTGCAGAGTGAATGTAAAATGCTCTTAAATCAGACTGGTAGCGTTTTACACTAAGTACTGGTGCTGGAGCGTGAGTGTGAACACTGTGATTGATATGACACGAGAATTCTGATTTCATAGTGGTTTACATGTGCCTTGCCCAGAAAAAATGACTTCATGTGATGCAAGGTGTACTCCAAAGCCACGTTAGGGGACTGGTCCAATAATGACTAAGATTTAAACATGCACAATCACCAACACCCTTCCTTCAGCATCCTGAGTTGTTCCAGATGGTCTCCCAGACAAGTACTAGCAAGGCCTAACCCTGCTTTTAGTTTATAACAGCTGTCAAGTTGGCGACCCAAAGCTGAATCACTGAAGATACAAAATACACCTTTTGCTGAATCACTGATAATACAAAATACACCTTTTGTTAACATTTTGAATATTTTGTAATTTAAGGGCTAAAATTATAGTAGTCTGAAAAAATCAGCCATGTCCCTCTTTATTTGTAATTTCTTCTTGAAATGAAACAAAAAACTATTAAGCTAATTCTTTTGAACCAATCAGCATTATGACTGCACTAGAGGAAATCAGTTGCAACTGTGCTGCTTAAATCATCTTCTCTTCTTGAGAAATAAATGGCTATTTGTTGCTTTTAAAGGAAAAATATCCATGATATCCTGTACAATATTAGTATTCATAGTTCCATGTATTATGGAAATACACACACACACATACACGTAGTGGTGATATCCACGTGGTAAATTACATTTACAATGGACTTATGACCACGTCACCTGCACTCTGCCCACTAATCCACCTTCATTGATACTACTCCTAACATCCCAGAGCCCTGTGCAGCAGCTTCACACAGCGCTGAGCAATCTGCCAGATAAATATTTCCTTATTTTCCCCCAAATGTGGAACCCTCCTCCCTGCACCCCTACTGTGCTCCCCCCCCAAAGAGGTGAACAATGGACATAATTTAGTCCTATAGCAGATTTGAGGTCTGGCATTATGTTACCCCTTCAAGGTTAGAAACAGGATCTTTATATGAAGGAACAGGAATGATAGGAGATTTCCAGTGCAACACACAGCACTTGATCCAAGCCTTAAGATATCAGACTTAAAAATCACAGTTACTAGATATAGAAAAACTATTTTAGGTTATTACCAGAGCTGTCTAAATGCCTACATTAATTATCGTTTTCCTCTTCCTCTGACACGTGTTGTTGTATTCATGTTCTAAAGACTTTGGCTTTACAGGCAAGAGATATAAAATAGAACCAAGATAATTTTCAAAAGCATTTCTAAAATAGATTTTCCATAAAGTATTTTTATTCCTACAGAGGCTGATGCAGCTACCCCAGGCATGCTGGGATAGCCCTGGTGCCACAACACATCATCATGTCCTTTCTGGATAGTGCATTGTAACAGGCTGAGTTGACCCACACAGCATCTGGGAGCCAGCCTCCCAGCCCAGGCCAACAGACTCACACTAGCGTGGCTTGCACTAGGCATGCTAAACTAGCTGTGTAGGCAGTGCTCAGGCGGGAGTGCAGGCTCTCAAGCCCACCCCACCCCCAGTCTTGAGCGCCCAAGCTCTGCCATAAGCCACAATGTTTACACAGCTATTTTTAGTACGCTAGCATGAATCTGTGGACCAAGGCTAGGAGGCTTGCTTCCAGATGCAGTGTAGACTAGGGCCCAGGGCCCAGCAGCCTTTTTTGAGGCAGAGCCTGGTTGAGAACAGGTGGGGTGTAGTGGAACAAAAGAGGTCAGGGGATTGCCTGAGGAGCACCTAATTCCTATAAAGGCAGAAAGAGCTCATCGCAGAGCTGAGCTACAGCACGAGCAAGGAAGTTGGTGTCTATGACAGGTGGGCTTCTAACTGGATGGCCTGTGGGAGAACCGGGGAACAGTTGCTAGAGGCAGGGAGACTCTCCCTAGGAAGACTCTGGGTTTGGGGAAAGGACCTGGGTTTAGCTGTTGGATTTATGCTGAACTGTTTAAGTGGGGTTTTGCTGAAGGTTGTTGGGCCACAAATACATGAAGCTCTGAGAAAAAGGGCCTGAAACACTCTGGTGCGGCTGGTGTGATTCTTTCCTGGACTGGGGAAACAGGCCAGCAGCCTACACGCATGGATTATGTTAATAACATGCAGATATTAATAAAAATGCTGCTCTCATGACTTAAGACTCCTGATGTTCCGATAAAGTGGCAGTTAGGCACCTATGTCCTTTTGTGGGTCTGCCTCAGCCCTGTGCGAGACTGAGTCCTAAATGAGTCCATAGGGTGCAAGACAGTAGACAATCAAGACCTCTGTTCGCTTTCTTATTGAAGTAAGGGAAGCAATGTACAGTTGACCCAGTCTTTTATATTAGTGCTGCTTGGTTTTGCACACTGCATTGTTACAGTATGTTTTGCATGGATTTCAAATGAACTTTGGGTAAATTGTACTAATTTCTGAATCATAACACGCCACACAAAAAGCTGCTTTATTTCTTGTGATTTAATTTTTTCTCACATGTTGGTAAAATAAAGCTTTTTATAAACATTTTTTGTCTCATAGCCTTACACTGATTAAATTAGAGTAGTTGTTGAGAGCCCAACACCATAGTATGTGAATTGCACATGAAGAGAAGCTGCAATGCATTTCTTTAGTCATTTTCACCTGGGTGACAGCGGCCATATAAACTAAGGGCTGCGTGTTGCCTTTCTGGTAGATGCATATGTTCCCCCCCGATGTCAAGGATAGTTGTATGTGTATGTAGGGTAGCATATGGACCTAAGTGGTAAAAACCAAGCCACAATATTCAACGCCAGTGACTTTTGACAGCTTCAGAAATAATAATAGACTATAACAGAATGCTGAGTAAGCCTGTTATATAGGATCTGGTCCAAAGCCCAGTCAAGTCAATTGAAAGGCTCATTGAGTTCATTTGACTTTGGATGAGGCCCATAATGTGGAAAACTAACAGCAGTGGCTATAAAGCACAGCAGAATGATAACATTGCTTGGGTCATGATGTTATCTTTCTGTCCTGATGACCAATATGTGTCTATGGTGAAGGGGGGAGTGATGTGTCCCCCGCACAGCCCAATTACTGACCTGCCTACTCCTCCTTTAGCCCACCAGTACTGTCCCCTGCTCCACATACATCCCAGAGCCACAGAGCTCTCTTCATGGGAATCAGGGGGCATTGCTGCAGCTGGCCCCCTTTTCTTAACAGAAGGAGTAGGATCTATACATCAAGGGTTCCCTCTGCAAGCAAAGCAGTGGGAATTGATTGTAATATATATATATGGAAAAAGAAAGGAACGAGGGGAGGAATGCAGCTAACTAAAGGAAATATCAGTCCAGAAAAATACTGATGAGGGGGTAAGTATTAATTACCAGTATGAAGACATAACACGTGTTTGAAGAGATGTCTGATTTACTGAATTCAAAATAATTTTTTTATAATAGGAACTAAAATATTGCATCTCTATAGCCCAAATTTTTCTAAGATGAAAATCAACTACTCAGTACAAAGCTTATTCTTCATAAAGGATACTTTATGCTATATTAAGGTATATACCAAAATGTATATGCAGTTAGGAGATGGATTTATAGGAAGATTTCCAGTCTTCCTGCTGCAATAGGAGGGCTTTGATCCTACTCACGCAGAAGTAGCAAAAGTTCCATTGACTTCGATAGGAGCAGGATTGAATCTCAGAAGGCACTCTCATTGTCAGATAGCACCCAATCTTGAGAGGTGGTCCAGGCCCTCAACTCCCACAGAGATCAAGAGGCGATGAAGGCCCTCAAAATCTTACTGGATTCAACCCATATTTCTGATGAAGAAATGTAATAAAATCCTATTCTCAGAAAAGTGTGTCTTGATTGTCACTTACCAGGAGAGAAATTTCTTGGAAGACTAGATTGTCAAAACTAGACTTGACTGTGTCTCTATGTATTTCCAGTATCAGATGGAATGCCAGAAAGAAAAGAAAGAGAGGAAGCTATCATACAAGGAACCGACTGAGCTGACAACACACCACCACATTATTTCCTAATGAACAAAGAGCCTTTGTTCTGGGGAAATTCTGACTATTCACTGGAAAGCAATGAAGCTGGCAGTTGTCACTGACAGATTTCTCATTCTCTTGGATGTGTAAGCCCCAAACAAAGAAAATGTACTGCTGTTCCAAAACACATCATGTGTTTCAAGATTTTGACCCCTGCACCAGTTCAAGAGGTTTGGCCTGTGCTTCTTTTCCTTCACCACCATAAGAAATTCAGACTTGTCCAAAAAGCTCCAGGGTCTGGACATGCCTCTTCTACCTATGTACTTGATCCTGCACCTCCACTCTTACAAAGAGAAGTGGTAAGCGCTGACAGACACCCACTGAATTCACTGGGCTCAAGACAAGCTACTTAAGGCCAGATTTTCAAGTGCTCAGCACCCAGCAGCTCCCTTTGTAACACTGATTCCCAGATGCAGCACTCAGCCCATTGGACACTTCTTTGAAATTCTGGTCCCAATTATGGGTGTTAGCTGGTTTGAAAATCTGGCGTATAGAGCCTGGTCCTACTCCTGTTGAAATCAATGGCAAAATCCCAACTGATTTAATGGGGGCAGAAACATTTATAAATCAAGGAATGCAAGGGAAACACAGCATGCACAAAAGCCAGTTAGATCTACTGTGGGACCCAAATGAGGAAGCAGGTTTTGTATTTAAAACTGCGGCTTTAGCCACTCAAAAAACTACAGCAAAAGAGCTCACAATTACCTTGGGGCTGCTCTTAAACATCTTTTATTAAATACAATTTCATTTCAGCTCTACTATGGCTCTTTCTATATATTAAATCCCTACCCTCAGGAAGTGGTATGAAACATGCTAAAATATGAGCAGCTCTCTCTGTGGTATTCCATGCTTTAAAAATCTCCTCTGTGTTGAAAGGCCTTCAAAACGTTGCTTAAAACTTTCTGCTCCAAATTTGAAAAATCTACTGTATTGTTCATGGTCTTTGAGGGGGCCCTGTGCGTCAGATCCCGTGAATTCCACTACTCGAGGGAAGGCAGTGCTTTTGGGGAAATCGTGCAGGGGCTACGCACCCCCTGTATGAGGCAGAGTTTTGTCCTGTGTTTGGGGGAAGAAGAGTAGATCATGGGCAGGGCTGGGGTTTTACCACTGTCAGATCCTTCTATCCTGCTCCCTTATCCAAAGGACAAAAGGAGTGTTTGTAAAAGTCCCACAGGGGCTGCTTCAGTCATTGCTTTCTAGTAACCCCAGGGAAGCAGCTCAGACATTGGCTGGTAGCCTGTAGAAAGGATTCCTGTTCCTTTCTCACACTGTATAGGCCAATCTCATTGCTATTGGTCCCTGGAAAGCTCTTCACTCACATTCTGCTTGGTAGGATGCAGCTGCTCCTTAACAACCATCATTCAGAACAATCGAGTTTCATTGCAGGACAGTCAACAATAGAACGCTCTGGCTTCTGGCTGAGCTGCACCAAGAATTTAACTGTCTGCTTCCTGTGGTATACAGTGACCTCAATGCTGCTATTGATTAGGCTGAAAGTGACAGAGCTGCACTTCAGCTCACTCCAAAAGCAGTCAGTGCTCCAAATGTTTTGCTAATCTGGTGCCTGATCTTCACGCCAGTTCATGTACAAGAGCATGTATCAGTTCACGGCTTTTCCTGCATTTCTGCACAACCGTAGGTGTGTGGCAGGGATGCATTCTCACCCCAGCACTATTTTGTTGTGACATTGACTGGATATTAAGACTTGCTGCTCTATTCATTGGACTTTCCTACTACTAGGTGGGAAACTACAGCAAAGGGCATTGCCCAATGCTCTCTGAGGTTGGATTTGCTTATGTGGTTGTATTTTTTTGAATGTGGTTGTGCTATTTTCCCATATTAATGCTGGGTTCCCTTTCCCTTTTAGTAAAAGTTCTCTTTGGTTATACACAGACTCAGTGCTTGTGAGTGGGGCCGTCTTAGAGGCATCCAGGGGAGGCGTTAAGTTTGCCCAGATTACTGGGTTGGGTCTCAAGATGGTTCTGTGTTGTATTGTTAAGAGGAACTCTAGATATTGAACCTGGCCCTTGATGCTGTCAGCTCCTCCTAGCAGAAGGGTTACATGTGCATTTGTTAAAGGGGAAAGGCTAATCCAAAGTAATGATGTTAAATCCTAAAATTCAATTATCTTCAGAGTATTTCTTGTAGAATGTTCTATATGTTTCAGTGAGCCAGGAGCTCACCCTCTTTCCCTCCTTACAACTCATATCTTCCTTGAAGCCCAAAGAGCTAAATTATGTCAGTAAAATGCTGTCAGTAAACCATTATAAACTAGTCCCATTCTTTGGGTGTCCTAATGTATATTTATGTCTGATCTTTCTCTATTTATGGCCAGATTCTATTATCCTTACTCCTATTGATTAGCACCTTAGTCCTAAAACAGCCAGAGTCTCATTGACTATGTTCTCGTTAACTCAGCAATGTCTTACATGTAGGCAGATCCCTGCATCTGCACTAAGACCTGTTGACTTCAGAGAGGCTCTACATGTGCCCAGGCATCTACTTGCACGCCGCAGCATCAGGGCCTCAGACTGCAAACTCCTCAGAGGAAGGATCATTCCTTCATTCGTGTCTTATATTGAACCAAGGACACTCTCAGTGATTAACAAGTAGTAATACTAAAAATAATGATAGCTAATAATAAGGGAAAATAAAACACTAACAGATTTGTCAATTTCCTTAAAGAGAGTGCTGGGTTTTTTTCTGCTAATGTGCTTTGATTTTTAGCTATATTTTCTGCTAAGAATTCAAATAACTCTACCAAAGTAAACAGCTGTAATATGTCAGCATTTTCCAGTCTATTGTTAACCACCGATGGTTCCAGAGTCCGACATAACAATGTTTTGACTAGCGTTAAAATGTAGGACACCACTGGAGCTTGGATTGGATGCTATTAATGTAAATAAAGTCTAGTTAATATTCTGTTTTCCTTGTGTTAAAAATTCTCATTCACATAATGTCAGTTTGGCACCCCAGGCTGCACAATTTTGCTTATTTCACTCCAGAAGTGACTGTCATATAGCCTTCCTCTTATATCTCACAATTACATAAGCTATAGGCAGAGCTGGTTGTGCCAGCTGTAGTTAAAGCCCATGCAACCTTAATTTGTCCCCTTGTTCATATGCCTTATGACCCAGTCTTTAATTATGTGATCACATTCTATTTTGGCCACAAGATCCATGCCTCATTCAGTGAATAGGTAGCTATTTGATATGACTTCTACATTCAATGTGTGGCCCCAGTCCTTATTCTTCTCAGCATATGCCCAATGTGTCTCAGAATCATAGAATCATAGAATATTAGAGTTGGAAGAGACCTCAGGAGGTCATCTAGTCCAAACCCCTGCTCAAAGCAGGACTATCCTCAGCTAAATCATCCTGGCAAGGGTTTTGTGAAGCCACAGCTTAAACACCTCTAAAGATGGAGATGTCACCACCTCCCTAGGTAACCCATTCCAATGCTTTACCACCCTCCTAGTGAAAAACTTTTTCCTAATGTCCAACGCAGATCTCCCCCACTGCAACTTGAGACCGTTGCTCCTTGTTCTGTCATCTGCCACCACTGAAAACAGCCTAGCTCCATCTTCCCTGGAACCCCCTTTCAGCTAGTTAAAGGATACTATCAAATCCCCCCTCATTCTTCTCTTCTGCAGACTAAACAGGCCTAGTTCTTTTAGCTTTTCCTCATAAGTCTTGTGCTCCAGCCCCCTTATCATTTTTGTTGCCCTCTGCTGGACTCCCTCCAACTTGTCCACATCCTTTTTGTAGTGGGGTGCCCAAAACTGGGCACAATACTCCAAATGCAGCCTCACCAATGCCGAATAGAGGGGAATAATCACTTCCCATGATCTGCTGGCAATGCTCTTACTAATGCAGCCCAATATGCCATTAGCCTTCTTGGCAACCAGGACACACTGCTGACTCATATCCAGCTTCTTATCCACTGTAACCCTCAGATCCTTTTCTGCAGAACTGCTGCCTAGCTCATTGGTCCCCAGTCTATAGCTGTGCATGGGATTCTTCCTTCCTAAGTGCAGGACTCTGCACTTGTCCTTGTTGAACCTCATCAGATTTCTTTTGGCCCAATCCTCTAATTTGTTTAGGTCCTTCTGTATCCTATCCCTCTCTTCCAGGGTATCTACCACTCCCCCTAGCTTAATGTCATCTGCAAACTTGCTGAGGGTGCAATCTACCCCATCCTCCAGATCATTAATAAAGATGTTGAACAAAACCGGCCCCAGGACCGACCCCTGGGGCACTCCACTTGTGACCGGCTGCCAGCTAGACATGGAGCCATTGATCACTACTTGTTGAGTCCTATCCTTTAGCCAGTTCTCTATCCATTTTATAGTCCATTCATCCAACCCATACTTTTTTAACTTTAAGAATTCTGTGGGAGACTGTATCAAAAGCTTTGCTGAAGTCAAGGTATATAACGTCCATCGCTTTCCCCACATCCACAGAACCAGTCACCTCTTCACAGAAAGCAATCAGGTTGGTCAGGCATGACTTGCCCTTGGTGAATCCATGTTGACTGCTCCTGATCACCTTCCTCTTTTTTAAGTGCCTTAAAATGGATTCCTTGAGGACCTGCTCCATGATTTTTCCAGGGATTGCAGTGAGGCTGACCGGCCTATAGTTCCCTGGATCCTCTTTCTTCTCTTTCTTGAAGATGGGCACTATATTTGCTTTTTTCCAGTCGTCAGGGACCTCCCGCAGTTGCCACGAGCTTTCAAAGATAATAACCAATGGCTCTGAAATCACATCAGCTAACTCCCTCAGCACCCTCGGCTGCATTGCATCTGGCCCCATGGACTTGTGTATGTCCAATCTTTCTAAATAGTCTTGGACCTGCTCCTTCAGCACTGCGGGATGTTCACCTTCTGCCTATTCTGTGCCGCCCAGTGCAGTAGTCTGGGAGCTGATCTTGTCTGCGAAGACAGAGGCAAAAAAGGCATTGAGTACCTCAGCTTTCTCCACATCCTCTGTCACTAGGTTGCCTCCCCCATTCTGTAAGGGGCCCACACTTTCCCTAATCTTCCTCTTGTTGCTAACATATCTGTAGAAACCCTTCTTGTTCCCCTTCACATCCCTTGCTAGCTGCAACTCCAGTTTCGCTTTGGCCTTCCTGATTTCATTCCTGCATGTTCGAGCAGTATTTTTGTAATCCTCCCTAGTCATCTGACCAAACTTCCACTTATTGTAAGCTTCTTTTTTGTGTTTAAGCTCACCAATGAGTTCTTTGTTAAGCCAAGCTGGTTGCCTACCACACTTGCTATTCTTTCTGCACATCAGGTGGCATGTGACCAGGATTCATCACCGAATTTGGTCTGCTGGTTGGATCGTTATCTTCCTTGGCTTGGGCTGGATACTAACAAATCATGTGACGTGAACGCTGATCCATGTCCCCCAATCCTTATTAAACAGCCACCATCCAAACCCTGCATTCAATACAAAATGATTAATTTCCTCATGGGTATTTCTGTGGTGCTCTCACCAGAGTATCTGAGTGCTTCACAACATAAATGAATGTATCTGACTTGAGCGTTTGACTTTTCAACCTTACATTCCTTTAACAGTTTTTGTAATGTAATTTTATACATATAATAATAATTGAGTTGATAGCAGACAATGATTGTTAGAAGCCGAGCTCTGGATGACCATCTGGGCCTTTATGATGATGTCACACGTGGGCAGCAACTTCCACTTGTGCATGATCTCAAAACACACTAAATAATTCCCTTTGCCTGCTATTATAGGCTGGCTTGTGCCATCCTTACTCATGCTGAGTAGTGCCTTCCTCTGTGAGTAGTCCCATTGAAATCAATGGGACTATTTATCACATAAAATACTGCTAAATTTATAACAGCTGTGGGCAGGGCACTTTATAACATGATTATGGATGACACAATCTGGCTCTGATTATATGCAGTAGTTTTGTTTTGATGAACTGCCAGTGCGGAGGAACTTTAGCTTTCTGGGGAAAAGTCTTCTTCTTGTGTAGGATCCCTTGAGGAATCCAGGTTTTTCACCTAACTCCACAGCCAGCAAATACATTTAGCAGTGGGAATGACTAGGTTTATATAACAGTATCTGTGACAGCCACTAGTGTGGTGTGTGTGGAAAAGAAGTTGCATTTGGCATCTAAATCATAATATTGTGTCATACGATTCCTTGGGACTACATCTGAGAGCATGAGAACCAATGTAAGAAAACATGGGGCTGTTTCTGGTTGCTTAAGCTAGCAGGGCTTCGCAGGTCAGTAGCCTGAGATCCTCTGGCCGGTTCTGGAACGGAAGGCCAAATTCTTGGGGAAGATGAGTTCCAATCCCTCTAAAACTCAATGTCTCACTCAAAGCAAATCCCAACATACGTTTAGTTCTTGTTTTTTCTGTAAATGGCAGGCTGCGCCGGTACTGAGCAGGACACGTGGCCCATGTCTACGAGGAAGCTCTGACGCTCCTTTCTTTTTTTTATGGTCTTTTTAAAATCAGTGTGAGTCGTGAGACCTCCTCTTATACGTCATAGTGTATTTTAATACCGCAGTTGTACATGTTTGTATACTTGTTTGATGCAGAGCAATTGAGAAGCTGGGAGGGACCTACACCAGGCAGAAAGCTTGCCCACGGACTTTCAAGTGCCGTTGGGTGCCCGCAGGTTCTTACCGTGCGTGTCAGCAGAGCCAACTCTCCCCACAGGCTGCAGACTAGGCGCGGTGCACTGAGCAGCCAGCAAAGCCAAGTTTCCTTAGGCTCTTTGGCCAAGCAGTGTTGTTTTAAAGGGGCAAACCAAGCACCCTAGAGGGACAGGCCCTGGTAACCAGGATTATTAGCTCGGGAGGCTGCTTTATCCCGCATGGGCCAGGTCAGGGTCCCCACGGCTGGCGGCGGCGGTGCGGCGCTCGGGGGAGCCGGGAAGCGGCAGGGGCGGGACTGGGCAGCCGGGCGCGGGGCGGGCCGCCCTCTCCTCCCCAGCGCTTATCTAACCGCGGGGCGGGGCGCGGCGTTTACACAAGCGGCCGGGCCGGCGGCGCCATGTCGTGGTACCGGAGCGCCGTGTGGTTCGTGAAGGGGCTGCGGGAGTACACCAGGTACCGGCCGGGCTGCGCTCGGTTTCCGTGCGGGGCGCCCGCGGGCAAAGCCCGGGCGCTTCAGAGCGCCGGCCGCCGGGGCCGTGGGCGGGTCCCTAACCTTTTGCGTGGCCCCGGCCCGTTCACACGGCGAGCCGCCGCGCCCGCTCCGCCGTGCCCGAAACCTGCTTTTGGCTTGGCTGCACGGGGCGTGTTTGGAAGGGCCGGGGCCGGGCTGTGTTCTCGCCGCGTCTACATTCAGCCTGGAACACGTGTTCTCAAACACGCAGAAGAGGGGGTTTAATAGTGACTGCTTAATAGCGGGGGCTGTGGAGAAACGTTGTCCGGATCCTTTTCCCAGGCTTAGCACCCCATTGCCGCCCTTACTTCTGTGCTGCTGCTGGCGGTGGCCCCGCCGCCTTCGGGGCTGGGTGGCTCAGGACCCCACACATCATAACCTTGCGGCCCCCTGAGAGGTCTGAGCCCCAGTTTGAGAACCCCTGTGCTAGGGTCCTTCGTTTGGTTGTGGGTGACGGTCTCAGGGATCCCATTCTTTGAGAAACCGTCAGCACTCCATGGGTCATCTCATATATGAACCCTGACATATGCTTCCCCCAACCCACATCGAGCCAAGCGATTAATAGTCAGCTTTGTAATGTCTTGGGTGTCACGGCAAAGCACTTTCCAATGGTGCTTAGCACCTCCTTCCCCTACTCTTTTACCTCCCTAGCCACGCACAAATGTAACGAATTTATGGGCAGGCTGCAGAGCAGATCTTGGCTAGGACTTGCCGCCCTGGCTCAGATTGAGGGCCATCTGCTCCAGGATCCCATCGCTGACAGTAGCTAACATCAGCTGCTTCAGAGGAAAGTGTAAGAACCTTGCAGTAAGCCGATATGAGATAATCTGCCCATGACATAGGTCTCTGCCTGATCTCTAAAACAAGATGGGCTTAAACCCTTAAACATGATGTTCAATATCCCATCCAACATTTTGGTTGCCCTGAATTAGAATAACACGGGGTTTTCTGGCTATCCACCTAGATGTCTAGTCCTTTGTCAAATCTTGCTCAGTTCTTGGCTTCAGTACCTTTCCATGGCAACCAGTAAAATCACATGGCCTGTGAAAAAGCATTTCTTTTTACTGGTTTTGAATTTACTACCTTGTAATTTTATTGACTGCCCCCCATGTGGGGGTCAGGAAGGAATTTTCCCCGTAGGTCAGATTGGCAGTGAGTTTGAGGGATTTTCATCCTCATCTGCAGAGCATGGTTACAAGTGACTTGCCAGGACTAACTGGTTATATATATCTCATTTAATCATTTCCCTGCCATTGCAGGGAACTTGAGCGCTGGTGTACTTTGGTCCCTCCTGTTCTCTGCCTGTGTGACATAAGAGTCAAGTCTCCTATGGGTCTTATTTACTGTAGTCTCATTTTGGATGTTAGGGTTAATATGTGCGTGCTGTGTGGTATGAAATATAGGAGATTAGAGGAGATGATCTATTTGTGCCTTCTGGCCTTAAACTCTGACTCTTGTTTTATATCTTTAAAAAATATATAAACTTATTTATTTGTGTGTGTCTGTACATAATATAAACATGCACATTGTAAAACAGATTTCCTATCTGTGTATATTCTTATTCACATATTGTTGCTGATCCATATAGCCCTGCATGGATAGAAATACGTGGATCCACATTGATCTGCATCCACAGGAATAAACTTTTCACCTGACACACAATCTGCCCTCTTTTTTAGATTTAACTGTGTCCGCATCCATACATCTGCTGTTTTGGAGCCAGCAGTTGAACCCTTGCCACCTCAAACAGCTAATAGGCTGCAGGCAGAGGCTCAACAGCTGATCAGATGTTTGGTGCACCTCTGGCTGGCAGCTGCTCCAGCCTTGCCCCAGAAGTCACAGAGGTTGGGACCATCTGACCCTGATCAACAAGAAATGGTCCTCAGGTATTCATGGATTTGCAGGGCTCTACTGATCCAGGCCTTTTAATGTTACATAAAAGACTCCTAGAGCAAAAGACAAGGGACTTACTACATTTAGTATTAGAAAGTTAAAGAAGATAAATATATAGTTAAATTGAGTCCTGGTATTAGAGCCCCTTTTTCTTTTTTCCACTGAAGATTTTGTATTTTTCTGGTTACAAATATTCTGTCATTTACAAGCCTCTTGATTGATTTATTCAGGAGTGGCTATGACTCTGCATCCAGACACTTCGTTCCAGCAGACTTGGAGGTAAATGTAACTGGAAGATCCTTCATGATCACCGGAGCAAACAGCGGTATCGGCAAAGCAACTGCAACAGAGATAGCGAAGAGAGGTGAGCTAAAGCCATGTTAACCTCTTTGGGGTCTTTAGAATGAGTGTGATAGAAGATTAAATGGAAAAGTGTTTATCCTCTGAACATTGGATTCTGCTTTTCAAGACATTATAGCTCCCATCTTCAGAGAGAGGCTGTTTCATATGAAACACTGCTGTCTTCAGAGGGGCATATTTGGGGTTTGAGCAATTTGTATGGTTCTTCAGCAGATCCTACCGTGAAAACGGGTCATGAAATAAAAGGAGTGAGTGGAGGGGGTCCACAAATTGTACTGATAAACATGCAGTTGAGAAATATGATGGGGTGGCATCTAAAGGTCTTGATCATGGCTCAAGATGCCATTGTACTAGGCTCTGTAGAGACACATAGTAAAGTAAGACAGTCCCTGCCTCAAAGAATTTATAGTCTTAGATATCAAGTAGATCAGCCCAACAAATGGAGGGGAGCATAAGGTAACAGTGAGACATCTGTGTTTGGTGCAATAATCAGCAGTCCCTGCACACCAACTGCCTTACTTGATTGCATGCAAAAAATTTCAGCTGCTATTCTTAAACCATGTGTCTCTCCAGATCTTGTGATTTGAGTTGGAACTAGTTATGGCCTAGTCTTAAGGATAAATCTATTATCTTCCAGACTTCGAGATGTCATAAAGATCCTCTGGTGCTTAATTGAGAAAAGATTCTTGTTTATAGAATGAAAGGGAGGAACAGATGTGTTTGGAGCTCTGTATAGTGTCTGTTCTCTATATTACCTGAAATCTTAGCAGTTGCCTTATGTGTGAGATGAGAGCCTTAGCTGACTTCCACTGGATAAAGTGGTAACTTTGTTATACATATCAAAGGGATTAAGGATCCCTGTAAGCAAATAATGGAATATAAGTATGCTTTAATGTTACATACTTTTCCTGTAACCCACTGTAAGGTCAGAGTCTGTTGTGAGTGAACCCAGTCACTAGGTCCCACATGCTTCGAACACAACTGGATCTGCATGGGGTCTAGTCACTGGTTTTTAGCTGTAGATATACTCCCAGGCTCAGACGTCATTTCAGATAGTCATCCTGGATTATGGGATGCTGCTGTCCAGGTGCACTAGACCCTGAAACTAGACTCCAACCTCCCAAGCCCACAGTCACTTGCCCCTCCGTCCCCCAAGAGTTCTTTCTAGACTGTGGACTCTTGGGACTGATTCATTTAACACCTTCAAGGACAGCATGGCAGAAAAGCAAGGAACACAGGCTTAACAAAGGAATTTCTTATCCACAGTGACTGTACTCTTAAAGCACATGAATTACAGATCTTTGAAAACAACAAAAGTCTGGAGACACCCCCTCAGAGTCTGGTCTTGCTCCCTCTTGTGAGTCCATCATTTGTCAGTGGTTCAGGCTGGACAGTTTCTTTCCTGCCCTTTCTGTCTTGCAAGTTCTCCTTTTTGTGTGGTGATGGTCAGCTCATAGCACAGAGGGAACCCTGCCCTTAAATAGGACCTCCTCCTCTGTGCCAGGTACTCAAACTCCATATCCACCAACCATGTTTGCCTCCCACTTGCAGGCCTCTGTGTAGAAAGGCCTTGTACTGTGGGGATGCACTAGTTCAGGCAATCAAAGTCAATAGCCCCAGATTGCAACTTGGATGGAGCTCAGTGGTGGCCTTCAGTGGGGTGTCAGACAGTATCCTGAGATGGTCAGCTATACAGCATAACAGGCTGCCCCTGGGCAAGTCCAAATTGATGTGGTCACAGTGCAGAGTGCAAGTACAAAATGCAGTTCACAATTGGAGAGAAAAGGTGGGTGAGGTAATCTTTCTTACAGGACCAGCTTCTGTGGGTGGAAAAGTCAAGCTTTCAAGCTACAAGAGCTCTGTGTAACACAAAAGCTTGTCTCTCTCACCCACAAAATTTAGTCTAATAAAAGAGATTACCTCACCCATCTTGTCTCTCTAATATCCTGGGACCAACATGGTTACAACAACACTGCAAACAATTCACAATTTGATACAGTCACATCCCACCCCATCCCTTTTTAAACTAGTGTGATTCCAATGGCATTGCTCTGGGGATGTACGGAAACTGGTATTTAAAAACATCAGTACCATTTTGTCACTCTGACCTTTCCCTGCACCTCTCCACTTCATACCTGATTAACTGTGATTTGTATGGAATTCCACCAGGTGGCACGCTTCATCTGGTTTGCCGCAATAAAGAGAGAGCTGAAGAAGCTAAAACAGAAATAGTAACAGAAACTGGTAATCAGGTGAGTTAGCATTGGAAGTTTTTTGTTTTTACTCTTAATCACTTTGCAAACAGTAAGACTTCGAGGATTTTGTAAGTAGTTCTCTGCATTAACTCACCCACTTTCATTGGTTGCTGTTTTCGCTTGCATATATAGAGGCAGCCTCAGAAAACTGCAAAATATCTGTTCTGTCTAATGGTTGCATTTGATGATGATTACTTTCAGCAGCTGATGATTTTGATCATTCCCCTGGGGTGGGGGAGCCTGAGGTTGGGGGCAGGATATTGCTCAGGCCAATGATTCTTATACTTTCCCTTTATTTTTAATATGTAACTCCCTACAGATTACTATATGGCTGAGGCATTTTACAGTTAGTGTATAAAGCATACATTCCTGGCTACTGTGGACATTCAGTCCATTAATGTACCAGTTCCCCTCAAAGTTGATCCTAGTCTCTTCTCACGCAGCTGCAGGTTTTCTATCTCCTGTACCTATGGTGTTTCTCTCTCCCTCCTGTGTCTTCCTGACAGTTCCTCTTCACACCTGTTTGTATCGCTGTACAACTCACGCTGGTGACTGCTGTTAACGTTGCACCACCAATTGTTCAGCAGTGGCACCTCTATAGCGGTGCAGTCAGCATCTTCCTACCTTTTGCTGAGAGCTCCATTCGTATTAGAAAGTGAGTTGGATCTTGACTAGAGTTCTTCAACTCTACTAAGAGTCCTTAATTTAGATTAGAATCAAGCATCAGACTTTCTATTTCTAAGGATCCCTTTGTGACTGGATTCCTGCTCTTTGACCTCAGCTCCCTGGCATGAAATAAACTGGAACTCTCCTAGTTCTCAAAAACTTTCGGCTTTTCGAGATACAGCTGGATTATC